>PPKS02000015.1:0-358692 GCA_003706235.2 Wenyingozyma naganishii | reverse complement strand
CAAGTGTTATCCCATGCGCGAGGATAATTACCCAAGTGTTACCCAAGTGTTATCCCATGCGCGAGGATAATTACCCAAGTGTTACCCAAGTGTTATCCCATGCGCGAGGATAATTACCCAAGTGTTACCCAAGTGTTACCCCATGCGCGAGGATAATTACCCAAGTGTTACCCAATTGTTACTCCGTGCGCGAGGATAATTACCCAAGTGTTACCCAAGTGTTATCCCATGCGCGAGGATAATTACCCAAGTGTTACCCAAGTGTTACCGAAGTGTTACCCAAGTGTTACCCAATTGTTACTCCGTGCGCGAGGATAATTATCCAAGTGTTACCCAAGTGTTATCCTGTACGCCATGATAATTTACGGAATCATATACAGAACATGTCTTCTCTGATGATAGATCCAACAGAAGTTCTTTTTATCAAGATAATAGAGGTTTGAATTTTACATATCTCCTATTTATCAACAATGCAAAAATGGTGTGCTCTATCAGGTACAGTTTTGCATTCTATTATGTAAAGAGCTCCTCTTTTTTTTAGCGCACTTCTTTTTCCAATCTTTAATGGTGTGCTTGTTGACACCAACATCAAGAGCATACCTAGCAGCAGCCGTAGGGTTGCTCCTACACAAGATCATAAAATGCTCCCTAATTTCTGCTCTGTAGTAGTTGCCCTCTTTGATTGGGACCAGCAGAAGAGCAGGACTCTCACTGTACTGATTGGAATAATGATAAGAGTTATTATAGCAATAGTCATAGTTTACAAGTGTTTTAATAGCCTCAGCAAATGAATCCTCGCTGGCAAACTCTGACTTGGAACGGAAATACTGTAGGGCGCCAGAGCATATTCTGCTTGCTGGCTCAAATACTATTCTCCCAGGTCCAAGTACCAACAAGTTTATGAGCTTGAAAGAGAGGCTAAATAGAAAGCAAAAAGCTGAGATGCTTCTTTTGGTAGCTGAGATGATAGCGCTAACTAGTCCTTTTTGAATAAAGGACGAAGTCAACAATAAAAGCAATTTTTTTTTGTTATTCGGGACTGCAACCAAGTTGAATACGTCTGAAAATCCTTGCCACGAATTTTGGACGGCAGGAGTTTTTGCTGTGGCCCAAAGAGCAGTGCATGCATTGTCAAAAACGGCATGTTTTATTGAAGCAAAGAGAGTTGCGGTAAAGCCACACAATGCTGTTAATATATTACGCAGGTTTTTGTTGAATACATTCTCCTCTTTGATTTTTCCCTCGCCAACTGAGTTAATTGCAGCGAGGCTGTTGTTTGAGTCGAAAATGTAAGTACCTGTGCTGGGCGTAACGAATAGCAGAAAAACTACCATAAATAAGGCTATAGTACAACAGCGCTTAACAAGAGGTGCTTGGCAAATTTTTTTGTCAATCCTTAAAGCCATTTCAGCTGATATTCTTCCTGGCGCTAAGGCCATCCTTGCGTATCCTGCCTCCTGACCTGGACCGCAAAATCTATCTTCATTGACTGTATTGTCAACGATAGTTTTGTATTTTGGGGTTTGCAGCGGTTGTGAGTATTTTAGGATGGGCCCACTCCATTTTCTTGCCGCTTCGGAGTTGTTTCGATTGGTGTCGAACCCTAAACTTTTTGGGAAATTTTCATTTAGTAGTGAAAGCGCTACTTCCTGGGGCGCAATTGGAAGATGCAGTAACATTTGAATTGAAGTGGTGACAGACGAACGTGAAATTGTTATCTTATGAGTACAATATATCTTTGTTGAGGTTAAAAGAGAGGAAAAAGAGTCAAGCGCCTACTTCTAAAAGACATATATTAAACAAACAAGGTTTATAACAGTGATGTATTTTGGTGCAAGGATGTTATGTCAAGTTTTGGAGTCTAGTTGAAGTCAGAAAGACAGAAAGGTCAGTAAAGGGGTGGACGCGGTGCAGTTTGGTACTATTTTCTTGCCGTATAACTACGATAGCTAATTACTTCTGGAGTTCTCTGAGCAGTTGCTCAACTTTTGAATTATCGGCATCTGTAGAAATGTTTAGAGCCTTTGGAGTATTTCTCCCAATATCATGGCCGTCTCTGCTCAACAACAGTACAAAGGCATAGTCTTTTTTGCAATGAACATTCTTCTTCGCCACCGTCACATTCCAACTCATCGTATAGCTCTTCCACTTATGGTTTGGCGTTTATTGCGCTGTCTTTTCGGTTCCATCGTGTACTACCGTACACCACGTCACGCCACTATGCGCGCGCGCCACTTGCTTAAATATTTCACTTTCGAGCTAAGATCTTGTAGACAAGACAAGTGAACGTCTTTGCTTGTAGATCAATTCATAAGGCTGTTTCTATACTGACTGTTTTTCCCCTAGAGTTTTACACGAGATGAAACTTTTTTCCCTCTTTCGAATGGTACTACTCTCAGTGCTTGTCTCATTCACTTGGGCAAATGCACTCCAATTGCCAGACGCTCTGAGCACTTTAGAGAAAAAGCCCAGTGTCCAGCCTGCGCAGTATGGCTACGATTTTGTCCACCAGTTCACAAACACGCCGTTCTTGAATTTTAGTGATTTTGAATCCAGTGTTATATGTGGTAGCAACAATGTGACATACCGTGAAATAGATGCACTCAACGCCGAGATCAGGCCCATCATACTCAAGCTCGTCAACGAGAACTTCTTCAAGATATACCGCCTCGATCTGTACAAAGAGTGCCCATTTTGGAGTGGCTCTAGCGGGTTTTGTATGCATCAGACCTGTGCCGTCGATACTATTGACGACTGGAAGTTGTTGCCCGAAATATGGCAGCCCGAGGCGTTGGGAAAGCTTCAATCTGTTGCTGGTAGAGCCAATGATCTGCCCCATATCGATGCGAACTGCAGCTGTCTAGGCGACACTAGCGAGGACAGTAGTGACAGTGCTTTAAAAATCAGTGACGCTAAGGGATCGCCCAGTTCGCTCGACTATTGCGCAATAGATGCCCATGCTGAAGACGCTGTGTTTGTCAATCTTGTAGATAACCCCGAGAGGTTCACTGGTTACGGCGGTGACCAGTCATTCCAGATTTGGCAGGCGATTTACAACGAGAACTGCTTTGATGTAGATACCGCTCTGGGAAGTGCGCATGGAGTGCACTCAGCATATCCTGCTCGTTCTGCTCGCACGCTTCCTCCCGTGGCGTCCACGCAGTGTCTCGAGAAGGACCTTTTTTACAAGCTCATCTCGGGCATGCACTCGTCGATCTCAACACATCTCTCGCACGAGTACTTGGACTTCAAGACCAAGGAGTATGTGCCTAGTTTGAAACAGTTCATGCGCAGAGTAGGTGATTTTCCTGATAGAATAGAGAACTTGTATTTGGACTATATACTCGTTTTGAAAGCATTGGTCAAGCTGGAGCAGCGTGGGCTTGTTTCTCAGTTACACCTTTGCGATGATGAGTTCAAGGGGAAAGAAGAGGAGCTGAAAGGCGACTTAAAGCGGCTGGTTGGCGCATATGAACACGTGGCTACTGATTTTAGTGGGAAGAGTAAAAGGGACTTGGGCGATCATTCTATCGTTCCAAATGACTCATCGTACTTGTTTGACGAGACAGTATTTTTCCAAGACGAAGACGCTGCTCAGCTAAAAGTCGAGTTCCGTGAGAAGTTTCTCAATGTCACCCGTATCATGGACTGTGTTCACTGTGATCGCTGCCGCTTATGGGGAAAGCTCCAGACGACTGGGTATGGAACTGCTTTGAAGGTACTATTTGAGTACGGTCAGGGCAGCAACGCTACTTCTGGCGCCAATTTTGAGCTCAACAAGTACGAGCTTATTGCATTAGTCAACACATTTGACCGCCTGTCAAAGTCTGTAGCATCTTTGCTCCACTTCAAACAACTATACGATGAAGCAATGGCCAAAGAGGAGGCCGGGAACTCAGAGAGTTTGGACGCTTTTGAGACTTTGGAGACCCTTGAGGGCAACGACAAAGTCGCAAGCATTGATTTCCCTTTTCCAGAGCCCACCGACCCATTAACTTCGGCTGTTAGTGAGTACCCGGAAGTGATATACCCCAAGAACACATTTCAATTTCCTGGCTTAGATACCTTTTACGAGGAACTGTACAACGTGAAGGAGGCTCTTTATTTTTTGGCTCGCTCCTACCTGTTGTTTCCTAAGATGGTGTACAACTGGCTCCTCATCAGGATGGTGTATTACTGGAACAAGTTTGTGGGCGCCGTTGTGCATGACTTTGACACTGACAGGTTGTACAGGTTAGAGTTGTAAGCCCTGGATGGACGCTATAACGTTTTGTTCCTCCCGTTAACCAACGCATAGAATGATAAATAAAACCAAAAAGGTCGCAATATCTATTACAGAGGCATTGCTCGCAACTCAAGTCTTTTTCAAGTAGGCAGCTGTTGTACATATTGAGTTGGAAATACACTGTATATTACACGCTTTTATAAATTAATTTACGAGGTTATATGATTCAGAGAGCTGTTCCAGCAGTCGCTCAATCTTGGCCTATGGCATTTTAGTAAACGTCGTAGTCAAAAGCCTCGTCGCTGTCGTCGTCTTCTGGCGCAGGAAGCACAACAGCAGGGACGTCCTGCTCTTCCTTCTTTTTACGCTTTTTGTATTTTCCACGCTTCTTTCCGGGCTCTTTCTTGGGCGGCTTACTGCCTTTAGTCCTAGTTTCTCCACCAGAACCAAGCGCTCCTGTGCCACCTTCGACCATATCGGCTCCGTCAATGTCGTCTCCAGCGCCAGCGGCGTCCTTGCTGCGCGGTTTACTACCATCCAAATCGTCAAACTGTTTCTTAGCACGTGATATCTCTCTGTCCATGGCCAGCAAGTCTGTCAGACGCCCGAGCTTGACAGGATCCTTTCGCAGGGCAAATTTCAAGTCGTCTATACGCAGTTTCTGACGTCCCTGCACCACCCTGTGTTTGGTGGCCTCTTGTAGCACATCTATGAGGTAAGAGGAAAGTATGTCCTCCAGGTAATTTATCGTTTCCAGGTTCGGGGTCGGTGAATCGCCAAAGGCGTACAGCATAGCCTTGAGGTCGCTGGTAAACAATCGCTGCGTTCGCTTTGTATTGTATTTGCGTTTAGTGGACATGTCGTGTTTCAAAGTGGCTGGAGTAGGGTGCCGAAGAGTAATACAGCTATTTAGTGAGGGAGCTTGATTTGAATATAAGATAATTTGACATCTTTGCACCGGTTGAATTTAGTTGTTAAGTGCTGGTTGGTACCAAGAGGTGAAGCGGAACAGTCACTTGAATTGCCAGGACGGATTGATGAAGGGATTGTCTGAGAGGGATGTGAAGTGATGTGAAGTGATGTTATTGGGTAGTTTAGATTTGCTTGGCTGCAGCTTGGCTTACTGTATTACTCCCTTACTTGGGAGGTTTGACGAATTGCAGTGCAACCTGCGAGAGATTCAAACTTACCTGAGTAAATGTATTCTCTACACGCAGTAAAAGTACGCTGGAAATTGTGTCAACGTAGTTGAGCCTGGCAGGCACATTTTTGCTTTTCCTTGGCCATGGTGAATTTTCCCAAAATATAACTCAGTAAGACCGAGCTGGATGCCATGTCCTTCATGGAACAATAGTTGGCAAAATTTTCAAGTACTTCCGTACTCCCATCTGCTATTCTCTTTATTAACAGCAGCAACGAACGAATGCCAAAACCGTTGTATAGCTACATCCCACGACATTATAATTGTTGCAAGGTGCTAAAGTACCGAAACTAATTTTCACTAGCTTATCACCATCCAGCAAAATTTATCTACGAGGAAGGTGCAAAGGAGTAACACATAGCTCAAGGAATAACAGCATAGAAGCATCGATTCCCAGATCACTGTAGCCCCTCTGATACCACACTCACACCTCCCCCCCCACATCAACCATTCACCTCTCACTCACCCATCACGTGACCAAATGAACATGTTACTTTTTCGCAGGCAGTGCATGTTAAGTTCCGAAACAAGTTAAACGAGACACACCGCTCTTTCTTCATCGCTACCCACGATGAGTTACACGCAGACTCAGCAACAGCGACAGCACTTAGTCATGAAGTCAAAAGTGCTTCAGCCCGAGCAAATAGAGGACCTCATAGCTCGGGGCAATGTGATAGTGATTTATGATAAATTGGTGCTCAAGTTAAACAAGTGGATCGAGCTCCACCCAGGCGGAGACAAGGCCGTGTATCACATGATTGGCAGAGATGCAACCGATGAGATGAACGCGTACCATAGCGACGAGACCGTGTCTACGTTCAAGAGGTTCAAGATTGGGGAAATAGACTACGACTGGATCAACATGTTGCCCCCTATCCAGGGTGGTAAGTACAGGCTTGCGGAAGAGCAGAGCGACTGTGGCAGTGCAGAGCTTGATGGAGCAAAGAATGGCCGTGGTGCAAAGATTATGAAGGGCAGCGAAGTAAATAGCATGTGGCTGGCGGGGGAAATACCTGGAGTTGAAATCAAGCCGAAGATTCCTCAAGGAGCCATACCCAGTTTGGAGACCCCAGAGCTGTTCAAGGTGCAGAAGGCCGTCAGAGATCCGCAGGCCGTGATAGAAAACTACGACAACGAGCTGGTGCGACAGGATCTTGAGTTGTGGCCTTCTTTAGACTACGACACCCAGCGGCTACTGTCGCAGAAGTACAACGAGCTTCACATGCAAGTCATCGAGGCAGGGCTCTACGAGTGCCCATATTTCGAGTACGTGAAGCAGTTCTATCGCTGCTTTGGGTTTTTCCTCTATTTCCTCGTGTTCTTGAAACTGAAGTACTACTTCCTTAGTGCTGTGTGCATTGGTATATGCTGGCAGCAGCTTGTGTTTGTAGCCCACGATGCTGGTCACATTGCCATCACTCACAACTACCAAATTGACAACATAATCGGTGTTTTGGTGGCCGATTTTATAGGAGGCCTGTCTTTAGGTTGGTGGAAACGTAACCACAATGTGCATCATCTTGTAACAAACGATCCCGTACATGACCCGGACATTCAGCATCTACCCTTTTTCGCCGTGAGCTCACGGCTGCTCGGAAACGTATTCAGCACATACTACGAAAAGACTCTGTGGTTTGACGCGCTAGCCAAGCGTCTGGTCCAGTTCCAGGGCTATACATATTACCCTATTCTTGCATTTGGAAGGTTCAACTTGTACCGTCTATCCTGGGAACATCTTCTGCGCGGCTTGGGCCCAAAGAAGGGTAAGGCGGCGTGGCTCAGATACTTCGAGATTGTGGGCTTGATGTTCTTTACCTACTGGTTCTTTTATCTCACTGTCGGCTCTATTGAGTCGAAGAGCAAAAAGTTTGAGTTCATTTTTGTTTCGCACGTTACAACGATGATTGTTCATGTACAAATCACACTTAGCCACTTTGCCATGTCCACCTCTGACTTGGGCACATCCGAATCTTTTGTAGCTCGCCAGCTGCGTACGACAATGGACGTAGATTGCCCTGAATGGTTTGACTACTTCCATGGTGGACTACAGTTTCAAGCCGTGCACCATCTATTTCCACGCTTGCCGCGCCATAACTTCAGAAAGGCTCAGAAGTTGGTGCTGCAGTTCTGCGAAGATACGGGGCTGAAGTACTCAATATACGGGTTCCAGGAGGGAAACGCCAAAGTAATTGGCAAAATGGATGACGTGGGGAAACAGGTCAAGATTTTTACAGATTGTTTGAGAGGAATGAACTTGGAGGCAATGGAGAGTAAGAATCTGTACGAGAAGAGAATAGAGACAGTAAGCCGGTAGGGTCAATGGCATATATATACATATTTTAAATAGAAGAGCATATCAGAGTTACACGGGCAAAATGAGCAGTAGAATGGAGGCGGTGGCCAGTTGCAGTAGTGGCTAGCTCAACTCAGCACACCTACATCAACCAACACATCGATTCCCTCAAATCATCACTAGTCGGCTACTCCCATAATGGTGCAAAGATGTTTATCAATACACGTCAACAGTACTTTCACGCTGCGCATTTGTCTTGTTCTTCCTCTCTCTTGCTCCACTCTCTCCACCGCCTCCCAATGTTCAAGGTGTTCAAGACCTCAGGGATTGAGGGCAACTACTCAATTTCTCAGCATCCTCTGTTTGTGAATAGTAATGCCTGGGCGATCTATCCGGCCAAGCATAAAACTACCAAGAAGAAGTGTTCGGTATGGCAGTTCGACAAGAAAGAGTGCGAGCTATCGCTGACAAGGGCAGGGCTGATCAACAGATCAAACCGAAACCTTGTATTGGAAGACGTTTTCAACTCTCTCAAGGCTTATATAGGCAACCTTTCCCGGTTTAAGCACCCCAACATTCTCACTGTGATAGAACCTTTGGAGGACCACAAGGGAAGAATGCTCTTTGTTACGGAGTATGTTGTGAAGGACTTGGTTAGCATGGACAAAGAGGAGATGAACGAGATTATGGTTTCCAAAGGGTTGTTGCAGATCAGTACCGGATTGAAGTTTCTGCATCAGTCTGTGCACACTGTGCATCTTAATTTGAGCCCCAGCTCTATTCTTATCAACGAGAGCTTTGACTGGAAGCTCTCTGGCTTACAGTTCATAGAGGACCTGGAAAATGGTGTGCGGGAGAAGTATGTTGATCCGCTAGACTCGCGGTTCCCTCCGTTTATGAGCGTCGACTTTCGTTTCAGCTCTCCTAATCTGCTACTCAAGCACAACCTAGACTATATTGATGATCTTTTCTCGATAGGCTGTCTCATATACTACCTGTTCAGTGGCAGATACTTGATTGAGTGTCCGCCTTGCTCGAGCTTACTAGACTATGAGCGTGGGTTCAACAAGCTAACCCACGTTTTGCACTCAGACAACCTGGCGAAGCATGCTCTGTTTGAAAAGATTCCGCGCAACTACCTCCAGACGTTTGTAGCCCTGCTAAACGAGACAGAATCTATCAAAGACGTTATCAACTTGCGCCAGTCTCTCACAATTGACGAGCTGATCGCGTCTCCCGTGTTCAACAACGACCTTATTCGCGTATTGAACGTGATAGACGACTTCCCAACTCTTTCCAACACTGAGAAAATCAATTTCTTGCGGCAGCTAAAGCCCCAGTTATCTCAGTTCCCCAAGCTCTTACTTATCAACAAGTTCATTCCCGTCCTTGCGGGAATAATAACGCCCTTTTTGGACACAAAGAGGCGCAAAAACCAGCCCGCTCTGCAGGAAGACGAGGCGCAGATGATCACCTTAGCGGCCGACAACCTGTTAGCGGTAAGTAAGGACGTCTCTCAGCTCACTTTCACCGACCAGGTGTACCCTGTATTGCTGAAGGTGCTGCAACAGCTTGATATCGTGCCATTCAAGGCCGCTCTTGTCACTAATCTGAACGTTATCCAGGCCAAGCTAGGTGCAAAAGACGGAGACCTATCTTTGAAACATTCTCAGCAGTACAGCACGCTGTTAATGACCTTGTTCGAGCAATCTATGGTGCCCGCCAACAACAACCCATCCATTGTCACTTTACAAGAACTTGTCTTGAACAGTTTGGCAACTTTTGTCGCATTCCAGACGTACACAACCATCACGCAACAGATCTTCTCTTCCATTTGCCAGCTGTACAGCACCACAACGTCTCTGAAAATAAAAAACCTTACCATCCGCTCGTTTATTCTGTTGATTAACGGCACTAAAGAGAAAAACTTAGACAACTATGTCATCACGGATAAACTACTACCGCTGATAAAAAACACAAGCGTTTCCAACTTTAAAAACTCACAAATCCTTGCAAATCTTATTTCTCTATACCAAACTGTGTTCCAAAAACTCAGCACCGCTAAAAACGCTAGCATCTCGAAACAGAAGGATGAGATTAGTATATTCGATATTATCCTGGAGCAGGTGTTTTTTGAGCTCTGGAAACTGAGCCGGTACGTCACTTCAACGAGTGGCCTTGACCAGGTATTCGTTATTACAGACGACATTGAAAAGTATTTGAAGAATAAGAGCAGAGAGGATGTGGACAATCGTGAGAGGCTGACGAGAGAATCGACTCCTGTAGCGGGTGGAGTGACCGGAGGTGCTACTACTACTGCTAATAATGCTAACTATAATAGTTTCAACAATGTTGGTAGCAACGCGGACAATGGAAATACTACCAGCGTTAATGCTGGCATGAGTTCTTCGCAGACAGTACTTTCAAACACCCAAGGAACTGCTATGGATGACGATTTCGGCGAGTTTGAAAGCGTTCAAAAGAGTCTCGAGCCCATGACGTTAAAGCCTAAATTAAAGCTGAATTTCAGCCAGACTAGCGACACTTTCATGAAGCCAATGAACTCAATAAACTCCGTGCAGAGTCCTGTTCAGCCTATCCGCCCTGTTCAGTCAGGTCAGACGAGTAAGACCTTTCAAGCAATGCAACCAATGAGAGCAAAAAGCTTAAACAATACTTCAGCTTCCACAGTCGACTGGTCTGCTGCTAAGAACAAAACGGCATCGAACTCCACAAGCATGAACAATAATTCAAGTGCAAACGCAAGCACGAACACGAACACAACGGGCTACGGCTCATTTCCTGTTATCCAGCCGACCAAGAAGCTTACAAGCTCTAGTCAACACTCCTCCTCGTCCACACCCGTTGTTCCTCAGCGCGACTTCTTCGATTCCCTAATTTAGACTACTTACTTATACAATAACACAGTTGGACGACTTTGAACTTTTGGCTTCGCTGTTGTTCGCATCGTCAGAATCACCACCAGATATATAGTCTCCATATCGCTTCGTGCCCTTACGCTTACCACCCAATTTTTTTTGCTTCTGCTTGGACTGCTTTGGAGTCGTATCGTATGTCTTTTGCAGAGACTTCGCCAACTGCTCGTCCTCTTGCTCTTGTAATTGGGCGGCCAGCTGAGCGTCTGATGCTACACTTTCAAACGGGTTGGCCGTGAAAAGCGACCGGTCCGAATCATCGCCATTACCCAGGTAACCTTGCTCTGCTTCCTGCGCCCCAGTCTCTTCAGGTTTACTTACCCTAGATATTGAGATCTGTGGAAGGCCATAGTAGCCTGTGAGGTACTCGTCACCCGAACCGTTGACGGACCGCAACGACTGCCACACTATTTGTTTGTTCTTTGAGTAGCCCTCGTCGTTGATCAGAATGTAGAGACTGTCATTCTGCTTGTACATTGTGCTGAAGTGGTCGTTACGGAAGAAGATGGCAAACGAGTCGTTGGGAACGATGTCGGAATTTGACAGCATGTCTATACCTTTTTCCGTTAGCTGTGTTTTATTCTCCGTCAGGAAAGTATGTATGTCTTGCTTAGCCGGGTCGACAGCACTTGGCTCACCGTGCTGGCTCCAATCGCCCTCCGCAGTGTTCTCACCGTCATCGCCCTCCCTCACTAGGAAGTCCTGCGCCTTGTCAAATGTGTTCACATCTTCGCTCACGCTGTCACTGTACCAGCCGTGAACGACTTGTAAATGGAACATCTCCAGCAATTGGTTAATGCTCTTGGTCTGCGACTCGCTGCCAAAATAACGGATCTTTAGATCGTTAAACTGCACGTTCACATTCAAGCCTGTGCCCAAAAAGGGCAGCACATCCAAAATACCAGTGGGGTCCTGCTCAGTATGCTGAGCCTCAGCCAGTATAAGCTCAGTTAGCTCGTTTACCAGAGAGCTAAACGAGACACTGGACCTCATGAGCAGTTCTTTCAGTCCAGTTAGGTCAAAATGACGTCTACTGGTGGTAGTCGCACTCTCTTTTGGCTTACCAACTGTGACCCACTCGCCGCTATCGAGCTCATTGGACATGATCAGCGTGTTGATAAACGATATAATAAAGCATGGTCCATTTTGGTTCTGCAAAAGAATGTTATCCATGTGGTAATTGCCACTGTAATCGCTCCAGTCAATGACTTTAGTTCTGAATTCCATCGCAGTAATATGAATTGAAGTGTGTGAGAGCAAGAAACTGCACAGTACAGCGTTCGATATCAGCAAATAAAGGTATAATTCTCACCAAAAATCACTCTTATCGGATTTTAAAATAACGGCCTCGGGATTATGCAATGCCCCGGAAAGTAAATAATGTAGCTGTCTGCGTGTAAATGGCTTCTCTGGAGTAGTATGTCGGCTTTCCAAAAAAGGCTGTGCGGCAGATCTCTGTCGGCAGATAATGGAGTTTAGTGGACGGAGTAGGAACTATAATAACACTGCCCTATTAACAATGTGATGTGACGTCACCGTGCGTAGCTGGGATTCGAGAAGAGAAACAGAAGAAGACACAACAGGACGAGTGGTACAAGCCCCACAGGCTGCAAGAGGAGGGAGGTACCGAACGAGGCGGTGCCTTACGTGGTGTACTGCTGTTAGATAAGACTTGGGGGATTGAGGTGGAGATGAGGATGGGAATGGAAGACGATTTACTGTTTATTTGAGTCAAGCGTAGGCGGTAGAAGCTAGGGAAAGCTTATGAATAGTCGTTGCTCTTGCAAAAGCAAAAGAAAAGCTTTTCCTCTTGTTCCTAGTCGCTGTAACTATCACCACTACACATTCCCATCCTTCCGCCTAAGCGCTCAAGATATCTCCAAGGTTTTTTATATTGACCCCTACATTTTACTGGACGGTTGTGCTCATTGTCGCTGGTTGTAGCCATGGCCTAAAAAGCAGGCAATGATCACAGTTTCCACTACATTTCGATTGCGTGGCGAGGTCTGGGCGTCATCCGACCTGAATAGGGGGGCGGCAAAGCACGGAGCGGAGCCCACGCAGCATCGCGGCTGTCATCATTCTATCATCACCTTACCTGCATATACATCCGTTCACCAATAAAGCATATATGCGCTTCAGTTGATGTTGCCATCCCATAAACGACTGGCTAAACAGTTTGCATGACCCTGTGACATGGCCATGCTGCTTTCTCACATGAAACATCAATACACTGCCAATAGCTTTTCTTTCCGGTCATTATGCGCAATATTAAATTACTTGAAATGTATATACTCATGTCTCCATTCGTGTAGCTGTTTATCATCTTCGTGAGGTCCGCCTTGATTACATCACATCCTTGATGGTTCCGTAGAAAATTGTCTTTCTAAGCTCAACAAAGTCGCTGAAACTGTTAAGCTGGCCTGAGCCTCTCAACTGAACATTCAGCTGACAGTAATCGCTCAAAGCCCAATAACGGGTGTACACTATTAGAACCTTCCTGTCAGAGGCCACTGGCTCAAGGTCAAGCCGCAAATACAATTCGACCATTACCTCTTTCTCTTTGACTCTTCATCGTCCATATCTACTATCGAAGCCTTGCGCTTGTGCCCACGCGTGGAAGTTTCCTTGCGCTCTTTTGTTCCGGCACTCTTAGCGTTCCTCGCATCCTTCGCCTGCCTGGCTTCATCCTCGTTGATCTCCGCAAACCTATCATTTTCCAATTGGTTCATATCAGCAATATCAGGCGTCTGCGGCATCAAGAAGTCATCTACTTTGAAAGAATCATCAAGTCCATCTATTCCACCGTTCGAGGCACCCGAGCCATCGCTCTTCATCAAGTTCTGGTACTTATTAATCCAGTCGTTCATCTGCTGGATGGGACCCTGTTGCTTATTGAGACTGTTTTCAATGTCCAGCATCAGCGCACTAGAATTTGTGCGGTTGTAAGGTGGTCGGGTGGGTATATCAGTAGCACTACCGAGCGTCGCGGGTGAAGCTATCGGAGTCAGGGATGCCAGCGAGTCATACTTATCTTGCTTCATAATCGGTTGGTTCAGCTGCCCTAACTGGTTCAGCTGGCCCACTTGACTCGTCTGGCCCATTTGGCTCACGTCACTGAGGTCATTTATATCATTGAGCTGCGTCAGCTGGTTAACTGGGCTCTCGCGGTCTAACTGGTCTGCCTGGCCAATCTGTCCCATTGAGCCCATCTGATTGAGTTGTCCCATTTGATTCAGCTGGCCGATTTGGTTGAGTTGGTTTATATCACCCCCGTCATAGGGAGATGCATTCGATTGCAGGTGCAGCTGCCCAGCCACCTGATCAGCGGCGATGTTCCCGAGGTCCACCTGGTCAACGGGCAGTTCGGGAGAAAGCATTGGAACTCCTGGGTTAGCATTGCCAGCATTATCAGTACCGCCAGGGGCACCTCTGCGTACATTGCGAGCCATATTGGAAGCAGATGGAATAGCAGAGATCAATGGAACATTGCCAACACTAGAAGCTCCACTACCAGACATGCTGCCCATCGACCGGCTGATCGCATCATTCACATCACTGACGTCACCCAAAGCGGAAAATCGTGAAGCATCAGAAGGACTCCTGACTCCCACGCTAGCTGGAGAAGTAGAGTTAGCAGATATATTGGGAGGATTTGGTGAGGTAATACCGCCATTCGCAGAAGAACCAGCAATCATTAACATCGGCCTGTCTCCACCCGCATTCATGTCGTAATCAAACCTCTTTGGAACCAACTCTCCTTCATTAGTACCCCTGTCATCCAAGAACCTGGTAGAGGATTTGCCGTAGATGGTGGCCAGGAATCGTAGGATCTTGTCCAAAGTCTGTGACTGCGTCTTGTGTTTCTCTCGGGCAATGAAGTTCTCCTTCCAGAGCAATTCATTATCTTGTTTGACTCTCCGTAAGTCCTCGTTTATTAGCCTGTTCTTCTGTTTCAAAGCCTCCAGCTCCTGCATCACCACCACCAAATCCATCTCTGATCCAAATTCGTCCTCTTGTGAGTCCTTCTTATTGCGCACAATCTGGTCCAACAGGTCTTCTCTTCCTTGAATGAAGTAAGGGTTCTCAAATTGCCACACTTCGTCTCCAGCCAGCAGGTTACCTGAGTTGATATCCTGCACCTTATGCCAGCCATACATGTTCAACTGCCTCACAAATGACGAAAAATTGTTGTGTTTGAAGTACTTCGGAAGAACATGTTTCATAAATTGTTCTCTGTCCTTCACTTGGAAGGATTTCCCACTGGGTAGCCAACTAATGTACCGCGAATTGTTGGTGTCGTTCACCATATTCCACAGCTTCAAAACAAAGGCTGGTCTCTTGTGTGAAGAGCCGCTTGTTATCTTCTTTAACGGCTTCTTAAAGCGGGAAACTGATCCGACAAAGGGCGTTATCTGGGATCCTATATTGGTATCACTAGCAGCACTTCCTGGGTCATAGTGTATGTCATTAAAGTGGTTACCATCTCCTACATCAGGCATGTTTCCGGAGTTAGATGTAG
Organism: Wenyingozyma naganishii; assembly: GCA_003706235.2. NCBI lineage: Eukaryota > Fungi > Ascomycota > Pichiomycetes > Pichiales > Pichiaceae > Wenyingozyma > Wenyingozyma naganishii. The sequence goes on along the minus strand of PPKS02000015.1, from coordinate 343,515 downwards.
ACATAGATGAAACGGGCATCGTCACAAGCGGGTCGATCGGCTCATGTAAAAATACGTCCTGCTTTTCAACAGTGTCCATTGAGGGCACTGGATTCGACATCTTAGCGACGGATTGTGGAGCGTGTTCTAGTAAAAAGTATGCGTCGTTAGCTGAGGACTTGTAAGTTGTACGGGAGCCTTTTTTTTGCTGATGCCAAGTATTTTTTTTAGGGAATGGTCTAAACGGTGCACGGATGTATTGATAGGAGGTATCCAGAGGGGGTGGAGTAATGTTTTGGGGGAAAGAAGATGTGGGTGAAGGTTAGCAATAGGTTGGGTGGGAAGATCGGCAAAAATTGCTTTTGTTTTGAAAATTCAGTAGTGAAAGGCCTCACTTTGACAACATGAGTCGTAAGTGGGCAGGTACAACATAAGCTGTGTTGTAGGCTACAGAGGTTCACTTAGACTGCCACTGGTCCCGCTACCCCCCAGTCTTGCAAATAGACTTAGTAAATATCACTTTTTTGCTTTGGCCTTTTATTTTTAAGTATTGGCCAGCACAATCTGCCTCAAATCCTATTTACATGCTCAAATATTTACTTATATGCATAAATGCACTATATATTACCAGGCTTATTCATTGTCCACCCCTTCATCTGTCAAAACGTACATAGTGCTGCACTCAAAATGCTATAGCGGATTAATCAGGTTGTTTGCATCCAAAGAGAGCTTAAACTTGTTGACTACTCCCTCTTCATCCTTGAGATTTATCTCATCTTCAGCTAACATTCTCGTCTCAGTGATTATGCCGAACCTGCTGTCACTAGCAAACAAAGCGTAGACAGGGGACCCCTTGTATACCTTCTGTGTACTCCCATCGGCAAAAACCACCGTTATCTCGTCCAACAACTCATCAGTCTGAACCCCAAGAAAGTCACTGCTTACATAAACACCAGGCACTGCACTGGTGTCAGGGTGTTTTCCACCATCGGTATACACAGGTACTCGATAGTGGTGGCATTGCTTCATGATCTGCACCACCTGCTCCGTCGTTCTTGGGTACAGCTGAAAATCATCATACGAGCATTCTTTGGGCCACAACTTATAGTATAGTAGCCCGAAAATGGAATCAAAAATGTTGATACCATTATGCACCGTATCTGACACCTTCTCGCTGCCTATTTCTGACCCTTGCTCGTATATTGAGCTCAAACAGCTAACCAGGTCGACATAACTACCGTAGCTGAAACGCAGATTTGCCATTTCTTGATTTGACAGTGTCGACTTTTGGGGGAAAAGATTATCCGGTGGGTTGTCTATCACTCCTCTCCGCCCTATAGTATATCCTCCAAGCGCTGCTATGAGAAGTAAAACATTGTTGAAACCAGCATCAGATTTCTGCTTTTCAACTCGGGGCTTGGCAGTATACGACTTGAATCGAGTAAACCTGCTGAACCTAGCAAAATTCAGCATCTTTGCTGACATCATTCTCTGTTCAGCTATCGTATTGGCATGCTCAAAAGATCACAACTGCTCCCCACTATAATGCCGAGCATGCACAGAAAAACCTCCGTGCACCAATTTTCAATAGGTACGGGACTCTAGTTATTGTAGGTCACACCCTAGCTCAACCAGGTCCAGAATTCTTGTACCGAAACAAGCCTTACGTTCCAGCGCGTGGCCGCCTTAATCTTATCGTTTACATTCAAGTTCGTACTCTCGTTGTTGACAAGCAGTAAATGGCTTTTCTTGGTAAATGTCTGTTGGAAGTTGAACTCTTCGAGAAGGTTGAGGATCCTTTCCAATTGAGCCAACTCGATACCTTTGAATCCCGTGATGCTGATATTTACAGGTGGAATAAAATCTACTGGAAGTGTCACTTTTAGCACAGGTTTCGCCCACATATCAAACTTCAGCTTGTTGTAGAAGAGACTACGTTCGATGCCTAGCTCAGTGATGTCTCCAGGTATTCTGCTTTCGAAGTTGGTAACCACGAATTGGGATCCCCAAGACTCTGAACTTTTCATACCATCTACTATTTCGGCGAGAACTTCCACCTCACCCTCGTGCTGGCGCAACACTTTGCTCAGGATCCGAGACTGCTCGTAACTATATCCGAGAAGCCTAAATTTCATTCCCTTAAACAGAGGGCCCACTTCCTCCGTCTCCCTATGGACTTCTTCAGTTATTCTCATTTCATCATCTTTATCTTCAACCACAGACCACAAATCTTGCTGCTGAGACTGTCTGCTCACAGTCAAATTACCCATGACCGAGGTCCATACCTTATCGTCTCTCTGTATTCGCAGCTTCTTCTTAGTGACATTAGTCTCTACAACATTGCGCTTTTCCTCGTAGTTTCGCAGTTCCTCCCAGTCACAGGCATCTTCCCGTCGCCCCTTGTCATTTTCCCATCTCAAAGTGTAATACTTTGTGTCTAGAAGCGCTCGTCTGTTCATACAATCAAATATGTAGTCTGGACTCACGACAGGAATGCCCCATTCGACTGCCTTTTGATAACGCTTTCCTTCTCTTTGTGTTGTCACCAATGCATAGCTGGTATTGCTCAGAGCAGAAGTCGCCTCTCCACCATTCTGCGATATCACCTCGGCTGCTTGAACCGCTATATCTCCACCCAGCTTCAGCGATATAGACAATTTTTCAAACGTTTTCACGCTGTCTAGCTTGTCCAGAGTAAGTTTCTCTCCATGGAGCCATCGTTCGTAGCTTCTTTGTAGGGTATCTAAGTCTATAATCCTTACATCAAAACGGACCTTCACGCAGTATTTGAATTTATTGGAATTGTACCAGCCGTCTAGATCTGTGTTCACAACCAGTAAGGCTATGTCCGAAGTCAGATCGGGCAGGTACTGCGAATTGGGGAGCATGTTTTGGACAATTTTTGCCACAATTGTCTGCTGCTCAGCATCACAGCCAGTAGAAGTTACCTTAACCATGGCGGTATGGTGGCTCGTTGGCAGTGAAAGAGTGCCGTGTGACAGTCGATGCTTCTAACAAGGGTCAGCTAGACCAGGCTAGGATAATTGGTGCACAGGTGTATACGCGACTTGACCTTACGCGAGACTAGTCAGCTATTTATCTAGGTCTCAGGTGTTATACGCGTTTAAACATCTGTACCTCAGTAACAGATAAGAGGAATGCAGAGAGCCTTAGGGTAATGATGTACGTATTTAAACGGCTCATAGAATAGCCACTCTTATAGGCGCTACTAGATACCATGTAGCAGTTAAAGGTCTATACCAACCAACCCTAGCTCTATTTCATTACTGCAATCGTTTTAAACAAATTGAAATGTACCCCTTCAGAATGATCTCGCCTCTCTAAGGTCCTTTCTGGGACTATCAGTGTCCTACCTATCCACGAGTATTCTTCTGTTGCATCGATCTCAAACGTTTCATCAGGTAGTGAACTTAAGTCAGTCGCCACTTCAAACATAGTGTCTAATTTCTGCTCAGACAGACAATCAAATATATCTTTGAAATCAGCAGTCCCGCTCGCTGCAACAACTACCAAATACATCTGATCCTCGACATCAGATCTAATAGCGACTGTGACATTATCAGTTGTTCTTTGCATACACTGGGTGAACGCATTGAAGTAAAAAGTATTGTTGTATGAATAAACTTCGGCAGTGCTGTTACCTAAGGTTATATCACTGGCTCGCCTTATAAACTCACTCGTAGCTGTACAACATTCAATTAAAGCGAAAAACACTATACACAATTGGGCAATCATATCCCTTAGACAATCTTTTTCATAATCTACGACAATCACCTTCTTAGACCCTTCATGTTGCAAGCTAATGTAGCAAGCCATAGGAGAATGCGGTGAATTATGGGAGTGTCAGATCTCGGCTATCTATTCAGGTGTCAGGTGTTATAAGCGATTAAACATATGTAGGTCACATATACGATATAAAAGACGTAAAGAAAGAATTGTTAGGATAACTTAATGGTCTCTATAGAAGGAGATCGAAGATCGTCCCTCTGCCAGATAACCTAGAATGTACTTTGTCCGTTACTCAAGAACACTGCAGGTTTAACTACTTCAATGATTTTTCATAGTACGAAAGTGATACTACAGATCCGCACACGGTAGTAAACTGGTGTACTGAAGTTTCCGACATATTTTTCAGTATGTCTCTACGAGGAATAATAATGTATGGAGCGGGAAGCAATTGCAGCGAACTATACCTCATTAACCACAGCAAAGATGATCGGCATACGCATGTTTAGCAGCACCAGAATCATTCTGCAGTCTATTCTAAAAGAGGGCTCGCCTATAAATCTCAACATATACAAGACCGGCCAGCCTATAGTGGCCAAGAAGGACGAAGAGTACCCAGACTGGCTGTGGACCATCTTGGACAAGGATTTACAGACCCAGCAACTGAAGGAGAACGATTATTTCAGATACAGAAGAAGTATTATCAGGAAGAGTGCTGTAAAGAAAAACAACTACAACAATTTTATGTCCAAGATGACTAAGTAGCGTGGGGTGGAGAGCGTTATCGTGCTCATCTACATAGTGATGATATACTGTATATAGAGATGGCATTTTACGATTGAATTTTTTTTAAAATTTTGAAGGAAGAGAGTGAAGCTGAGATTAAATTGTCTCACAAAGGATGTAGAACCAAATGTGGTTAGAGAGACACACTCAACATGTCCTAACATCATGTTAGAGACCACGGCTTTCAACAGCGTCCCTTGGTTAGCCTGTCCCGTGGTCCCATCTACACCTCGAACCTCGAAAATGCTAAAAGCGTAAATTCGTAGCTAACTAGCGTAACAAGAGAAGCCCAGGTTTCAGCAAACAATACTCCAATTACACACCATGTTGCTGGACAAAGTGAGACGAAGTGCACACCAATTTGCTCTTCCAGATCCCTTTATCACGAAACAGAAAAGATCTGGGGAGCAGATCACCGTTTGCGGGAAAGTGGTGGAGGTGTATAGCCTTCATAGGCAGATCACCAAACGCTACGACCTTTTGACCATTGTTCCCACGCACTGTGAACTGAATAACACCGAGGAGTTGCTTGTTGTGTACAATCAGGAGGCTGTAGAAGTTTTATTGCTCCCGAATAACGCTGTTTCTTATGCTCAACACTTCAAACTGGAGCTCAATTTGGACCAACAGGAGTCTGTAAGACAATGCATATGGAACGATGCCTCGGTAGACTGCCTAGAGCTTGTGGTACTGACCAATCAGAGCCTTAGAACATACAATGTGACAGAGAGCACTAGTGAGCCGCTTCAGTATATTGATTTTGCTGAGCTTGAGAGCTCAGATCCATCAGTGTTGGGACTCAGCAGCGACACTGCCTACGTTGTAGACCCTGTATCGATTGCATTTGGATCTTCAGATTCTATTACGGGGCGCATCACGTTGTATATACTTTCATCCGATGCGTCTGTCAATCAGATTTACCCTTTCCTGCCCAGCAGGCTGCGTGGTGACCAGCAATGGATTGATTCTTTGCTGGAACTAGCGACTTTGCAGTACAGACTCACAAAGGATGCACGTTATCTGCCCATGCTGAAACTGGTAGCGTGCTTTTCACTAGAGGCAGTGAAGGAGCACATTGTCCCAGCGCAAGTGCTGCCAAAAGAACTTCAAAAACCTGTAATTAGTGGTCCTTTATCGCTCAAACCGTTTCCCAGCGAGTTGTACGCAGAGGATGCGCTGAAAATTATAGCTTTACCACATGATCTTATTGCGATTGTGTATACACATGCTGTGCTTCTTGTGTACAACTATGATGAGCCACCAATGAGCTTCGTAGACTCATTGTCGTACGACCAGATGGCAGGTACCGTAGATTACGTCAACTTAAAGGAGATGTTGCGAGCACCCGTGAGAGACGCCGAATTGTGTGGTAAGACACTTGTGCTTCCTACGGAAGACTCGCAGCTGGTCGTCATGTCTCTTTCAGCGACGCTGGAAAGCTTCAGTAAAGGCACACTCGAAGATTTATCGGTTGACGACTTGGAGCAAATGCAAATAAATCAGGTTCAGCACTATAGAAATGGCTTTTACTATATCGCCGACGACTTTGACATGTTTCTTGTATTTTCAAGTGCACATGGAAGCCTGGAGGTGCTTGACCTAAAAGACGGTTTGTCGGAATCTGAGGTTGCTGATAATAGTTATAATGAAAGCAGCTCTCAGCTTGACGTCACAGATGCATATGAGTCCTTACTCACCGGCGCATTCTCCGGAGAGGCTGATGTCGAGGCTTTGAAGTACACTTTACACGGCCTTAGATTCGATTCACGTCGGGTTTCTCTTCAGGACTCGCTAGAATGTTTGAAGCAAACACACATTATCAGCGGCAAGTATGCGCCAATACTTTCGGGGCTGGCTAAGGTGCACGCGGACATGACTAGCAGGCTGGAAGCACACCGTAAGGAGTTCCGTCAGGAGATATCGACTCTTTTACAGCTTAAAGACAGCTTGGAGCATTGTCAGAAAAAACAGTCGTCGAACGCAGAGGCTGTAGCGAGAGTTAGTCAGCGTCAAGTGGAGCTAGGGGAAAGAGTTTTGAAACTCAAAGAACGACTAAGCAAAGGAATTGACCAGCTCTATGCCCAGGCTGGCAATGTGCCTCTGTCGCGTGCTGAGGAGGCCTTTACTAGGGAGATTAGGACGTTAGCAGCAGCAGTTGAAAAGAAGGACACTGAAAGAACACAGATTGAGGAGCACGTGCGTAAACTCAATAAGTTGAGGGAAAGGAGAGCTAAGAAACAGGAAGACACGAAGGCGCGTCTGGGCCCAGGAGCTGAACACAAGCTATTAGAATACCAGAGACAGCTTTACTACCGCAAGGAGGTGCTGGATGCGCTGAAGGGTCAATTTGAGCTGTTGAAGATATAGTTAGGTGTGTAGTTGTAGTAGCATGATAGAGTAGAGCTACTATTGAAGTGGTAGTGCACTGTTACTGAGAATTCAGCTGTCCGACGGTCGCACATCCTCACGAATACGACCAAACAATCCTCTTGCAATACAATCATCTGACTTCGTACAGGTTCTTCGTTACTTAATACATAATTTGGGTCAAATCTCAGGATAAGCCCATTAAAACTAAAAATCGGTCACACGACCGTTGAAACTCCAGTCGTTTTTGTGCTTCAAAGGGTCCTGCTTTGGACCACCTCTTTCCCCAGTCTTAGGGTTGACATCGCCTTCAAACTCCGGGATGATCTTGAACAGCTCGGGGGAGAAGGTCCCAACATCGACCCTAGGAGGCGCCGAGGGATCAGTTTCACCCAATTTCTCATTGTGTTCCTCGATAATCTGCTGTGTGTTGGCCTTGTGGATGAGCTTCTCAAACTCTTCTTGCTCTTCCTTGGGCAGCTTAGGAGGACCCGGCGTCGATTTCATGAAACTCTTCGACGAGTTAGCACGAGAAAATGCAAGAGAAAGGGTGGGTATGAGTTTTGGCAATGGTTTCACGGAGGTAGCTAATCTGAGCATTGTATTTGTGGTGATCTATGGAAGACTTTTAGCTCAAGAGTTCAGCTACTCCGTTATGTGCGAAAATCAAAAGATCTGCCACGCATGAAAGGTCACGTGACCAGCTTAGACCCAAGATCTGCGACCGCGCGAAAATATAAACTTCTACCGCGTGCAACGCGTTCTGCGTCACCGCGTAACTTCAGCTACATTATAACCTACGAGTCTACGTCGGCTTTCTCTCCAGCCTCCTCCATCCCGACTACAGCCATCATGTACGCGTCGAAGCTCATCTTGCTGCTATTGCTAGCAGCAACACAATTGGCTGGGTTTCTGCTCTTTTGCAAGGGTTTTTTCCCAACCAAGGTGCTTCTCTCGCCTGAAGACCTTACGAGCTACTCGGACAAGAACCTACAGGCCCAATTCACAGAGCCCGAGCAGCAGTTTGACAGAGTGGTGTTGATGGTGATCGACGCTCTAAGAGCAGATTTCATCTTCTCCAACAACTCTCACATGACTTTCACTCATAATCTGCTGAACGATGGCCATGCCGTTGGGTTCACTGCCTATTCGAACCCTCCCACTGTGACGCTGCCGAGGCTGAAGGGAATAACCACCGGGTCGACTCCGAATTTCATTGACGCCATCTTAAACATTGCAGAGGAGGATACCTCTTCGAGTTTGGGTGACCAGGACAGCTGGATCAAACAGCTCTCGCTGCACAAGAAGCGCATCAACATGTTTGGAGACGATACCTGGCTCAAGCTGTTTCCAAATTACTTCAACAAGTCCGACGGGACAGCCAGTTTTTACGTCAGCGACTTCACACAGGTGGATCTCAACGTCACACGCCATTTGGACCACGAGCTGAGCAAAAAGGGGCAGGCTGAATGGGAGTGCTTGATACTTCATTACCTTGGTCTAGACCATATAGGCCACAAAGGCGGGCCCATGAGCTCGAACATGCCTGCTAAACAGCGGGAAATGGACGATGTAGTGAAACGTATATACGACGAGGTTTTAGTTCGCCAGCCAAATACGCTACTCATCGTTATGGGCGACCATGGAATGAACGAGGTAGGAAACCACGGAGGCTCGTCTGTTGGTGAGACCTCGCCTGGGCTCGTATTCGTCTCGTCCAAGTTCAAAAAGACCTTGAAGAGTGGAAACGACGGTTTGGTGGCGCCTTTGAGCTACGATCCCGAATTTAACTACTTCACACGCGTTGACCAAATCGATATTGTTCCTACCATCTCTACGCTCTTAGGTCTACCCATTCCTATCAACAATCTCGGTGCCTTTATTCCCAAGTTCATTGAACTCTACTCTCGTAAGGACCAACATAACGTACTGTTCAAGAATTTGGCACAGCTGAAAGTTCTGTGGGACAAGGGTAATGGCAAGTTGAGCGACCTCAATGGGCTGATAGACACTGTCGAGAAGTCCGAAGTACTTCGTTTGATCAACCAGATGAAGCAGGACTTATCCAGCACCTCTTCCGAGTATAACTACTTTGACATAACCCTGGGAGGTACCATTTATGCTGTGGCAGCCCTACTGTTTGTATCCTGGTTTGCCTTCCACCAACGGAATCACCTGCTTTCATTGTTGTTCACTGTAACCTGGTTCATTATTTTCTCCTCCAGTTTCTTTGGCTCCTCTTTGATCGAAGAGGAACACCACATCTGGTGGTGGTTCACCACGATTTACATCACTTTGGTTTATTTCCGTACCGTGCACCTGGACAGTCGCTTCTCCAACTCCAAATTCTTTGCTTATTGCGTCCTCCTGGTGTCTCTCAGAGCCCTGAAAGCATGGAATAACTCGGGCCAAAAATACAACATCAAGTCAAACACCAAATTTTCCACTTTCTTGACTCAAAATTTGTCCTCTCAACAAGCACCTCTAGTAGTAGGCTCGCTAATTGCACTGACCTGCTTTGCCTACGGTAGTATTGCTTTTTTCAATCATAGAAAAGACCGCACCAGCCAGTTCCTGGCGTTTATGTCCTCATTCATGCTCGTTATGACTGTAGCCTCGGTGAAGTTTGCATCTTTTGTAGTCGAGTCTTACGACTTGACGCAGCCAGACGTGGTGTTCCCCGAGTGGTGCGATAAACTTATCAATTGGATGGTAACGACGTTGGGCACAAGTGACCTTGAATCAGCTATTCCTGTCCTTATCCAGCTTTACTACAGGATCTTCTTCCCTGTCCTAGCCCTTTACCTATTGAGACCCTTCTTATCAAAATATAGCTCTATCGCTTCTGTCATCTTTTCACCAGAAGCAGACTACTTTACTGATCTCCTCAGCATTCTGTCTACGACATTGATTCTCCAGACAAATTTCACCAACGTACCAATTTTTTTCTTTCTGTTACTTATCCAGTTGTCACTTCCCTCTATAATCAGAAAGGACTCCAATTTCCTTATCTCCCTCTCGACAATCACCATTTTGTTGCAGAACCTCAGTTTCTTTCAGTTTGGCTCTACAAACTCCTTGAGTTCAGTTGACCTGACAAACTCGTTCAACGGTGTCACTAGTTACAACATGGCACTGGTGGGTGTTCTAACGTTCATAGCGAATTACTCATCGCCAATCTTCTGGTCGTTATCGTACCTAAAGATTGCACGTAGCAATTTCAAAGCTGTTTCCAAATGGCGTATCCTGTACGACAGACTTTTGTTCAATTTTGCATTCTACTCCATTTCAGGATTATTTCTAATCATCAGTTGCTACAACCTTCGATTCCACCTATTCATATGGACGGTGTTCAGTCCGAAACTTCTCTATTTTTTGGCATGGTACGGCATGAACTTGGTAGTTGATTTTGCGCTGAGCTCGCTGCTCACCGTGTTTTCATAGATAGTTAGATATATAGTAATTTACGTTCCAACGTGTGGTGAGGTGGGTGATAACATTTTAGTCGGCTGCATCTCTAAGGATTTTGAGAGGACTAAGACACACAAAATTTATGACACAATTGCATTTACCTAATAATCTATAAACCCACTAAGTACACTGTATAATCAATGCACGGTCCTACTCTCTTCGTAGCTACTTAGTTCCTTGTAATGCTAATTTAATCTTCCTCATCGTCAGTATCAGCTGGCTTAGGAGTGCCCTTAGGAGACGACAGCCACTCCAAGTGCCTCAGTCTCCTTCTCTCCTCCTGAGCCTTCTTCTCATTTCTAGTCATTCTCTTCTTTCTAATCTTCACCTTGATGTTCGCAGGCGAGTCATCGTCTTCGGTCTTCTTTGGTGGGGCAGAAGCTGCCTTTGCAGCCATAGTAGCAGCAGCCTTAGACTGATCCGAGTCACCTCCACCGTCGGCAAAACGGCTCTGGTCAATTTCTTGTACGGTTTTCGTCACCATGGTACCGTTTTCAACAATCCATTGCTCGGGGCAAAGAGCGCCCACAAACTCGTTGTTATGCGAAATCATCACGACACCACCAGACCATTCTCTAATAGCGACAGCTAATCCACCAAGAGAGTCTCTGTCCAGATAATTGGTAGGCTCATCCAGCACCAGCAAATGTGGGTTATTCCACATCGCACCGGCAATCACAACTTTGACCAGCTGACCACCAGAAAGGGATCCCATTGGCGTGTGGTCAGCAATCTCTCCATCTAATCCGACATCCTCAAAGTGCTTGCGAATAACAGAAGGTACTAACTCTCTGTATCCTAGACCTTCTCTGGAGGCTTCGTGATCGTCAAACTTCTGCACCAATTTGTCAAAACCCTCTTCGATGAGTAGCTCTCTGGGCACCCATGAGTTATACTTGGGCAACCACCACTTCCACTTCACCTCATACTGGAACGATTTCTTCAGTTTCTGTCTACCAACAATAGCCTCGATCTGACGAGGACCTCTACCGTCTTTGATGTCAATTTCTTTCTCCATGATAGCCTTCTCTTCGTCACTCACTTTACGCGATTCTTTCAGTAACACTTCACGATCATCACCGAACTGGTATCTCCATTGCAGGTACTGGTTAGCAGTTTTCTCTTTGTGTTGCTCAACATGCTGCAGAGCGTGCTGGGCAATGTAACCAATTCGCAGGTTAGGATGTTTCTCGACCTTACCCTCCTGTGGCACAAGCTCACCAGTGAGAAGTTTGATCAGAGTGGACTTACCAGCTCCGTTGGGACCTAAAATAGCCACACGAGAAGACAAAGAGAGCGAACAGGATACATGAGATAGCGATGGCTTGTTGGAGCCAGGGTAAGCAAAAGTAACGTCTGTCATCTTTGCTACAGCCCTAGTGTTTGATTTGACTCCCGTTAGAATACCTGGGGGAGGGAAATGCATCTGCACATTGCTATCCGTGAGGGTGTAATATGACTTACCCTCTGGTTTCTGCTCAACAAAGGCAGATAAGTTACCCTTGTAGTAGGCCAGCTTCTTGTTCTCGTAATGAATGATGTCCGTGCACACAGCGTCTAGGAAACCAGAGTCGTGCGACACAATCAAAGAGGTGATGTGGGTGTTCTCGGTAAGGTAGTCCTCCAGCCACTTCACGTTAGCTACGTCCAAGTGATTGGTAGGCTCGTCTAACAACAAAACATCTGCCTTCATCAACATTGCTCTGGCAAGCTCTAACTTCATCTTCCATCCACCAGAGAGGGAACCAACGTTCTGGGCCCTTCTCTCCTCATCAAAACCAACCTCAGCTAATGCCTTGGCGATCTCTTCTCTTGAAATACCCTTCAACTCCTCGTCACCGGCAATGAAAGACACGAGATCCATATCGGCTTCGGAACCCTGGAGCTTGTGCTCGACGAAACATGTACGGAGCTCTGTAGGGTCTGGGAAACCCTCGAGTTGTCCGTTAGCAATCGAACGCATAAGAGTAGACTTACCGGCACCATTACGGCCGCAAAGACCGTATCTGTGACCCTTGATGAGTTTAAGAGTAGTCTTGTTAAGCAACATACGACTACCGTAAGCGAGCGAGAAGTCGGCATTTACAATGACAACACCCTCGTTTTCGTCCGAAGCAATGGCATCAGGTGTGAACAACTCACGCAAAGAGTGCACTAGCTTCTCGACAAACGCATTTGTCTCCTCAGCCGAACCAAAATAAGCACCAAGAGCTTCACCCATGTACTCGGAAAGTCTAACCCAGTCGTTAACATTCGCATCACTAGCAACGATGGTGCCCAAATATGTGAAAACAACATCGTCGGCAATCTTGTCCTTCAACTCAACCAAAAACTCGTTCGCTCCCTCGGCAGAGATTCTACCGTGAAACTTACCATCACTGTGCTCTGCTTCGGCGTCCTGAAGCACACTCAAAGCCTTCGCAGCGAGCTCACGCACTTCTGGCAAGGAGGCCGTGTCGACAACCCTCTTCACACCTGGAAGCAATACAGGAATGTAGGCCTCAATTTCCCTCTTGTTGTTCACAAGTCTGGTTAAGTTCTCTGTCACGATAACAGTTTGTCTGAGTTGTTCCTGTGAGGAAGAAGACAGCTTCAGTGACTTGTCAAGAGTCGGTACCAGCAGAGCCAAAGCTGGCTCCGTGACTTCAGCTACAAAAGTCACAGAAGATAAAGATTTAATGCAGTTTGGCACCTTTGATGGGTCCGCGAGCGTTTCGACAATGATATCCAGTCTGGGAGATAGATCGAGATTGTCTAGTACTTTAACAAATTCTTTCAGCGAAAACATACCAGCCTTGGCTAGCTCGGGCTTGAAATCGGTAGCCATATCAGTCAAAACAGGAACAGTATCTACAAAGCGGGTCTCCAGCAGATCGTTGGGTGCTTCTTCACGCAGTCTGTCTATGAGTTTCAATGCTGCGATCTTACTGGGCCACTTCGCACCAGATTTTAAGTACTCTAACAGAGCAGTGAGTACTGCAGCAGGTAACGCCTCAGCAGGGAACATTCCGTAGACGCAATCAATGGCAGTTTGGGCTGCACGCTTCACGGTGTTCTCCTTGTCGGCCAGAAGGTCCAATGTAGGAGCCAATAGTGAAACGAAATGCGCCTCGTTAGGTGGCTTACCAGCGTAGGCCTTACTTAGGCCTTGCACCAAAATCATAGCAGACTCTCTGATCAAGTGACTGTTCTTAGCTTTGCTGAGTCCCTTAACGACATCGGGGACTTTCCACTCTTCAATTGCCCCGGCTCCTTCTTGTTGAACAGCAGCCACCATCTCGTCAATAGTAGCACGTGCTTCGGATAATTTCTGGGCTTGTTTCAGAGAACTGAGGTGGGATGACAAAGGAGTCACCTCCAGGTTTTTCAATGCATTATTGAGCGAAGTCAACGAGGCGGTTGACGAAGCCATGGAAGAAGCGGCTTCCATTTTCACTGAGGAAGGCGTATTCACTCCGCTGCTAACTACACTGCTCACTCCCGAGCTGGCAGCTTGAGACCCATACAACATGTCGGACTGTTGTGTTTGTGTCTTTTTCTTGAGACCACCTTTCAGTCCCTGCTGTTGGCTCTTGAGGTACTCTTCGTATGACTGAGCTTGTTTGCCCTTGTTGCCAGCTAATCTTTGTTGAGCAGGCTGGGACTGAGGAGACTGATATCCTTGGTAGCCCTGGTATCCCTGAGGCTGTTGGTAGGTCTGATAGGGTTGCCCTGGGTAAGCCTGGAATGCTTGTCCCTGGGCCTGATAATCTTGGTAAGCTTGTCCTTGTTGCTGATAGCCATTAGGACCAGCATTCACATTCGCATTTGCGCCACCAAAGCTGCCGTTACCTCCGGAAGTAAAAGAGCCGGAGTTTTCCGGGTTGAATTGGGGTTGAGCCATTGTCTTTTGTGGTAAGTTACAACTGGCTTTGTTTACTGTATAAACCCCGATACGTAAACAAGGATCTTAAATTTTCATCTTTTTTTTTTTTTTTTTTTTTTAAAAAAAATTAAATTTTCTTATGAAATTTTTTCAGTGACAGCTGTAGCATCCGTGCACCGCATATATATGACATTGATTATGTGGTGTCTCCGAAACGACTACAACTGATTGTGTAGTATATACATGAAGGGGTATATTTTGAGACTGTAATAGTCGGTTCACCACCCAAGCCTTCTATTATAAGCTTGAAATTATGACATTTTGCTCACTGACTTTCGAGGCCATAAAATTTCTGGAGCTCCTTTAGGTTTTGCTCAAAGTACTCCCTATACTTGTTATAACTGTCCTCCGACAGCGACTTCCAGTATCCGTCTGCTATTGAATACGGATTTGGACGGTAGTTAAACATGTCCATGTATCTTAAGAGTAAATCGGCACCTTCTTTCCAATTCCTTTCGCCGTCCTCCTTGCTAACACCGTCAAAAAGACCGGACTCTTTGCGATACAGGGCTATCTGCTCCAGTGCTTCGGCATCTAAAGGCACCTTTGCCTCCATCTTTTTGAGCGAAGATACTAGGTGCTCACTTATCCGACAGAACAGGCTGTTTGTCAACGGCATTCCCATTTTCTCTCCCATATACTGCAGCACGCAGATAGCAGAAGGCTCGTCACCAAATTTAAGAAATGCTAGCAAAGCCTCTGTGAAGAAGGACTCGTTTGGTTTGAAATTCTTTTGCTTAATCATAAGCCTGAAATTGTTCTGCAGAGAACTCAGTTTGTCAAAATATTCCTCTTTTGAGGAGTAATCAAAGTTGTCCTGTTTGTTAGCCTGTAATATGCTTTCCTTGTAGATAGCTAGAAACGTCGCAAAGGCATCAGGGGAGGGCTCAAACTCTTCACGTTCCATGTACGCATCCACATGTTCAATGGCAAGCTTGCACTGCTTGCGTTTAGCATAGCTACGTGCTACGTTCTTCACCACCTCAATCTCGATTGGTATACCTATCTCGACCATCGTTTGCAGAATGGTCTCGAGCTTCTGCGCAGAAGTGTCCCTCCGACGACCCATAATCTGCACAACGAGAGCGTATACGTGCGCATTTGCAGGTGCAAACAATCCGTTTACTCCTTGCGTTTTTTTCAATATATAATTGTTGTTCATCTCGTTAAGGATGCGTGTGGCCAGCATAATCTTGTTCTCAGTCGGCTTGTTCAGTAACAGGCTAATCACGCCTCTGCAGTTCGTTGAGCTAATCATTCCTCCATCTTCGATGTATTGCAAGATCTCCTCTATCTGGTTCTTTTTCAGCTCAGGAATCGTCTTCTCCAGCACAAGCATTTTTTCCAAAAAAGCCACTGTGTCCATAAACACTTGAAACTCCCGTAGACAGGTAGCATGGTGCAATTGTGACTTCCTAATCTTTTCTCCTAGTTGCCTGATAGCGTCCTCCTGGTCTTGTCCCTTTGCCAAAATAGTCTGATAGAGTCCCTCTCTTCCAATGAAAGTCGAAGTCTCCATCATAGGCTCGAAAAAGACATCAACGTACGCAGGCATGTACCCATGAACGTCTCTAAGACATTGTAGTATTTGCTCATAATGTCCTTCTTGAAGAAACAGTAAAACTGCTCGTGTCATCACCTTCTCAGAAACTGGCTCGTTACGATTATAGTACGCGTACACTAGCTTCTCATCGTTTAATAATGCATTCTCCGTGACCAGCACGTCTTCCTGGAAACCCTCATTCTGCGCCAGAGCATTCAGCCTATTCCACCACTCAAGACTGTGCTCAAGATCTCCTTGCTGCAAACAACTAGCCATAAATTCCACCATCAAGCTGGGATTTATGTACTTGTGTTGAGACTTGATCAACTTTGCGAGATCTTCGGCAATAGCCATGTTGTTGGCCTTTAAAAAGACTTTCACACCTAAGTCAAGCCAAAACTTTTGACCTTTTACGTCCTTCTTTGGCCTTCGTGTACTGAAAAGGTTGATAGCCTGGTGCGATCTGCCATTGTTAGCCAAAGCCATTATGTACAGCGACTCATTAATCGGGTCGAGTCTCTGTCGTGTATGAGCATATATAACATTTCCGGCGTGGAAGATACACTTCTCTCGTACCTGTGGGTCTTGCAATTGAGTGGCAACCTCATATAACTCAGCAACTTTCTCCATGGAGACCTCTTTGCCCAGCTTAGGGTTCATATCCAAAAGCTGTAAAAATTCAGGAAGCTTCTCCAGCCCTGATTGGTTGGTTCTAAAGTTACGCTGAAGTTCGGGCCCATAGAATTCAATATCTTCGGCAAAGTTCTCAACCTTTTTTTCTTCTGGAAGATTAGGGGAACGTTTTTCAAAGTCTCTCGGTATCTTTCTTCTTCTCATTATCTCAAGTTCTTCATTACAGTCTTCTATCAACACTTCTAAAAGGTCATTTACCTGCTCAACACTGGCCTTCCAGCCTTCTGCACCACCATGAGTGATTCTTGTAGCCAAACTTTGATCTTTCTGAACTTCCTCTATAACATTTTGGGCAAACTCAGCGTCATAGTCCATCCCAGCTTTCTCCAGTCTGTTTCGTATGTCTCGCTCAATTTCGGTGGCTGATAGAATTTTTGGCCCATTAGTAGGCACAGTATTTCCGTTTGTCTTCGTAGTAGCAAATCGACTAACTCTGGCACCATGGTGCTCACCTTCTATCTTGCCATTGCTTTCCTCACGTACACTATCATCGCTACTCACTTCTGTCTTCGTATTCGCTTTTAAAGGCTCTATAAACGCTCGTCTACGGGCAGAACGAACCAGAGTTTTTGAGCCAAGACTCTGAGAATATCTACTTAGACTATTTGCAGTCACTAGCCTTGTTATCATTACGTGGCCTGAATAATTAACCTACTTGTACTCTCTTCTATAGCTGAAGCTCTTGACGCATATA
The DNA here is from genome assembly GCA_003706235.2 of Wenyingozyma naganishii. Lineage (NCBI taxonomy): Eukaryota > Fungi > Ascomycota > Pichiomycetes > Pichiales > Pichiaceae > Wenyingozyma > Wenyingozyma naganishii. Next base: position 326,310 of record PPKS02000015.1, on the reverse strand, counting down.
AAAAATATATATGTGAAAAATACTCCGGTCACGTGACTAAATAGGGAGCTCTGGAGTATGTTGAATGGCAAGCTAAGGAGACGGTATCCCATGCAGTTTGGAAGAAACTAGTCTCAGAAGATACCTAGAGTAGATATAATGACAATATATTCGTCACCAGCTTAAAAAATGGACTTTTCACTGTAATAAACTGCACTAAGAAATAAGCCCTACACACTGCAAATCAATGCAGAGATACATTTTTCTAAGGGGAACTCTGATCTCGTTAGACACAAAAACCTTCTTTTTTCTTGTTCTGTATTGCTACGGTGTGTGTTGGCCGTTTCATTGGCAGGATATTTGTTAACGAGGCTTCTTTATGGATAAGTCTACTATTAGTTGGACAGCCCTCGCCAAGCCATTAGAAAATGAGCCAAAATGCCACATTTGAAGTCTCTTCCTCCAGCAAAGCTGACTGTAATGTCCTTAGCGGTCAAGGAGTAAGCGCAAATGAGAGCATCCCGGGGTCTGCTAACACTGAGTCAAATTTGGGCAATGATATTACACCCGTGAAACCCATGGAGGTAACAGTGATACCACCCACATTTTCCTCATTACCATTAGACGACTTCAGTTCGGTCCCTACCCCATCTCTTCAGAACCACCAATTAGCTAAACCAAATGAGGTGGCAAAACCAACTGCCATTAGTGACATTCCACAGGACAGTGCCGCCGCACACCAAGCCACTCAAACTACGGCCATTCCATTACAGAAACATCTGCCGAGCCAAAAAGAGCCAGGCTCTTCACATACAAGTGCATCCCCCACAGCGTCTGATCCCCAAGACAGCCCGAGACCTGAGGGATTGGAGAAAGGCAGTAACACATTTGTCAAGTTAGAGTCCGTGGTACCGACATCGGTCTCCATACCGGTTTCAGCTGGAACACCAGCAATCTCAACCTCACATTTGACCGCCCCATCAGTTTCCGTTGCCCCATCAACTGGACTCACGAACGGTAGCAGTGAAACACCCGTCAAATTAGAAGCATCACCATCAAAGCGCTCATTGCCCCAGGAGGCAGATCATGCAGATGTTAAGAAGCAACATGTGTCTCTGCCTCATTCCGCGCCATCTGCTACTGAGGCCCAACGTCTTGATTGTTACCTGTATCCACAGGACAAAGCTATTAGCATTATCAACAACATTCGTTCCCCAGACTCTTCAAATTCCCCGGAAGACACAATTCCCACACTCAGACCGACAGAAGAGGAGTTCAAGGACTGTATTGCATTCTTAGAGTCTCACAAAGATTTGGGAGAGAAGCACGGTGCCATCAAGATCATTCCACCTGAGCGATGGCTTCGGAATAATCCTTCATCGCTGAATAAACTGGCCTGGATAAAACCCAAGCGACAGATATTTGGCTCGCATAACCAGGAGGCTGCAGATAGGGCAAGATTCTACTCTGCGCTAAAGAGTAACTGCTCTGGTACCCAGTATGAGCAGAAGTATTTATATGGCATTGCGATTGACGTGTTCCGTCTTTTCAACATAGTGAAGGCCAAAGGTGGCTACGAAGCAGTCGATAAGCTTGGAAAATGGAGTGAGGTAAGCAATGAGTTAGGGTTTTATGGACACAACATGCAGGTCGTCATCTCCACTCTTAAATCGCAATACCAGATGTACCTTTCGGATTTAGAGACTAAAGTAGAGAACTTGTTACCGACAGGCGAAACTGACGGTGTTGCTAAGAGCTCTTCGGGGCGCATCTCATCAGCTACTCAATTGCCCAGAAGATCTGAACGGGTTTTAATGTCCAAAGGTCTACTAAAGAGTGTAAGTTTAACTCTTGATGAGATAACTGTGACATCAAACGAGAAGTCACTTCCTTCTTTTAATCAAAAGAGCTGGCATGGTGAAGATACAGAGGCTGAGATTGGATCACAACAAAAAGACATTGCCACATTTTTGATACAGGATTATATCGCCAACAATGAAAAGTTCACAGGCAATTTGTTGCATACATACCAGGCATTGCAAAAAGATGAGACTTTGGAAGAGTTATATTGGAAACTTCTGAAAGAGCCACCGGCTTGCTTTGAAGTTTACACAGCGTCAAGGATTCCTAGCACGGTGCACTCGAGTCTCTTTACACCCGATTTGGCTGGCCGTATCGATCCTTGGAACCTAGACTATCTCCCGGGATCTGAGACATCGTTGTTGCGCTATTTGAAAGACAGGGACTCTCTACATCACTCTTTCCTGTCATACAATATGCTATTCAGCTCTGCTTCGTGGACCTTGGAAGACCATTTCTTGTTAAATATCGACTACTTGCATACGGGAGCTACTAAATACTGGTACGTCATCCCCAGTGGTGATAAAGAGAAGTATGAGGAGGTGCTGAGGGCCCATATGGATGATGATAGAGACAGTATAGGAGCAGAATCTGACGCAAACCTTGCTTTGCATTCAACATCATCCACCGCAAAATACGGAAAGAGGTCGAACCATCTCAACCCACAATTCAACAAATTCATCAAGTCACCAGAGTTGCTTTTACCTCATGACTCATTCATTTCGCCTGAAGAGCTGAGGGAGAAAGGTATCACGGTCAAACTTGCACATCAGAGCCCCGGAGAATTCATCGTTACTTATCCGAAAGCCTACAAAGCCAGTGTATCTCTCGGCTTCAGTGTCTCAGAATGCGTTAACTTGGCGACACCGTGTTGGCTCAAAGTCGCGCAAGACAGCAATCTCTTCCTCTCAAAGTTGAATATCCCCGTAAAATTCTCTACCTTCAAGCTGATATTTGATATCGCTCACGACTGCACTGACCGTGACGTAGTAAAAACTTTAGAGCCAGTTTTCTTTCAATTATATCAAGACGAGCTACAGAAAAGGACCCAGGTAAGAGGTATGTCTGGCATAAAGGAGGTGCAACACAGGCAGAACCACGTATTACAGGCAGATGCAATAACCGACGCTGACCTCGTTTCTGTCTTCCCCTCATGCGTAGTCTTGACGGATAAAGAGAATGGCAGCACTTTTAACATGTCCCTTGCATACTATTTGGAAAACGACGTGCACTTGGAACACTCTCATTTTGATTTTGAGTTAGTGACCTTCATCTCGGACGAATCTTTGCGCCAAACACACAGGACCCTCAAAACGAGGTCTCTCACCGCAGTCGAATGGATGGCCAAGTACGAGGACACGATAGCAGGGTACGACAAGCCTCCATTGAAACTGATGAGCGCGTTGTTGACAGAAGGACAGGGCGTTTTTGAAGACGTTGTTGGCGGTAAAAAGAGCATCAATGATGTCCAGACGGCTAACGCGTGGCACAGATTCAAACACTTGAAAAGACAAGTCTCTCAGGTAGAAAAGTGGCTGGAAAGAGCTCAAGTCTTTCTCCAGTCTAAGCACCAAACAAGGATCCGTAATAAGCGTTCTCGTGGGACAAAGAAGCGAGAACAAAAAGTTGAACACGAACAGGAGAAGAGAAAGGATTTAAATTCCGTGGTCGAGCTAGTAGAGTTACTAGAGGAGATATATAGGTTGCCTATATCCGTTACTGAAATGGATCAGCTGATTGAGTTTGGTACTGAAGTGGAAACCTTCGAGGCCTCTGTACGTGCAACTTTGAGCGATGAATCACTGACTGCTGCACAAGCTGAAAATGAGCTTGAGAACCTCAAAACCTTAGAAGAATCGTTTGGGCTGCGGCTGGTTTCTGTTGAATTTCTAGACAGAATCATCAGAAGAAATAAATGGCTCAAGAAAAAGAATCATATTGACGAGCATTGGGATACGAAGATGCTACAAGAGTTTGTTGCAGAAGGTGAAAATGTCTGCGGAGAGCTTGACCATTACTTGATGATGAGTTTCAAAAGTCTATACGAACAGAGCGAGACCGCTAACGCCACGCTTGAACGGTTACTAAACTCGAAATCTTCCTTGCCCATGGCCCAAATTGTTACTGAGTACAATACTGTTAAGAACTTGCCTTTGGATAAAGAGAAAAGGATACAGATGGTTGATTTAATAGAGTATTATAAAGACCTACAGGCCACCATACGTGATATGGTTGAAACGATAGAGAACGCTAAGAGGACATATTCAAACGTGACTGACAGTGATATGCTCAAGCAATGTTTGAATGCCTATGATAAGGGACTAGTTGACACGGAAGTAGAGATGACTATCGAAGCTGCCAAAGAGTACTTTGATTGCACTTTGGGACTTGTCGAGAACGAATACCATCTGTACCAGCGTTGGTATAGTGAGTTCGTCCGCATATTCAAGCTCAACGGAGCCATTGATCAAGAGGCAAGAACGGCAAATGAGACGAGGCTATCAAAACTGGAGTCTACAGCTAAGGCGTGTTTTGCCTTTTCCTCGGACCCAGATGATAAAACCCAGGACTATTTTCCTGCCAATGGGGCCAGCAATGAGCACTGGTACTGTTTCTGTAGATGTCCTGAAAATGGCTTCATGATTGAGTGCGATGTGTGCAAAGAATGGTTTCACTTCCAGTGTGCTGGGCTCAGTAGTGAGAGTAATAGCGAGGACACGTTTATCTGTGCAATATGCGATAGTAGAGGTCTTTTGGAGACAACCCAGAAGCACAACCAGCGTGTTCTAGAGGAAGGAGTGGTCTACCAAGAGATTAAGCAGCTTTTACATCAATCGCTCACACTCACCGTGTTTCCATCAGTGTATAAAACCCTTGTGAGCATAGTTGGTGCTGTAGAGGAGTACCTTGACAAGTTGAAGTGCGATCTGAGCTGGAAGGACGGAGTTTGCAGTGAAACGAATATCGACAGGATCAGGTTTCATCTGAGAAAGCTGGAAGGCAGCGGAGTATTGTTGCCTGAGAGAGATGAGCTGAAGAGGCAGCTGGATGTATTATTTGAGGCGCAGAAGAGAGAGGCTGAGGCGAGGGCGTTGGAAGAGGCCAAGGCCGCAGCGGTCAGAGCTCCCGAAGAAGACGTCGTTAAAAGCTCCGTTTTGGTTGATGTGGTTAGTGGCCCAGCCGCTATTGGAGGTACTTCCGGTAGCGAGAAGGAGCCGGTGGGATATACAGCTCAGGGTATCTCTGCTCAACAGATTAAGACGACAGCCCCTTCTTTTGAGCTGGCCGGAAGACCTCAGGAAATGCCCCTACGGCCGCAACCTATCAGTGGAGGACTGATGAACGGTACATTGAACAATGGTTCAGCCAGTTCTACCTCTGGTCACACGACTGCTGAGTCGGCTGCCATCCCATTGACTGCAGCAGCGTCAGAAGGGTTTACTACGAGTGTACCTAAATCTGCACAGGATTTTGCTAACGTCGGGGCTGGTACCAGTTATTCCAGGAGCGCCGAGCCAGTCGCTGAAGTCGCCAAAACTCATGGTGCTCCCAACAAGACGACGTTAGGAGCAGTTGCTGCACCATTTGCAAGCTCTGTCCAGGGCGACGCAACAACACCAGCGGCACCGGAGCTTCTGGTAGGTTCTGAAGCGCCTACTCCACCTTCTACCCCACTACTTACTCAAGTCACACATGCGAATCCACACACTTTTACAGACAATAAGACCTCGTCAATACAATCACATCCAAGTGTCATATCAGCACCACCAGATCATTCTCTTCCATCAGAACAGCGAGTTGCTTCTACAATAGTACCGCTGACTACACAATCTCCACCAGCTCATCAACACTAGAACTGTCTATATGACTATACACCCATACACCACCGATCTAATGTATTCATAACGAGACCTTCGGAGATATCTCCTACTTTGAGGTAACGTGTTATCATCTATTTTCTCTTGCCGTGGCAGTCCCAGATACCCTACATAACCCCCTACATAATCTAGCACTAAACCAGTTTTCCTCCCCACTCCCGCACTTTTCCCCATTCTTCTTCCCCAGCTTTGCCGTTCTTCGGACATATTGCGCTGTACACCGCCAAATTTATACTTTTCACGCTCAATTTTTTTTTGGGGGTGTCTGGCACCCTGTAAAAAGCGCATATAATTTGACCTCAGCTAAGAGTTATGAAATTTTCGTACCTCTCACTTGTTTAGCAGTGCGACCTTGAGCGAATTAGCCCAGAAACCCTTAGGAGTTACCCAAAATTTTGCAGCTATCTGAGCAGTACTAGCACTTTTTTAGCACCTGTAGCTCTCCTCCCACCGCTACGCAACGCTGAGACGCTAACGGAGTAACACAATGCTGCTAAGTACGGTGTCTTTGTCTCCTGCCAGCAGGCGAACTATGACCTTGGCCTGTTTGAGACTGGCCAAGACGACCGTGGCTTTGCACTTCGGTGTAAGGACCATCCACGTGTCTTATGCCGCGAGACATTCTCATAGCCACGGGAACGATAACAAGCCCGCTGAGACCAAGGTCACCGCTAACGTCGATGCCCACTCTCACTCTCACGCTAACTCCCACTCCCACTCCCATTCATACGACCCATCGAAGCCCCCTACAGAAGCAGAGGCACGCAGAATGGTGGCGTCGCATTCACACTTCCACGACGGACTCGGTTCCGAGTTCCCGGAGCTCAAGGACATGGACTTTGAAGGTGAGGACTACACCATCCAGCTCGGTGAAGAGAAGCGGACCGTGTGGACGAGAATCCGTGATTTCTTCAACCCACACAAGCCGTTGCATACGTTGATGGCTAAGAAGAGCTCTGGCGACTCAAACGCCAGCACCGACGACCACGCACACTCGCACAATGAGTTCTTTGGTCACTCTCATTCTCATGCTGGCGACCCTGAGAATGTCAAGCTGTACAACTCGAAGCAGTTCAGCAAGAACGAGGGCGTGAGGATCACCCTGGTAGGCCTAGGTGTAAATGTTGGTATGGCCGTGACGAAATTTGCCGGAGGTATCTATTTCCACTCTCAGGCCTTGATGGCCGATGCTGTCCATGCCGTTGGAGACCTTATTTCCGATGTGCTCACTCTTTCCACCGTGAAGTATAGCAACCATGAGCCCAGCAAGTTGTATCCACTGGGTTTCGGCAAGGTAGAGACCTTAGGAACCATGCTAGTTTCGGCTATTCTGTTGTACGCTGGCTTCCAGATTGGTTATAGTTCCTTGATTGATATTCTGACTCCTGTCTTACCCCACGGCATTATGGACATGCTGAGTATCATCCCTGTTCACTCTCACAGTCACGGTGTAGCTGCAATTCCCGAGGCTGGCACTCATGCTCATTCTCACGAGACTCCCCAGGTGGCTAATATCAACGCTGCCTGGCTTGCCCTCGGATCTATCGCTGTTAAGGAATGGCTGTTCAAAGCTACGCACAGAATTGGCGAGAAACTGAACTCGACTGTGCTGATTGCTAACGCTTGGCACCACAGAGTCGACTCTCTGACATCCGTGGTTGCTGTAGTGACCATTTCTGCCGGTCACTTCCTTCAGGTTTACTGGCTTGACTCTGTAGGAGGCTTATTGGTCTCGATATTGGTGATGAAGGTGGGTATCTCTGGTATCTTCCAGTCTTTTAAAGAGTTGATAGATCGTTCAATAGACAAGGAGGACCCACGTTACACGAGAATCGAGGACAAGATCAATTTGACTTTGATGAAGATTGACCCTCTCGTAGTGATCAAGGATCTGACTGTTTTGCCTTCTGGTACTAACCTTCATGCCACTGTTAAGCTAGGCCTGGGTCCTTGGTCCAAGTCTCATGAGGACGATTTGAACCTTACCAGTATCGGCAAGATCAACCGTGCTGTCAAGACTGATCTGCAGAACGATTTCCGTAACCTGAAGAGAGTCATTGTGGAGTTTGAATCTGATGAGAACGTTGAGGAAGAGGAGAAGAAAACGGCTGACTCTGACGAGAAGGCTGATATTGAGAAGGATATTACAGAGGAAGCCAAGGACGTATCTGACAAGTTTACCTCCGACAAGTCCGATTCCACGAAATCTGACGTTACCAAATGATGCTAAAACTTTACAACCATAAATACTATGTTTGTATATAGAAGCTGTGTAGACAGGGGTATGTTGCTAAGTGTGCTTTCCCCACGTAATGCAAAGTTTGTGATGCAATGTTTGTTCAGCTCCCACAAGCTGCTGTGATTTGGTGTTCTTCACGAATAGCCCAAGATGCTTAACACCTTAGATTTCATGCTCTTTTTTGTCTCTGTTTCTTTTTTCAAGTCTGGAATTCCACCAGGAACTTTCTCTACCGTCAGACTTGTAGCCATCTCAATATCCAGCTCGTTTCTGCCAGAAGTAATGTCCATCTCGCCAAGTGGCACTAAGAATTGTCCACTAAGCCCGCAGACCCATCTGTAAACCTTGTGGCCAAAGTAGAGGACTAAGATCACCACAATACCCAGAGTACTCTTAAGTGCGGAAGAGGCAGTGACTGGGCCTTTGACTGGAAGTACTGCCAAGTAGACCTGAACTAAAATGAGGACAAGATTAAAGGCGAATCCGAAGAACGCACCTGTCTTACCCAATGGCGATGTATAGGGTAGTTCAGCGGTCTTCACACCTTGGACTTCCAAGGCGTCTTTAAATCTGATATAGGACAAGCAGATAGAAAGCCAAGTAAACAAGGAGGATAGCCCGGACAGACAAAGTAGCCATACAAATAGCTCGTGTGCACCATCTCCTACGAGCGATAAGTATCCCAGGCAGCCAAAAAGTAATGTGACCAGCACGGCTACCAACGGCCTTCCCTTGTTGTCAATGTAACCCATATCGAAGTATTTGTAAGTGGGGGCCATTTTAGCATTGGCCAATCCTACCAAGACTCTCGAGCAAGCATAAATAGCAGAGTTTCCAACACTTAGCACAGAAATCAAAATGACAATATTCATTATGGTGGGTAGTCCCTTAAGACCAGTCTCGACAAATGCAATAACAAATGGAGATGTATCTGTCCTCTGTGATCTTGGAACCAGTCTGGCGTCGTCATATGGAACTAAGAAACTGACCAACAACAGCGAGCTAATGTAGAAGAAAAGAATTCTCCAAAACACCTGACGAGATGCTTTTGGAATAACTTTTCTGGGGTTCTTAACCTCAGCTGCAGTTAACCCGCACAGCTCAGTACCAGAGAAGGAAAATGCAGCAATTACTAATACTGCTAATACGCCTTTGAACCCATTGGCAAATGGACCAGGCGTTGACCAGTACTGGAAGTAAATTGGCGAATCTCCCTGGAAAAATCCGAAGAAGGATAATACACCAAGAATCAAAAACATAAAAATGGCCAAAATCTTGCTTAAAGAGAAGAATACCTCCGCCCAGCCATAGATCTTTACTGGCAGCACGTTGATTAATATTGTAGCAAGGAAAAAAATGGTTATCAGCCAACCGTCGGAGAGTTGAATATTTCTCCCCCAAAACTTAAAAATCATTGTTGTAGCAGACAACTCGAGCGGCAGGAGGATGAGCCATTGCATAGCATAGTTCCATCCAACTGCAAACCCCCAAGACTCATCAACAAAAGTGGTGGCATAGTGTAAAAAGGCACCAGGAACTGGGAAAACCACAGCAAGTTCACACAAAGTGTACATTGTAGCAAAGACCATTAGACCAACTAATGAGTAGCAAATAAATAAGGCAGCAGGGCCTCCAATACTGAGGGCTTCCCCGGATCCAATAAAAAGTCCAGTACCAATTGACCCTCCAAGGGCAATCATTTGTGTCTGAAAATTAGTCAATTGTGGTTTAAACACACTAGCATCTCCATTTTCGCCTTCTCTGCCGAAAGAGTGACCCAACCTGTGTGATATCTTGGAAAAAAATTTTAGACAATTTTGTGCATGGCTGCGTGGAGGGTCTGGGGTCAGAAAAGGCATAGGATCATTGTCCCCTAATAGTACAGCATCAATGGAGGCAAATTCTCTTAGAGGATCAACTCTGAATCTGTTTCCATAAAGTGTTCTCATTGGGAAGTTCAATTCGCCAGTATACGGGACGCTATTTTTGGAGTTGTCCGGCTTATCGGCTGTGGATTCGATGAACACCGACATTTTGTGAGATTCTTACTTTTCAACCAGTAAAGGTCGGACCACCAGTTAAAAAAATTGGGGTCCCATTTTACAGGTATATGAATTGGTTATCAAGATTATGTTCTGTTTGTTTCACAGAGAAGAACAATTTTTAGCTGCATATCAGCTGCAAGACATCCTCCGTGAGTGATAGAACAGCGGCGCTAAAAATGCATACCCGTTGTAGAATCTGCATGTCATTGCATTACGTTTACTGGTCCGTTTTGAGCCATTGACTCGGCAACTTTTCTTCTGAATGTCATCGGCCATGCCTTACTATCTCCCCCAAAAACCAACTAACTATTTACCGCACACACCCTCCCACCAAAAAAACTAAAATCACGGCGGTGTACAGTAAAAAATTTTGGTGGTGAGGAAACCTGATGAGCTCACATGGCGGAAGAAGAGGGAAGCCGAAAGGTGTTGGTCAAGTACATTTAGAACCAATAACTATTTTACCAAGCCGTCAACACAAAAATGAGCGGCGGAACAGCTTTCTCGGCGGAGACCGCTGAGAACATGGAGGAAATTGAGATGCAGTTTGCTGTCAAGGCTGTGCAGCAGTCCGAGACCTACTGGAAGCTTCTTTCCTCTATTCCAGGGTCTAAACTGAAGCTGACCAAATACGACGATGAGATCTTTGAAGAATTAGCTAAGGACTTCCCAGACTTGGTCACAAAAAATGGGTGCGCTATCATATTTGAGGAGGAGATGAAGTCTCCAGCCGGTAAGCAGAGATGGAGAGACTTTATCAAAAAGTTTGAAGATAAAGTGGAGGATTTTAATTTCGGTACTTTGCTGAGAACCAAGGCTGATGCCGAGTATGACGAGGAGAACACCATTTTTGCTGTGAGGATGCAATTCTACGCCATTGAGATAGCAAGAAATAAGTATGGGTTGAACGACTGGGTGTGTCAGAACTAGCCGTATCAGCCGTGTTATATAGCTATGTTAAAAATGCATTTCACTGTGTGAGCGAGTTTCTAGGGACGTGGTTGGCTAGACAGAAGAGTCCAGATGTTGAGTTAGAGGCATCTCCAGCATTTGAAGTCATTAAAAGACAATGCAAGACTCAACTCACTTTCCCCCAAAAGTTAAGCGCCATACTACGAAAGCCTTTCAGCAAACATGTACATGAAAAAATTAATTAACCCTTATTTAAATACACTACTAAACAGCCAACGATGCCTGTAGACGCTTAGTTCATAGCCTTGACTAACTGGTTAATGTACTTCTCTCTGTTACCGGTGGAACCACCCTGGATGAAGTGCTGGAACTTTCTTCTGACACCCCAGCCGCCGGTTGGGTTGGACAGCTTGAATGGCCACAGGAAGTTGTTGGCCTGCTTGAAGTTAGGACCAACGGTGTAGATCTCGTGGATCAGGTCCTCGAGGGAGACAATACCGTACTTGCCGAGGGACTTCTCAACAATGGAGTTCTCGGACAGAGGGATTCTCTGCTTGTTCACCTTACCGAAACCTCTCTTGTAAACGAGCTGTCTGATGGTGGAGAGGGATGGGTAACCGTAAGCAATGTATGGCTCGACGAGCTTGAGCAGCTCAGCGGTGGCCTTGGTAACCTTGACAAAGACACCGGAGTTGATCTGCATCAATCTCAAAAGCTGCAGAACCTTTCTTGGCTTAGGGGCAATCTTGTTGATACCCTTGATTCTGACAACAAACACGAGCTTAGGCTCAGCCTCGACGTAGTAGGTGCCGGAAGCCTTAGCCTCACGCTTAGCGTTGATCAAAGCACGCTCAGCAGCGGCGTACTCAGCGGTGTAAGCCTCAGTTCTGGCGTAGATGGCAGCTCTCTTCTCCTTGTTAGCCTGTAATAGTTAGTATGTGTTTGTGGGTTGAGACGTGCTCGACATTGCAGTGAATGCAGCAACCTCATTTCCAACACACTTGGTGCAAAATATAATCAGCCCCGAAAGATGGTTAACTACGAACATCATCGTCGAAACTAGTCGATACTTGTTGAAAAAGTTTTCATCACCTTATAAATAGCACCAGTGTATTAGAGATGAAATCATCTTCATTCAGATTGTGTTATACTTACAGCCTTCCTGGTCTTTCTCTCGGCAGCAACCTGCTCGGCGGTCTTAGCGTTCTGCTTAGCCTTCTTGATCTGGGATTCGGGTTGGGAAACACTGAAGCGTTGGTGTTAGTAGAGAAGGGCGGTCGGAAAGGTGCACAGTAAAGTGCATTTCGACACCACAAAAATGCAACCTAGACATCTTCGCAGTCTGTTGAACTGAGCTGGCGAGCTAGCAATCCTGTGCTTTATTGCTCACCATATTGCTCATTCAAGCATCGTAGACGCAGAGGAAAATAGAGACTTAACAGTGTGTTGAATGTTTTTGCAAGATCCAAGTCCAGATTTTCCCATGGAATTTTTTTAGTTGCAGTTGACAAACGATAGCCAACAAGCAACAAAACCTCGTCCAAAGAACAAGAGCAAAGTCTGTTTTTACCATATCCCCAAAGAGGATTACGGTGTATATTGGAGACTTCATTCCACTTAGAGAAAAGTACGAGAAGTGACGTTAGCACTCGCTTGTAATAGTCTCAAAACCTCTTATTAAATAAGAGAAACCGAATGCTTTATTGAGCTTCCATCAAAGGATTCAATAAAACTTCGTTCCGGCTTACTGAACGGCAGTGAAGCTGATCCTTCAACTCTGCCAAAACGTCTTTTCAATCTATTCTAAATCTGCAGCTGACGAGACTGGATGGACACCTAACGGTGATTCGTGTGTATAATCATAGTCGATCCTAACGGGGACTACTTACGGAGCCATTGTGATTGTCTATAGTTCGATGAACAGTTGTTAATAAAAAGGTGCACTATTCCGTTAACTATGCTCACAGTTAAAATCTATTGAAATTTTTCATCCCCTGGCATTAGAGTTTTTTTTTCGGTGCGAGGGTTTCAGAATCGAGGGTTGAGGGTTTTACAAATTGTCACGTGATATATGAGTAGACGCTGGTCAGCTGGGAGGGTAGTATCTTGGGATCAACAGCTTGTTTGACTCTTGGTGGTTAGAGATCCCTGGGCTGACTCATGTAAGCCGTCTGAACCATCGAATCACATTTGCTTATTCTTACTATCTCTTTTTACTGCCGCCATAACTTGTAGTGCTGAATGTAGCCTTGAAAGCAGATGATGGAACTCTGACTAGGCTCTGCGTTAGTTGATGAGCGATTTTTTGATTCATTCAAATATTTCTATTTCACTAGTAGATTAGTTACCATTGCTTTAATTATTACATTGTTTAGACATGAATATGGCCTGGGAAAGCGAATCGCTCCAGTAACGTGAAGCCGAGGGGATCCCTCAAGGTCAACAAGCCTCTACATTCTATCAAACACAGAGCTATCAGATCTATCGGATTACCATGACATGCCCGGCTTGTCTTCTTGCCCCATAGAGGCCGAGATCTGGGCCATATTCCCAAGATAAGGTTTCGAAACATTATGCAGGTACAATTTATCACGTCGATCGACGTGGAATTTCATCTTCTGCATGGTCCTTAAAGCGTCTCCGGAGTACATATATCGGACCCTGTTTCTTTGATTCACAGGTGGCTTGCCCCAGTCAGAACAGCAGCAAGAAAGATGGCCGAGGTACTAAGCCGTGGGGCTAACCATTCTCGTAAGTGGCAGAGAAAAGTGGAAAACAACTACTATCATTCAACCACTCACACATTCTCCACACGTGTCCCATACTAACATATTATATGCAGACCAGCTGGATTATAATCATGCTACAGATAAAGAGTACGCAAAACTGAGAGAGCTTGCAAAGGCAGCTTTTGATAAGAGAGCCAAACTGTCTCAGCAGTCCCAGCAGGCGTACAACAGGGGCGACAAGGCAAGCGCACACGATCTCTCGCGGCAGGCTAAGGAGCAACAGGAGCTAGCAGAGAACTACAACGCCAAAGCCGCTGAATATGTGTTTTACGAAAATAATCTGGACTCGGAGGGAGACGAAATAGACCTCCACGGCCTGTACGTGAAAGAGGCCGAGTATATAGTGAAACAACGTATAATGGCGGGCATCAACAGGCATGAGAGCAAACTGGAGGTCATTGTAGGGAAAGGACTTCACTCTCAAAACGGAATAGCGAAAATCAGGCCTGCAGTTGAAGCCATAACCAGCGAAGCTAATCTACGGCATTACATTGACCCTCATAATAGTGGTGTACTGGTGATAGAGCTTGCGAATGCAAGAATACCAGCCAGCTGGTCTAATATCAACCCTAACGGCATTGGTGCGATGGCTAACCAGCAACCCGCTGTCCATGGCAATGGATATGCTAGGCCTCCAGGAAAGCCCCAGACTGCATACCAGGGACAGAACCAACAATACCAACAACCTCAGCAACCGCAGTATGGGTACCAGGGAAATTACAACGGACCGCAGCAGCAACAATATCATCAGCAACAACAGCAGCAGGGTGGTGGCAACGACCAGATTATTGGGGCCATCATCAAACTTATCTGTTCTTGTCTTAAGTAGTTAGTATAGTGTACAATTGTAGTGTAAGGATGTATCAAAGCCAAGTTGAAGCGAGGTGAAGTTGTAGTGTACGGGTGTATTGTCACTGTAGGTGAAAGCTATTTTTCAGCAGTGGAGCTTCTGTCATGCGCTAGCAGTGTCATTGTTCAGTTGTTATAGAGTAAACCACACGCAAAATGGGTAGATTAACAAACTCAGAGGTAAGCATCACTAGAAAACTCCATATCAATACTCAGGCCGACTAACAAATTATCAGTTCCTCACTCAAGCGTCGCAGTTGGTGGAAGAGATCAATGGGGCCTCATCGCTATATATTACACAGAAGAGGCTAGTGGCCGCAGCAGAAAAAGTCCCCGTAGAGTCCGAAAGCGTGGCAATTTCCGATATTTCTGAGTCAGTCGAGACAAGTGGAAGCGTCAGTGTTAAGAAGATCGAGCCGTCTGCAGTTTTCCCCGTGTTGATACGGCTAACAGACGGTAAGAGCGATAAGAAGCTGAGAAAGAAATTGTCCACCATAGTGGAGGCCAAAGACCTCGAAGACTTTTGGGTGGAGTACTCAAATGTGTTGAAAAATGGATTCACTGGATTGAAAAAGAAGCAGAAGAAGAAGAAGCAAAAGGGCAAGGTAACCAAGGCTTCAAAGTGAGTGTGTGCATACGAATAATTGAGTAATTGAGCATATAGTGTAATAGTAGAAGAGCTAGTCTTATGATGCTATTGAAAGGGGAAGGTAATACCAACTGTTTTGGCTTTCAAAGACTGTCGGTACAGTGTATGTGTAGACAGATGGTGGACTGGTTTGCAGACAATCGGTATCAGTAATCATTCCTATGTTACATAGCTTTATAAAGATAAACCAGTAATGCTAGTAGCGTCGGCCTATGCTTGTACAATGGCTGTCGCTATTGCCCCTCATCGCTCAAAGGCTCAATAATAAAATTACCGTTGGGCCACGTAAGAGTCGAGTCTGCAATGTGCACAGTCTCATCACATGGCAACGTTTGCCGGGGCATCATCTGCACGAGGCGGAAACGATACTCGTGTGGAGGAGTCGTAGCAGAAGCGTCAATCACCGCCTGAGTAGCAGCATTAGCACTTGCCAAACCGTCCAGTCCCTCAGTTTCACAGCACTCCACATACGCGTAAATCTCCTCTAGCGACGCATCCTTGGCGAAGCGTCGGGTGACACGCTTACCAGAGGGCAGACGGATAGCAATTCGTGAGAAGTTGCGCGAGTCTCCTGCACCAGAGGCAGCTGGAGTCGCATCTGGCTCAGGCAATAACCTCTCACGCCGCCAGGCAATCCAACGCTCCCGCTCTTGCTGCAGCCGCTCTTGAAACTCCTGTTGTTGCTGCTGCTCCTGATCGCGCTGCCGAATCCTCTCCTCTCTTGCAGCGCGCTCAGCCGCTCTCATCCTATCACGCTGTAATGACCGCATGTAGGCGCTGTCCTGCTCCTGTCTTACCACACGGGCAGTTTGTTGCTCGTGGCGGTCTGCACGGAGACTCACAAGCAGAGCATTGTGCTTGTCGTAAGCACGCTGAAACGTCTTGAGGACACGAGCCACAGCTGAGTCTCTTGGTGGAATATCCACAGCGCTCTGGGGAACGTAACTAGGACGAGGCTCGGATACAGGTAGAGTGCTAGTATCCCCAACTGCCCTACTAGTAAGACCACTTCGGTCACGAGAGCTCACTGGAGATGAGAACGAACTCGTAGAAGCTAGTGTGCCAGACAAAGATCCAGCGCCTGTCCTCGCTACCAACGATAGGACGGGCGCGCTTTGCGCATTGCCCATCGCCGTTGGCGTCGTAATAGACGTCATGCAAACCAAGCCCAGAAACGGTACTCTCTGTATATGGAAGGCGTTAGCCACTTGAAAAGCTTCAGGGTCCTTAATGTCTCCGCCCCATACCAGCATGTCTTTCTCTCTGACATACTCCAAAAACAGCGGATGCAACAACACCTCATCTATGAAACTGGGCGTTTCTTGACAGTCGTCACTGTGAATGTACACCACGAGCCAGCGCAGCGTCGTCTTGCTAAGGTATACTGCCCGAGAGTATGAGCAAGCCAGAAAGTCTGGACGCGGTATAGTATTGGAGGATATCGAGTTTACCGAATGATTAGCACTGATTGAAAGAGCAGAGGGAATTAAGTGTGTAGAGTCTATGGCGTCGAGGTCAGCACTCGAACTAGAAGTGACAGCATCATTTGTTTGATTGACCTGATTACCGCCAACAGTAGGCGGAGTAGCTATTTCATTCAAACCACCTCTGGCTCTAACGCTACCACCTTCAACGCCGTCTTCATTTTCGCTATCGCTGTCAAACACCCCAACATTTCCTATTCTTCTATCAAACTCAGTAATAAACCGCCGTGCCGTCTCGTTCGGGTCAACGCTGCTCTTGCCGTCATTGTGGAAAAAGCGGGAGTTGACCACCGCTGCTAATAAATGCACCAATATCTGGTAAAGCAGGTACAGAGGCACAGTAAGTGCCAGCAATACCCATGCCATTATTGTCTTTAGCCTCCGGCGTGTCTCAGGGGCAATCATCAGAGCACCTTTTCGCAAAAGAGACCTTGCCCCATGGATACTGCTATTGTTGGTGAAGCTGCTTCCACCGGTAGTTGCATTAGCACTAGGAAAGGAGCCAGGGATAGCATTGGGAGACGAGCCCGCCACCTCTCCAGACAACCCGACTTCACTTTCAGTGTCAAGCCTTACGTAATCGCGGTTTCGACCAAACAAATGGTTAACCCATCGCACTGCTCTTACGGCAACGGAGTCATGTGATATATTAGACTGTGTTGGCGGGCTTTGTGGACTCTGACCCTGTTGATTTAATTGAGTCAGCTCCCCTTGGTCACTCAATTGGCCCTGATTCGGCCATACAGAGGCACTGCCACTTCTTCTGGTCCTCGTTAGATTCACCTGGTCGTCTAAATGAGCATTGGCCGCCTCAGGATAGGTGTCAAAATACTCCAACAAGGCAGCTTCTAAGTTCCAGTTCGCCGCTCTCAAAAGCGCCACTTGCTCTACCTCACTGATCGAAGGCCGCACTATTCGCTGAAACTGAGCAAGTGTCTCTTCTTGACTGCGATTCATGCCTAGTTAAGTGGTGAGGAGCGGGACCAGAAGCACAAGACTAGCTAGAGTGATAATAGGGGGAAATGCACGATACACTGCAGCTTGCGATTTCCCGGTAGTCAATTATAACATCCGTGCACCTAGAGTAATAAAGAGGTGCGAGGTGTAGTATATTGAGGGAGCACCAAACTCAACTATTTCAAGTCATCCACGTATCTGTGGCCTCTGTCCCCCAGAGCTCACGGGTAGCAGAAGCTAAGCCGACCGGCACACAGTAGATAGGATCTAGAGGCAAAACCTCGTTTCCCACTACATTGTCCAGTAGTTCTTCGTTCTCTAATCTGGTAACTTTATACGAAAAAGAGGGTCCAAGTCCGTTCTCCTGGTACTCCACACAATGCTGGCACATGCTGAGACCACACAGCACATAATTCGTATGGTAGAAATCGGGATTTTTACCGGGCTTATCACGTAAGCCGCCTGCTTCACCTTGGCAGCAGCAAAGTATGTAATTCTGAAGCGCTCCTCTATTGAGTACTTCTTTTGCGCCAGATACAACAGACAATAGGGGTGCTACTCCGCCGACCCAGTGACTGTAGCACCCATCAACGAGCTTGTTTGTACGACCACTTAAACCACCCTCTAGCCCATACTGCCGTTTAGCTGTCCACTCAAAGAGCGCTTCGACATCTATCAGTTCCCTCAAATTATCAGGGCTATTCAATATGCAGAGCCCAGCCAAGGCGCAGAAGGTATAACCGCCGTGAGCTTCGTCACCAGGCATTCCGCCAAAGCCTCCTTCGTAGGTCTGACATTTTACTAACCAGCTAGTTGTGTTCGCAGTCAACTCGTCCGTCAAAAGACCGAGCAAGCTAGCAACACAAAGAGCACAGTACACGGCCCTAGTATCGGTTTCACCGCCTATATGCATTGAGAAAGATCCGTCAGGACCTTTCAGCGAAAGCAGCCACTTATATATACGGCCACGGTCTAGCTGTCTAAGAGCCTTTTCACATTTACCAATAGACAGTGACAGCAACCCGGCATAGAATGCAGCTACATGAGCCATCTGGCCCTCTCCGCCTCCTATTCCTCCAGTTTGAGGGTCTACGTAACGCAGTATCGTATTACCAAGTTCATCCAATAGCTTAGAGTCAATATCCCCACCAAGAAGAGCATGTGCATTGATACTCCAGTAACAGATCCACGGGTGTGAGGCATCCAACACAGTAAATGCTGGGTGCAGAGCATTTGACAATGGGTATCCCACGTATCGCAGGTGCTTCTTACGGGCCAATTGCGGAAAATTGTTGGACCCTTGTTCTAGAACTTCATCATAAATCCCTCTAATTGTCTCTTCAACTTCAAACTGGGCCTCCAAAGTGGTGTTGATAGGCTCGTTAGGGTCGGAATAGGATGGTTTCTCGACACTGGTTACCATTTCTAGCAATGTATCAAAACTGAGAAGCGTTTGCTTTCTACCAGTAAGGTTGTTTCCTACCAAATTCAACAGAAATTGAACCTGTTCACTTGTCCGTTCTTCTTGAGATGACATTGTGAGGCTGATCAAAACGGGCTGGATATTGAGGTTATATAACACTAATAGCAGGCTAGAGAGTATATGGTTTCAGGCCATTGCGTAGACCCAGAGAGGAAATCTGGAAATTTTCCCCAGGTGCATATGCATGTGCGAGCCAGATGGACTGCCCCAGCTTCTTTCTCTACAACTAAGCAAGGAGAAGGATCCAGCCGCTCGTGAAGTTGGGCCTTGTTTAGCTCAGTTGTGCCATACCCATGACCGGTACTCTTACAAATTCTCTACTGACACTAGAGACCTTAAATTATGATATAAGCCAGTGTTATTTCAAGCATGCGCTAGGAAAACCACCGGCCCCAATACTGAATGAGATCTCGTCCCTCCTGAAGCAAGCTTTGGGCCTTATTGAGGAAAATAAGTCTGCCAGTACTGAGGTTAAAACAGCCATGACGTCTTTGTGCAATAGTCTGATCCAATTGCGTCAGTCTCTGAAAGACAGCACAGGTTCTTCCCTCTCGTTTGATGAGAAAGTCACGTGGCTAGCATCTAAGATAGGGCCGGGATACTACTTCCCCTACCGTACCGATATCGGCGTGTTTTTGGGAAACAGACACAACAGTGAAGTCTCTGAATTACATAAATGTTTTGACTTGCCCAATCTGTGCTCTCTATATCAAAAGTCAAGCTCGAATTGCTCCTTTGTAGCTGCCTTTCTGGCATTGGCTAGTTTGAACCGTACAGATCTTTTTAAGGCTCTTTTCCCCTTCGAATCTGCCTCTAAAGTTGCAGTGCGATTGCATATTAACTCTTGCGAACGTGTCGTTGAAATGGACAGTTCGCTTCCCCCAAACCATGCTAAATGCTTTGCTGATGAATCTATTCTCTGGCCTGCCTACGTGGAAAAGGCATACTTCACAGTACATGGGTTCGGCTATTCTTATGACAATTTCGGCGGCTCAAATGCGGCTACCGACTGCTACATGCTTACTGGATGGCTCCCTGAATTTGTAATCATATCTCGTCTAACAGAGGAAAAACTCTCTGTTTTGTATGAAGCATTCACCTCCAAAACTTCGGTGCTAAGTCTGGGGACTCGAGAGCTCACTGCCGAAGAAGCGGCCGCCAAAAACTTGGTCAGCAATCACGATTACGCCGTCACCGATTTTGTGAGAGACGAAACCATACCAGGGGGTTATATGCTGACCGCGAGGAATCCATGGTCTGCTGAAGAGACGAGAAAAGTGAGCGCAAGTGACCTTCCGAATCTCTTTGACGTGATGTATGTAAATTGGGAGCCAGCAGGCTCTGTGTCAGCGAAGGGAGGAAAACGTGGCTTAGTTACTACCAAAATGTTCATCTACTCTCCAGTTCCCGAATCTCGGTTTCTGGATCAGTACCAGCAGTTAGGTATTTCTAATGACTCCGATAGCACCACAGAGGTATGGGTCAACTTGGAAAAGCATTTGCCATTGCAGACATCGGCGATGTTAGACTTGAATGTATTTGAAGAAGGGCATCGTATCGTTGATCGTTTCACAAACAAGCGTGTGTTCCAACATCTTGATAACAGTGCCCGCGTATCACTTGCTCGTATAAAGGTTCCTGCTAATGGAAAGGTCTGTTTAGTTATCATACCGCATGATACTGCAACTAGTGAAGCGAAACCTGACGATGCTTCAGTTTTATCTCCGTTGAGAAGTAAGGTCACTTACTCCCTCACTTTCCGTTCCGTAAGTCCTCTGACAGTATTCCGTCCATCGTACAAGTTCCAGCACGTTTCCAGAGTCAAAGGCAGCTGGATCGCAGATTCTTGTGGCGGCAGCTTTACACACGCGAGCTTTTTACGAAACCCACAATACGAGATCAAATATAATTCTGATGATCTTAAAGACCCTCATGAACAGTTCAAGGTTCAAATTGGCCTTCGCTGTTCTAAAGATGTCAGCGCAAATGTTTTACTGCTTAAACAATCTACTAATAATACCTTCCCGTTCCTCACCTTGTTTGATTCGAAAGACATTGCATTTGGTCAATCGACTCAGTACTCAAACGAAGGTGTCTTTTATGAAGACGTCGTGCTAGAGCCTAATACGAGGTATTTTGCTATCCCATCCTCCTTCCTCCCAGGAGAGCAAGGGGATTTTGAATTATTTGTTAATGCCCCCGTGAAACTTTCATTGGAGAGAGTGTCGCAGAACCTTGGCCTGAGCAGTAGCTTTAGGCAACTTGAGTGGCAAGGGTCTAATAGAAAGTCGTTGAACTTTGTAATGGATAAATGGCAGCCTCTGGTAGTGCATGTCTGTTCTCTCTCCGATTACAAGCCGAAGATAAGAGCGTCATTGTTCAGAGTGGAACCTGCGCAGATAGGGCAGACGGGCTTTGATGCAATTCCAGTAGAGGTTAATAATGAGTTCAATGCCAGCATTTTTGGCGTTTACGTTGGGGACCCTACTAGAAAGCTACACCCTGGTCACTATTGTTTAGTAATTGAACGGTACGAACGTGGTGATGGCGAGTTTTCTGTAGAAATTGGGAGCGCATATCCTCTTAAAATCGACCAGGTATCTGAAAGATCGTAATCAGAATGAAAACATGTAGTATTCAATATATATCTAATGCCTTGATGACGTCACGACTTGCAGATCCTTGTAGACTTTTTAACTTACACAGACCCATACGAGAGTTAGTCTACTGAAGTATTATACATTAATTGACCATTATAGCCACAGGTCCAGCTCCGTTACACCCAAATCTTTCGACTCTTGAACCTTCTCATCGGTCTCTTCCACAGCTAGCGGCGCACCAACTGATTCAAAGCGTGGATAGTAAGGTACCAGCGTATCGCAGCTCTGTACATACATAGCATTGAACACCTTCCAGTAGGCAGTACGTACCTTCCTTGCTGGATGGAATAGCCCACTAAGAGTGTACTCCATAATAATACCACATCCAACAACGTTGCGGCATCCCTCAATGCCTTCCATGATCCTCTCAATCACATGTGGCGAAGTCTCAAAAATGTTGGGCCATAGCAGGTTTAAGAAGTGCACAAACGCATCTTCGTAGCCCAAACCAATAGCACCTAGTCCCATATGCCGTACAACCGAGGCAGCAGTCTGTCTGTGCACCAGATCTGTATCTGTCAACGCGTCCTGAACCAGCGGTGTCACAGCATATATATAGTCAGCGCCCAGATCACCTATATATTCAAACATAAAAGATATGGCCTTCAAAACACCATTCTGGACGTTCTTTTCTGGGGCCCTGTACTCGTTCATCAGCGCTGGAAGCACCGTATAAGGAAGACATGTCTCCGCTACAATGGCAATAGCCACGGCTGTGCACACACGAAGCTGACGTTCTTGAACACGGAGGTTGTTTAGAAGTGTCACAAGCACATCTGCTGGGCCGATGGCTTTAGCTATGTAACCAAAGGTTGTATTGGCACTCTTTCTGATCGAGATCTTGGTCGCCTTCAGCATCTCCAGCAATTCAAAACTAATTCTCATCCACTCACGGTGGTTGATATATTCCTTTGCTTTATCAGCAATGTCACCAATGAGCAATATTGTTGTTTCCTGTACTTTTTCATGGCGGTTACGAAGGATAGGGGTCAATGTAGCGAGGATCTGCGAGATAGGAGGGTTTACTGCCACGACACCAACGGCAGCAATCACTGCGCGTAAAGCCGCGAGAATGGAGCCAAGGACATCGGGATACACTTCACCAAGGGACTCGTAGAGCACTGTTCCCAGTTTAACCAGCATATCCTGTTCGCCACAAACCTTCAGCACAGGCGCAAGCTTTGCTATCAGATCGCTTGCCTGCTGGCGTACTTCGCCATCTTTGTTTTTGGTGCGGTAAAGCACGACGGAAACAATGGATGCCAGGTGCTTTTGCGCTCTAAACCCAAGAGACTGCAATATCACACCAAATGCGGTGACGAAGAGTTTGTCATCACTCTTTTGATGCTGTAAACCATAGAGAAGAGCATCTAAAAGTCTACTGACCGTGCGTTCACTGAGATCGTAGCTTCCCATCGCTTCAATTACTCTACTAGCAGTGTCATTTGCCATTCGTCTGAGTTTTTCCGACTCATCTTTCATTGGCACCAACACACGCTCCACCACATCTGCCGTGCCAGTCACGGTGGCAATGGCTACCGATGCATCTACGCACATCTTGCTTATTCTCCGGTCTAGCGCAACGCGTCTAGTCCAAAAGTTAGAGAAAAACTTGTCGCTGACCTCTTTCCTGAGGTACTGCTTATCCAGCGACTTGATAGCGCAGCACTGCTGGATGATAACAAGACATGTCTTGCGCATCTCTTCGTCAGGTGATGAGAACTCTCTGGTGAGAATTCGAAACACCTCTTTTGTGTAGTAATTGGCGTTCTCTTCATCCATTAGGGGGATTACGTAACCTAATGCTCTTAAAAAAGAAGCTAAACTACGCCCACGGTGCTTACGAATACCCTGCCATAGCGGTTCAAGCACACGCTCAAACGACTCAATACCATAGGGAGCGGATACCTCTGCTAGAGCCCCGACAGCGTAGCAGGAAACAGTGCGTACGCTCATATTTTCGTCTGTCAGGCCACGGGAAACACATTTGACAAGCCCGTGCAGGTGTGGCAGCACACTTGAGCCCATCAGCAGCGCAATCTGCTGGACAGTACGAGTACCTGTATGTCTAGCAAGCCAGCTCTTTTTGGAGAAACATACTGCTTCTAAAAATGGTAGCAGCGACTGTATTCCTAACGAGCTGGCCACTACGGCAAGAGTCCTAGCTACAAGGTTGCGGACGTAATCGTCGGCATGGTCGATGTCGGGACGTAATGTGGCAACCATGTGGGTGAGGCCAGCCGCCTTGGCCAAGTTCGAGATGATTTCGCGTCCTTCTTCGCGGGAATACTTGACCTCGTCAATCAAAAGAGGCATCATCACGACGAGTATTTTACGAGTATACGGTCTTACCAGGTCTTCTAGACGGAATAGAACTCGGCCGATCACCTTGACAAGCAGATGACGCTCTTGCTCCTCAAGTGATCGCTCCATCATCAGCGGCAGTACAACGTCGAATATTATCTTGGGTCCAAATGAGCGTGCTCCTTCCGTCAGTTGTCTCATCGACTTCTTGCGCGCAACTGGAGACCCATTCTTCACCTTGAGCAGCAGCTTCATGAAACGCAACTCTTTTTCTTCAATAGAAGTGAGCTGCTCAACGGGGACAGACCGTGTTGCTATCAATTTGCCAAATACACGCATGTCTGACTCTTTAAAGTATTGCAAGTCACGCATTCCAGGCACTTCGTAAATGAGAGACGGGTTCACCAGTTTCAGCTCCTTTCCCAATGTGCTCTCCTCGGGCATCGCATATCCCTCTACGTTTGTTGTGACATTGAAGCTCGAAAGATCGGGTGGCACCGAGCTGATGGGCTTGTAGGCCTCTGGCTCAGTGAGGACGATAAACCCTTCGGGCAGTAAACGGTCCAGGTTCTCTGTCGTGAGCGGTATTCCGTTGATAACAGGAGCATCCTCAACACTCAAATGCGTTGATCCTCCCATTTTTTGCCGTCCTTCGCCATTCCGTGCCTCCTCTTCCTCGGCAAGAGCCCATCGAGACTTTCTCTGCTTCGTAGGAACCAGAGAAGACTCTGTCTCGTCAAGTTTAGTCGCCTTCTCTGCGCCATTCGCATCTTCTGCATCTTCGCCCTTGACGTCCCACCGCCTCTTGCGTTTTCGTGCTGACTTGTCTTGCTTGCCTTTGTCGCTGTCATCATTTTGCTCTGCCTTCTTGGGCTCTGCCTTCTTGGGCTCGCTAGCCTTATCTTCAGTATCATCCTCTTTGGCTAGCTGGTGTAAAACCTCGTACTTTCGCTGCTGGTATGTATTTTCCTTGGATGACAACGCCTTTTCTTTCATTCTCTCTGTCAAAACGTCGCTGGACTCCTCCGCCTCCATCTCCAGCTCACGCTGAAAGCGTTTGGGTAGACCATAGGACCCAGTCAGCTTTGTTGCACCGCCTTGTTTAGTGTCCTTCAGAGGGATCAACCCGTCCTCTTGTCGCTTGATAGGCATGTCTGAAGCAAGTTTTAATGCCAAGCGTGTGGTATGTGCAAAATGAAAGGTTGGGCTTGAAATATTCCCTGATGCTCTGCCGTTCCATACTCACATATGCCTCCCAATGCAAGTAAATGCCACTGCCCCAGATAAAATTATGTTTTGGTGCACGGGTGTAACATATGCATGCAGGGACTTTGGCACACGTTATCCTTAGCGTTGTTTAACAAGTTGTACTAGACGCTTTCACACAACAAAGCTGCTCTCCTGAACAATCGTTTTGCCTCCTCGATAGCGACACCTTTATGATGACACATTCTGGTATCACGGGCCACGTGACGTACAGATTGCGGCTGGTGTTACTGGTCTTTGTCGCATTTCTCGGGCTAGTGCGAGCATTGGACAATGACAGCTCTGGCTCGAGTCAGCAATTGGATAGTTTGATCACCCCGCAAGCGCCACCAATGGCCTATCCATATCGAGAACAGCTGGATTTTACACCCCTTCCCCGTAACCATTTGCTCTCCTCGTTCCAGTTTGAGATGAACTCAACCAACACAGACCTCTATCGTACCGAGCACTCGGTGCACCACTACACTGTGTTTCCTAAGGCATTTGGGCCAGTGTTGGAGTCAACGGGCACTCGGGAGTTACATCTTCGGTTTGGGCAAGGATGGTATGACTCAGAGGTCTGGGGAAGTCTACCCAGAAATGGCAGCACCTCTGGAGGCACGGGTGTTGAGTTATGGGCTCTGATTGAGGCTAAAGATGAGGGAAGTGCCTATTCTCACTGGATCCAATTAGTGAACTCGCTCTCCGGTATGTTCTGTGCGTCGCTCAACTTCATTGACAGCTCTGTCACGACTTACTCGATGAAGGCGTTTCCTGTTGCGGACCTTACAACAGAGAAGCCGCTGTTCTTCTTCCGTAGTGCTCTTCCAAGAGAGCCCATCTGCACCGAGAACCTGACGCCCTTTCTCAAGCTGGTGCCGACTAAGGGAAAAGCTGGTATCTCGTCGCTGCTCACAGGCCACCGTTTTTTTGACTCCCAGTGGAACTCCATGGCTGTCGATATCACCACCCATTGCACGGACGCCAGTACTTGTCATTACAATATGAAACAGTACATAGATATGATTCTGTACGTCCCCAAAGCTCTTGAGAGACGCGAAAAGGGCCAAATCCCCAAACCCATTCCGGGGGACGAGCTTCGCTGCGATCCTAGTAAGCGTCACGATGCCTACGTCTGTTTCCCACTCGGCGAAAAGACCAACTACGAGTGGAGCCTCGACGATATCTTTGGCAAATCCATAAGTGGAGGTGCACTTATTGCGCAGTCTCCCTCCAGAGTGTGCGTCCATGCCGACACTAAGGGCGAGAACGAAAGATGGAGTGTAGCTACTGAGCCTATTCTTCCCCGCCATGATCTGGGAGAAGATGCTGTGTGCTACGACCTTGTCACTAGCGACAACTACAATATTCGCATAGGCTCAAATACCACAGACGCAGTGCTACGTAGCAACAGCCCGCCTGTCGTAGCATCCCGTTCATTGGCTGGATACTCACAGGACTCTGGTGGACTGCGTCTAGACTTGAGTAACCCTTCCGACGAAACAATTGACCTGCTGGTATCCCAGACATTTCCCTGGTTTGTGCGTTTGTACTTGCACACCTTGACACTGTCTTGCAACGAAGGTCCCCTCCTCAGTGTAAAGGAGAGCGAAGGTGCTATCAATGCCTTCCTCACCGAGATTTTGTACGATCCAGCTGTGGACAGGAAGAAGCCTACTCTGCTCGAGCTCTCTCTACATATCCCCGCGTGTTCTTCACTGCAGCTGACGCTTCAATTTGACAAGTCAATGCTCTTGTACGCCGAATATCCACCTGATGCTAATCATGGCTTTGAAATTGAGCCTGCTGTTGTTGCTGTAGTAAATCCTACAACAGAGAAGATTGTCTATACACTGCGGACAACTACTGCCCTACTGACACTACCCACACCAGACTTCTCGATGCCTTATAACGTGATAATACTGACCTCGACCGTCATGTCGCTGGCCTTTGGCAGTTTTTTCAATTTCTTGGTGAAAGAGACAGTCACAGAGAACGAGGCAGAGGCTCGTGCAAGCCAGCAGCCTCTACAGAGGCTTATCCATAACTTCAAACAGAAGCGTGATCAAATAAGGAGCTTTATTTTGGGAAGGGTAAAGCAGTCTGGTGAAGGTAAAGAAAAGAAAGACGATAACGTCCCAAGTAATAAATGAATTTAGCATGTATAGATACAATTTAATGCAGTAAACAGATTTAGTGAGGACTTCTCTCAGTTTCCAATGCGAATCTTTTATGTATGCTATTCGTATATGTGGTGATAATACAGACAATTTTATGACCGTCGGCGCACTTCCTCCTCCAGCATACGGTTGTAATGCTCTAAGACGCCCTGCAGTTTTGTCTGTAAGGCATTTGCCTTGAGCCAGCTTTTCAGCTTGAGTCTCAAGTCCTTAATCTTGTGGTTAATGGGTAGAGCTCCAAATTGCTTGGGATTAAGTAGGACGTGGAAAATCTCACTCCAGAGCTCTTTTTGCCAGTATCGTCTTATAGGCATGGCTAGACAGTAATCTCCTAATGAGTTCTTCGTCACCTCCACATATTTCCCATAGAGAAGGGTATGCAGGATGGATGCAAGCCCGTAGTAATCACATTCATATGTCCATGGAAGACCATTGCGCATCTCAGGGCAATCCTGCTGGTCAGTTGTCCAATCGCAGGTAAACTGGACACCAGGAGGCAGAATGTTCATATCAACAGCCCTGCCAAAGTCAATCAAAACTACAGAAGACTGAGATCCAGTGGGCCAGTCTATAGCGGCTTGTCTTAGATTCACCATACAATTGTCGGCCTTCAAGTCTCCGTGGATGATCTTGATCTCGTGCAGAGTCTCCAATTTGGCAAGCAACTCGTGGCAGAAATACAGAGCCAGACACTCTGAGATAGTCTCTCTGCCATTGGCCTTGTCGTTATTAACGAGATCCAGTAGCGTTCCCTGACTGAAGTAGTTCATCATCAGAAACCCTTCGTCTTTGAATGCGTGGAGTTCGTCAGCATATACGAAAGAGGTGATGGTCGTACGTTTCTCAATCTCCTTGAGGATGTAGAACTCCCACAGGTTAGCGGGCTTCTCTAGCTTTATGGCTTTAATCTCACCATCACTTTTCTCTGCCAAATATACCGTGGCGTACCCACCCTTGCCCAGCTCTTTTTTGATTACGTACATCTCCCCGGCGAGCTCCACTATAGAACTGCTTTTGCCGATAGCACTAGCAGGAAGCGCTTTCCCGTGGGCAGAATGAAAGAGCTTAGCTAACTGAGCGACCTTGTTGCCAACAGTATGATACTCGTGGTAGCCAGGGTGCTCAGAAATGGCCACCTTATTCAACATTCCTCCTTTGAACTTGGGGTCCAATGGGTTTATGAGTATGGGCTGTAATTTGGTAGGCGGATGCACCACCGTCACGTTTCCATGGCGGACTTTGTCCTGGAACGGCGAACTAAGCAACTCGTCTTCTGCTTGATCTTTGCTGCTGGCCGAATTCTCAGTGTGCTCAGAAATAGGCGTCATTGTAGGATTGCCTCTGAGAAGCACAATACTGGCTTCGTCTTGGTGGTCTTGATGGTCTTGGTGATAGCTGTGGGTATATTGGTTTCTGTTTTCACTTGGCGACTTTCTCACAGGCGTCTTTTGATCATTTTGAGAGACTGCATTGTTGTGGTCAGGCACTTTCGTTACTGTTTCCGTGACGTAGTCACTTAACCCAGCTGTCTCTTCGACTTGGCTCGTCGCTTCCTTTTCGTCATCCTGATCGAGCGGCCGGTTGATCATCTCAAGCACGTCTTTCGCAGCTTGTCTTGAAAACGCTGTAAGCGTAGGTGAGGCCGTTATCCGGGAGTTGTATGTGTGCTCCTGCGTATCTAAACTCTCTTCAGGAAAAGCCTCTGGGTGTGGACCTGACTGATCCATATACGTTTCGCTCTCCGCATCCTCCCCTCTACCAAACTGCCTGGCGACTGCATACTTATCACGTCTCACAGGCACCTTAAACTCCTCATGCCTATTTTCATCAAGATCAACCTTTTCTTCACTCTCTTCCAAAAGATCAACATTTCTCTCATTATTTGCTTCCTTGGCCCTCAGCTTCTCTCTACCAAGATCACCCAGTCCACGTGCCTGGATCAACACCTCCAGAAAACACCTTTCTCCACCCTCGTAGAGCAGGTCCAAGTTGCAGTCCAAGCGTTCTGACCGCTTTCCCGGTATCTCTATGGTTTTGGTAACAGGAAACTGTGCTGATTTATCCGAAAAGACGGCAATTTTAGGGACATTGGGCTTCGGTGCGCTGCCCTGAGCCAAAGTTTGGCCCTGCCAGGACACAGCCCGGATCCTGTTCTCTTTACGTCGAGTCTCTTGCGGCTGAAGGTCATCCCACTGAGTTGAAGCAGCAACCAGTGACCCAATAGGGACGCTGTTATTACTGCTACCTACACTATCAATGCCGCTACCATTCCCGTTGCCAGAACTGCCGCTCCTCCCACCAATTTCCTCATTGTCCTGATACACAGTCAATTTGCGGGGCCTCTTGGGCTTCGACTCTCCCTCTGCGAACCCAGAAGACGCCCCGTTCAAGGTGGCCAAAGCAGGTCGTACAACAGCTCCACTATCAAGTTTGTGCTTATTTGTCGTCCTGAACATTTCAATACAACTTTGAAGCCTTGAAACGGGCTTGGCTCCAGCATCAATTCCCATCTGACAAACCTCCTCAGCCTGGTCATACTGACCTTGGGCCTCTAAATACTTAGCAAACTCCTCGTACAACAGGGCCGACAGACACCCAATCTCCTTCTTCAGCAAATACATGAACACATCACGTGGTGAGTCGGCCAGCTTCGTATACTCCAGCCACACTTTCAGATACCGAACATCGTTTCGATAAATCTCTTCGTTCCGTAGGTCACGTGCACATCTCTCTAGTAACGTAAGCAACCCACTCTCGGCAGTGTTACCCTGCGGATAGCTCTCCTGGCACCATTGGATATAGTCCAAATAGACCAACAATGGATCATCAAGCTCTTGTTCATTCAAAGTTTGCAGTTGCTGTTCGAATGCCTGCCTCTGCTGGCTTAATACAGAGGCCTTATCCTGCAACGGTTGATTGAAAGTTCTGGCCAGGGCACTGGCAGATCGCCCTGACTTTCGAATTTGAATATTCTCTTTGTCCGGCTCAATAGAGGAAAAGTCAACCTGTTTATTGGCATTCATCAAAAGTGACTAGCGCGGATCAATGGCCGTGGTAAGAGTATCAATAAATGGATCAGCAGCATCAGCGCTTGATATCTCTGTGTTTATTTACACTAAATTTATGCGGTGTAGAGGTGTATTGGAGTGCGCGTTAGTACATGGAATCGAGTCACTGGATGAGTGTGCTAGATCTACTGAGCAGATGGGAGAAGGCATTGCCCTCACCTTCCCTGATTCTACGTGCATGTCTTATCTATATGTATATACATGAATAATTGCTTTTCATTACAGGTTGTGTTGTATCCTCCACATCAGTCTTAGACTGCAGGTGCTGGAGCCTCGGGCGCTGGAGGATCATTAATGTCCTTTCCATTGTCAGGTGAAGTGCTAGGATCCAAATATTTCTTGAATGCCTCGTTTGTCTCAGGGAAAGGCCTTGGACCCAACAGTCTTATCATATCGTTCCTTGTGATCACTTCCTTCTTCAACAGCTCTTGTGCAACAAGCTCAACCTCTTCTTTCTTTTCAGTGAGCAGTTGCTTGCATGCTCTATAAGCTTCATCTACAACACGCTTGATCTCAGAGTCAATCAACTCAAAGGTCTCCTCGCTATAAGGCTTGTGTGCCCTTACACCACCGGAGGTGTGTCTGCCTTCAAAGGCTATCGTTCCCAGTTTCTTGGACATACCCAATCTCAGAATCATGTTGCTAGCCATTTGCGTAACTTTCTTGAAGTCATCAGCGGCTCCAGTTGTCACGTCTGGGAATTTGAGCTCCTCAGACACACGACCTCCCAAGGCCATCACCATTCTGTGCTTGAACTGCTCCTCAGAAACGAGGTACTGGTCATCTGGGAGGTACTGAGCGTAACCCAAAGCACCTTGTCCACGTGGAATAATCGACACCTTCAGCAAAGGGTCGGCGTAACGCAAGTGCCAACCACAAACAGCATGACCAGCCTCGTGGTAAGCAACAGTTATCTTCTCCTCGGGAGAAAGTACACGGGTCTTGCGCTCTAGACCAGCAATCACACGCTCAATTGCTTGCTCAAAATGTTTTTGCTCGACAAACTCGCAATCGTTACGCGCAGCTATCAAAGCAGCCTCGTTACAGCAGTTCGCAATGTCAGCACCAGCAAAACCAGGAGTCAAGGCAGCCAAGCGTCCTGCAAACTCATCGGTAACAGGGTGCTCTAACTTCAAAGGGCCCAGATGCACCTTGTAAATGGCCTTACGGCCTTCAAGGTCAGGCGCATCAAGCGAGATGTGCCTGTCGAATCTACCAGGTCTCGTCAAGGCCTTGTCAAGAATATCGGGTCTGTTGGTACCGGCCAGGACAACAACGTGGTCGCTGCTCTCAAATCCGTCCATTTCCACCAGGAGCTGGTTAAGAGTGGCTTCCTTTTCATCGTTTGAGCGCATGGCGTTTTTTTCTCTCTCACGTCCGATAGCGTCAATTTCGTCCACAAAAATGATACAGGGGGCCAGACTACGTGCCGTCTTGAACAAATCACGCACCCTAGAGGCACCTACACCAACGAACATTTCAACAAACTCTGATCCGGACACAGATAGGAAGGGCACACCAGCCTCTCCTGCTGTCGCCTTTGCTAACAAAGTCTTACCTGTACCGGGGGGACCAGACAAAATGGCGCCTCTGGGTATCTTGGCTCCTAGCTTCTCATACCTCTGAGGGTTCTTGAGGAAAGAAACAAACTCCATAATCTCCTCTTTGGCTTCGTCACACCCAGCAACGTCCTTGAACTTCACAGTGATGTCTGTCTCTTGGTTGAACAGCTTAGCCTTTGATTTGCCAACATTGAAAATGTCGCCTATTCCTCCACCGGCGCCGCTCTTCTTTGCACGCTTGCCAAACTGCCTCACCATGTAGGTGAGACCTCCCACTATTAGCAAAGTTGGCAGGAATGGCGCTAAATAACTTAGCAAACTGGCACGCTCGGTGTATGCAATAGGAATACGTTCACTTGGAGGGATTTGTAATCTATCTTGCTCGGCATCAACTTCGCTTTCAAAGAACTTCACTGAACCAATAGAGAATCCCACATATGGACGTCCATTAGCGGCATTCGAGATCAGCTCGGCCTCGACGTACGAGTTGTTGATCACAGTCATACGCTTAACAAGTCCTTTCTCTAGATAGCGGGTTTTAAACTCTTGAAAGGAGAGCTCGCTGGCAATCTGTTCCTCTTTTGAGCCAAAAACCAAGTCGGTCAAAAGCATGCAACCGACAACAAACAAAACGTCTGTCAACTTGAGGGAGAATGTGAACGTCTGCGGTGGCACCGGTGGTTTGCTCTGCTTAGACTGTTTAGTTTGTTTATCGCTCTCTGCTTCCTTTTCCTTCTCTTTCTCTGGCTTTTCATCCTCTTTCTCCGACTTTTCATTCTCCTTCTCTGGTTTGTCCGACTTTTCTGGCTTCTCGTCTTTGCTTAGTAGTCCACTGCTTCTGAACTGTAGAGCACCGACAGTGCCAAAGGGGCGACTCGCATTAGCCACTTGTCCCACTATGACTGGCGAACGCTTCAAAGTGGAGTTGTGTAAATTCAAATTAACGGCATTGCGCAGGCCATGCAAACCTCGACCAGGTTGCAAGCTGACCACGCATCCTCGTATTCTTCTTGTTCCACTAGCCCTTAGTAGGGGCAGGATAGGCTGCGCTAGCATCTTAGTGGCTGTATGGAGTAGCCTCTAAGCTGAGATGAGAGTACTTGTAATCAGACCCTCAATAAAAGCCTTGATGAAAGAACGGGCTTACTCCTTTCAACTTCCTGCACTACGCAACTCTTGTCCTAAACTCCATACTACTCCGTTAACCATTGCATTGCCCTCACCTTGAGATTTGGCATGTGTCTGGTGTGAGGTGTTATTGTATGAGAGATGCTATGATATCCGGGTAACCTTTAGGGCTATGTAGCTCTATGTAGCCCTATCTCCGGACTTTCATCTACTCTTCCTCTCTCATACCTCACAGCCTGTACTGCTATTCTCTTTCTCTTGGGTATATAATGCTACATAGCAGCCACCGCAGCCGCCAGTCTTTCACGTAGATGCTCAAATTGGCTATTCAGCTCTTCAGCCCTTGCTAGTTACTCGACTCTCTCCTAGAACGTCTCGTCGTCAGTGATCTTCATATCATTATTCGCATAAAGACTATTCTCCTTGTTGTGTTCGTCGACAATCATCATTGAAGCATCACGGGTCGCTAGCTGGGGGCCAGTGTATTCCCCCGTACTCTGCTGCAGATCATCCAATTGGCTCGTTCCGTCAACAGGCTCTCCCGGTAGCTGGAAGCCCTCGTCTGTTGAGTACAGAATCTCCTGGACCTGCTTGATCAGGTCGGGGATCTCAATTTGCAGCGAAGGTGTGTGTGTCTTTGAGGGCGAGCCGACACTATGAGGGCTATTGGCATAACTACCCTGCAAACGTTCGCTCAGGTTTTGGCAAAGAATCTCAATCTCCCGGAGCTTGTTGAAGTAAAAGTTGCGCTCTGACTCCAGCCCCTCGGCGGTCAGCTTGTGCTCGTTGACTTCGTTTAGCAGCGCCTGATTCTGAGTCTTGAGCTCGTTGTACTCACGTGACGAGACGCTATAAGCACTAGACGACCTGTGAGCTGTGCTAGTCGCGAGGCTCTGGCCAGTTCCATGCATACCAGAGCCGCCCCCGGTGGCTCTTGCTGAGACACCTCCGCTGCTGGCCTGGCGCCTAATGCGGCTGGAATCTCCCGTACTGGCGTTGCTTCCGTTGCTATTGGCCAGACTCGTGCGTCTCGACGTGCTGTGTGCGCTGCCAGCAGAATTGACTCGCTTGGCCACGTTGAGGGCATTGTGGGTTCCGGTAGCGCCATTATTAGAGCCCGCACTGGGGCCAGCATGCGCTGGAGCATTCCTTCTGGCAACAGCGTCGTACATGTCATCCACTCTGTTCTCGCTCCATAGTCTGCTCATCCATTGCAGAAACTCCAGGTTGTCTTGCAACCGGCACTTCATCAGTCTCTCC
Source organism: Wenyingozyma naganishii (assembly GCA_003706235.2). Lineage (NCBI taxonomy): Eukaryota > Fungi > Ascomycota > Pichiomycetes > Pichiales > Pichiaceae > Wenyingozyma > Wenyingozyma naganishii. Next base: position 291,779 of record PPKS02000015.1, on the reverse strand, counting down.
ACGGGGATCTCACGCGTGATCCTGTGTCTGTTGAATGCGCTCTGGAGGATCTTGAAGTTTTGCATCACTTGGTACTCGGCAACAGGATTGAAATTCACTCTGGACATGGGTATGTCTTGGTAGATACTGTCAAATACCTGGCAGTAGATGTACCCTTTACCACACTGTTCGATCTTGGTCACATCCAGAGAGTAGGTAGTGTTGAGCCACTCTAACAGCTCGGATCTGCTCGCTCCTACGGCCATCGTGTTTGTTAATGGTATTAATGAGAGTTTGATCTTAAACAAAGGGTTTTGTAGCGCCAATGGATTGCTGACAGCAGCGATACCAGCTGAGACACCCTTAACTAAGGCCGCAAAACTGCTTGTTCTAGTTGTGACATTTTTCGTTGTTGATGTTTTGCCTATTTGGGTGATGTAAATATGGTACATCTTTGCACCATTAAAGCGGACCTGTACGAGACCTAAGTGGGATACAACCTGGGACAATCCATGGTGCTGTAGTGAGCGGCAGAAGCTTCAGGCTGCTTTGAAGACATCCTACTAACAACCTTGAATTAGCCGCCAAAATCGTCTGACTCTATCATGGTAATTGTAAATATGTTACGCCTATATAGTTTAGATCTTCGCTTGACGCCTGAGCCCAGCTTCGTCCTCCACTTTGCTACTCACTCCAAGTACCTAAACACAAAAGAAACCAATATCGAAAACGCCAGACAACCACACACAATGCTGGGTCCATATCTATCGTCGTAACGAGCGGCTCTCTTCTTGCGGATGTTGACTACACGCCATAGATACATCACTGTCGAGTAGATGATCGTGGCAACACTAGTTAAATAAAACATCGTAGCTGCCACTAGGGAGGCAGCGTCTCCGTAATGTAATAAGGTGTGCGCAGTAGCGCCGAATATCAGCGCGATCGACAGCCAGCTCAGAAATGTACGCTCAGTAGCAAAGTATACCTTTGGCTCTACTCGCACGGGCACTGATATCTTCTTCCCCGGAGGCGCTACAAACCTGGTCTCAAACACAGTTCCGTCTGGTACCTTGTTGAAGGTGTTGTCTGGCTGCGTGAGATGGTAGTACAAAGCACCCAGCTTGCCCAATATCGAGTTGTCTTCAATCGTAGTGGTGGGCAGATTGAAGCTGACAGAAGGTGCTGCAGCATTGTCATGTCTGCCATTGGCTGCGCCATTAGTATTGTCGGTGGAGCCATACCCTTGGCCTCCACCAATTAGCTCTTCCTCGTCTAGTTCATGGCCCGGAGCATCCAGCTGAGACGAGTTTTTCTGTCTGATAATGCCAAAATTGTCATCGTTCTTCGGCTTCTTGATGTCAACGTTCATCTGTGGCAACCAGAAGGGGATTAAGTCCACTCTGTCAGGCAGTAATGTCGCACAACCATGGATAAATTTACTGAACTTCGGCACAGCCTCAACCAGATGCGAGCTGACCATCTCCCGTACCCATTGTGGTGGCTCTTGCCCCATCTGTGTTTGAAGTTTCACCTCCAGCACAGCATAGGGGAACCTTTCGACATCCTTTTCTGGCAAGTTTGCAAAGGGGAAGTTGACACCAATATCCATACGCCTCCAATTGCCCTGTGTGCGGTCAATCCCGTCGAAATTGTCCTCTCTCACCATCGTCAGCTCGGTGTCCAGGGAAATACGCACACGGGCGTCGCCCGGCAGCTGGAAAGCGGTACGGTTGTAGAAGGAACGCATAACAGGGCGATACTTCTTTGTGATCACGGAGTACTGCACCTCACGAGCAAGCCTCTCAAGAGACTCAATCTCCTGTATGGTCTTGCGGCCGTCTTTGCGCATCTTTTCAAAAGCCTGTTCAACGGTGTACTCGCCTTTGAAGAAGGCATTAATGTTCTTCTCCTTCATGGGGAAACGAGCCTTGACCGACTTTTCACCTGTCCAGTCCTCTCTATGAGTCTTACGCTCAATGAACATGTTGTCATTGTTCATTCCACCGTACCAACGCACTCTAATGGCCTCGGCTCCCTCTGTCTTGAGCAGTCTTCCGTAGTACAGATCCATCTTGGAATTATCATAATAAATAGACGTGATGGCAGAGTCCTCGGGCTCAAACTCCTTATTCGAGTTGAAGACCAAAACGGGAAGATGTTTCAGAATGTACAGCTTCAGCTCGGTAATGTTATCCTTGTGAACCCAGTACTTTGTCGTTTGTCTGACAAAGTTCTGCATAGACCCTCCGGCGGCAGAGTCTCCCTTGACAGGATCACCTCTGGTACGCACCAGGTCGTACAACTTTGACAGCTTGACAATCAAATCGTCGTAGTTGTCTTTGTAAAATGCTTTGGAGTCCAAGCGAGCCTGGAATGCGGGTTTCAGGATGATCTTGGTCTGCTTATCGTGCTTCTTCAAGATCTTCTGGAACCCAATGTAATTGAGCCTCGTGAATTTCGCCAAGTCGTGCACATCGGCAATGATGTCGCTGAGTTCTTCTTCGAGCTCCTCAAAGTCCTGCTCAAACAGCTCAAACTCAGGGTCGTCGTGGGCGACCTTCTTAGCGTTCTCTATAGTGGAGTATACCAGAGACTCGGACTCCTTGATTCTACGGAGGATTTCCTGATGCTTCAGCTTCACAAAATTGTAGATCTTCTCAAGCTCGTCTTCTAACATCAACACAAAGGCCTCCTCGCTATTCTGAGACCATACGAACTCCGAGCCATTCTTCTGTAGCTTCTTTTTGATGAGGTGCTTCAGCTCATTATACTGAATATAGTAATAACTGTACTCCTTAATGAGAGATGACTGCAATGTGTCACCAAACTTCATAACCGAGGCTGGGACTATCAAAGTAGCTTAACTTGAGCAGTGTTGGGAAGTAAAAAAAAGATGGAAATCAAGTCGGGAAATGGAACAAGACGAATAGAATTGGTGGGTCCAGTTGATGTCAGTTCCTTCATGCAGCAGATAACCACGTGCCTTGTTCTGTGGTGCACGGGTTTTATGCTTTACTTGGGTCTAAGCGTTAGTAGCTTCTATGGGAAGAGGTTTGAAATGGTATAGGCTGTAATGATGGATTTATCTGCTTAGCCAGATCTTACCACAACTGCGGAATCCTATCCACGGCGGAGTTGGCTGAAGTAAGATTAGCTCAAATAAGCAGAAGATTATAACATCATTAATTGGTTGGCCACTAGTCACGTGGCCTACCAACTAAGGACCTACCGACGAAGGACATACTCAATGTAGTAATCCCATAAATCCTGTGTACCCAACTCTCTTCCTCCGACATCCCTCCCATATCCCTCTCCTACTCCGTCACCTTCCCACCCTTCTCACTAACCCCGAGGTACACCCGTGCACCACGCACATACGCGCCTCGTGGCTTGTGGACCTGAAAAAGAACTCCTTTTCGCTTGTCTGCAGGGGAGCATATAAGCATACCAAGGTGTTACTAAGAGCATTGCTGATCGAACAGTGGTAGATTGAGGAAGTCTTCTTGTCACTCTGAAAGAAAATTGTTATCAGAGCTAGAAGTTCCATACAGCAGTCTCCGCATCGGATTGGTCTCCCTCCAAGATGATGTCCGAACTTCCTCTTCTTAGGAGTTTGCCTGTGCGACAAAAGAAGACTTTGTATCTCCTGGAAAAGAGGGCTAAGCGATGGGTCAGATCAAAAAGAGTCGTGGTGGTGGGCGTCCTAATCTTTTTGTTTCTCCACTTTATGTACAATTTGTCACGCAGCTCTGTCGAATTCGACCTGGGCGAAGAATATGCCGGCACCTACAAGGCAAAGTATCTCAAGTCCATCACGAGACAAGAGGACGTGTATACTAACGAGTTCTATGACAAGCTGAAGATCATGGACTTTCTCGATGATATGATCAACGAAAAGATCCCCGCAGCTAGTTTCAAAAACAAGACCTCAATCGACCCTTACGCGGTCATCAAGGATAAGTTCAGCACATTTGACACTATGACCTTAGACAAACAAGCCGACTTGTTGCTGTCGCAGGTGGTGCTCCAATCAAAGTTCAAGTTCCGTCCGATCCAGGACGCCATATACCGTGATGTCTACTTTGACAAGAGGTATCTCAAAGATAAACTGAGCAGATGGATGAAGATTAAAGAGATTTTGAGCAAAAGCGAGTTGGCCTTTCTAGAGATTGACGATGAGAAGTTTGTCGAAGAGGCCATAGTGGCAAAGAAAGTTGAAAAAATTGAGTTCAACAAAATGATAGCCAATGAGATCAACACCTCGTTCAAGTACCAGCGGTTCTTTAATCGTTACTTCATAGATAAGGACAACCTTTTCGACATGAAGTTGCCCGAGGCTGAGTCCCTTTGCACTCACTTCTCTAGCATCATGTTTCCTTGGCTATTGCCCAACCTGCCCTCTTTTGCCAAGTATAACAAAAACGGTGACCTGCTGAACTATATAGAGCCCTACGGTGAACGCAAAGTACCCCCAACGAAGTGTGTAGCGAAATTGCTGCAGAGCAAGGCAAGTGGACGGGGAATTGTCATCACCGCAGCAGACCCATTAATATCAGAGCTGACCGGTTTAATTGCTCTTTTGCGGACGTTGAACAACGACTACCCCATTCAGATCGTCCATGGCGGTGATCTTTCGGCCTCCAGCATCAAAAAATTGATGGAAATAGCGACAGAGCCTGTGATGAAGCTGCCAAAATCTTACAGCCAGTTAACAAAGAAGATAAAAAGCACGTTTCCAGCCCAAAAACTAACGTTTGTTGACGTTTCAAAAGCGATAGATATGAAGTACAAGGCGTACTTCAACAAGTGGGGTATGAAACTGCTTGCATATCTCTTCAATTCATTCGAGGAAATGATCATGCTTGACACAGACACGGTCCCTTTGCACCAGATCTCGTCTTTCTTTGATCTGAAAGCGTACAGAGACACCCAGACGTTGTTCTTCCGCGATAGAGAGGCCAACTCGTTTGTCTACGACGGTATTATGGACTTTTTTATTCAGTTCCTCACTACTGAAGACGATCTTAAGTACCTCAAATTAGCGGAGCCTGGTGAGCAGGTTCTGAAGAATCGTTTTTTCGGCGAAAAGGCTAGGCATTACATGGAGAGTGGTCTGTTTGCCATAAATAGAAAGCGCCACTTTGGTGGTCTGCTCATGTCCGTGCAGATGCAATTCTTCAAACTCATCTCTGGATCTGTGCACGGTGAAAAAGAATTCATTTGGCTAGGACAGCAGTATGCCGGTAACAACAACTATCGCTTCAACAAAAACCCGGCAGTGGCTGTGGGAGAGGTATCTAGTTTGCCTGGCCTTGAGGCTGTTGAGCTCTGCTCTACCCATCCAGGCCACCTTGCCGACGATGACAAGACGTTGCTGTGGTTCAATTCAGGATTCCTCACGTGTAAAAAGCCCAATGCGTACTACAAGGACATTAACTACAAACGGAATCAGGGCCTGGAATTGGCAGAACTTCGTCGCAACTACATGAGTCCGTTGAGAATCACTTCCTTATTGCAGCCTCCTCCTGGAGAGTACGAGGTTGTCAATGGAGACGAACCTGCTAGAGGCTGGGTGATGACATCACACTGTGAGAACTATCTCTGGTGTGCGTATGATGTCATCGGCGGTGGCAAAAAGGACGGTATTGTGCCAAGAGGGCGTGTTATAGGCGTAAACAGCGAGGATACAGAGAAATGGCATGTGATGGGAGAAATCTGGGTGAGCCATTTCTACCGCGGCAAGGGAGATAAAAAGACGAGTGCTGATTTCGGATTCCTAGAAGACGAAGCCTACGATGAGCTGGGGCTCAGTGAAATGGAAAACGACTACAACAGCGACGAAAGAGAGATATTTGGTAGTCGTAAGACAGGTAAAACTTCCGACACCTCAAAATCCGGCAAGCAGTATGAAAAGGGCGGCTTTGCTGCGATTTCAAGTGAGGAGACCCAAGGTGACGGTGGTCGCGAGGAAGCAAAAGATACAACTGGAGACAAGGGAACAGACAAGACGACTGGCCAAATTGATGCAGAGGAAGCAGACGATGTGAAGGATAGATCATCGCACAGCACAACAGATGAAACAGATGAGGTCGACAGCGACTTTTTGGAGGACAGTACCAACTCTACCGCATCTGAGCGCACATCATCTTCATCTCTTGACTTGGAAGACGACGAGATACTTGGTTCGAAGAAGAAGCCCTCGAAGATTGATTTCAATGTTGATGTCTTGGACGTTGATGAGACATCGGGCAAGTCTAAGGGGTTCAAGGAAACCGAAGACTTTGAAAGTGGCTTTGAGGACTCCTTTGAACAAACCAAACGCAAACCCGCCAATGATATTGAAGACGTTGGACGTCAGCTGATGCAGGAATCGAAGGATAAGCAGAAGGCTGGACTTGGTATGTCGAACGCGCTCCAATCTGCAGGGAAGAATCTGAACGATATCTTTCAAAAGTTTGGTGTCGGATACAAAGATACTGGAAAGATCAGATTGGAGAGTGGTTAGCCATGGTCACACCAGTTTTGATGATGCTTCAGCAGGTTTAGCATAGGTGGTTCACATTCACGTGTCTCGGGTGCTAAGATTCAGTCTCTGATACGGCTGTTCATAGGATATATAGCTGAATTGGACCAATTCATGAACCCATTGATGGAATATACTGATGAAATTACCGGTGTCCCAGTAATCCAGCCCGTTCTCTCATTACCACTCAGATATCACATTAGCAATATATCAATGTATAAAGTAATTATGTCATTAGCTGCTTCTCTCCATTAGACGATACGCCAAATCTCAAGGCCGTAAATGCGGAACTTCTCCTTTGAAGAAAGCGGCTCGTTACCAAACGTATCGACGCTATCGGTAGCGCCGTACTCCAGGTTCGAGTCGATCCAGAGCCCAAACTTGCCATTGCCCGAGCCAATGCTGATGAATTCATGGTTCGAATATATTATGTAGTCGTTGAGTGAGGTGTAGGGGAATACTCGGAGCCTCAGCTGTTGCTGGTAGGACTGGAGAGGAGGAGAGAGCGATCTCCCTGGGTCATTACGGTCAGTGCTTTTAGCATCTAAATTTTTTACAGTGTCCACCTCGGTTTTCCACAGGAAACAGTCACCATTGCCATAGTAGCGCCTCTTGTCGTTTGGTCTCAGGTAGTCATTGAGATAGGCCCCAAAAATTTGGTGTTGGTCGTCCATCACGACTAACACGTACCCTTTTCGCTTGTTCAGGTCGATCGACGCTGGGACGCAGTTGTGGTAGAGGGTATTGAGCGATGTGCCATTGGCAAACGAGTAGACCAGCTGCCAGCTGTGTTTGATCTGTAGGATAGCAGGGATGTGCATTCTGAGGTCTTCTGCTATGGGAATGGTGAGCAACTGACGGGACGACCCAGCGGGGTTACCGTGGAGCTCTAGCGGCGTCAAGGGCGGGTCAATGTTGATGAATGTTGGGCGTTGTGTGGGGCTGTTGAGTCGATCTGGTATGGGGGCTTGTTGTTCTTGTTGCTGTTGCTGTGATTGTTGCGATTGCTGCTGCGGTGAGTCTTGTGCTGGTTGATCAGGATGTTCCTGAGGTACAGGTGTTGTGGCCCTGCTGCTTTTGGCGGACTTGATAGATGGCTCTGACGATGGCGGCAGTCCCAAATCGTCGCTGACGCTTCGTCTGCCACCAAAGACTCGGCGGAGCTGTGTTTTGCCGGAAAATAGGCTCATCGTTGTCGGGGTGAGTATGGGAGGCAATGGTGTGATAGTTAGAGTGTGTTGTGTCAAATAGGACTACAGAGCTGCAGGAGGTAAGAGCGAGGCATTCTTTGCGTCGATCGACGCCGGGAGTGAGAGCGCAGCGCAAGAGAAGTGAGCCGCGGTGAGCATCGGAGTTAGCACGAAAATTTTAGGCCGATGTTCTGCATGAGAGGGTGTAGCTGGGAGTTGACCACGATACGGTGAAAGATCTAATGGCAACGCAGTCTTTTGTTGGAAGAATGCTGAAGCAATCATGGGCGAGACAGCTAAATAAACCTCGCTGGTTCAGCCATGTGGCAGTGCGATTTTATGAACAGCCCCATGGGTGGTATCAGGCTCTGCACACACCTGTGGTAACTCCGCTGAGCAAACGGTTGCAGTCATACAACGATGAGATCACAAGCTTGTCGTCTTTCAACAAGCTTATGGACTACAAGCCTAATCTAACAAGATGTTTGACGGATAGTGTCATGGAATTTGGAGATAATATGCTGAAGGAAGCGTGTCAAGAGGACGAGTTGCTGAAAAAACTGTACGAAGAGAACCCGTTCAATGCATATGTCGAGAGCCTCAAGATGCTTGTAGACTCAGACGAGGAATGGGACTACGAGGTGAGCAGGCAGCGAATGGGCGAGATCAGAAGACAGGTGAGCGAACGGTACAACAAGGAGATGGAAACCTTCCGTAGCTCGATGGAAAACATCCGTACACCAGAAGATGGGATAGAGCTGAGTGATGGTATCAAGGCCCTGGAGAACTACATGCAATTGCCCGAGCCCCGAGCTGTGTACCTACTTGAGGAGGAGCTTGAGGCCCTGATGGACCTGGCCAATAATGTGGTGAAGTTGTTGAAGTCGCAAAACTTTGACGTCGGTATAGATTACGATGTGAATACGCTGATCGGAGTCTATTACAGCATAATTGAGAGCAAGATGGCCCTGACTCCGCTGGAGGTGAAGAGTCTGACCTCTTTGGTTCTTCAGGTGAACGAGAAGTTTGATAAGGAAATGTACGAAGAGTTGAGCCGCATGGTCAGCGACTTGGGTGGTGTAATCGATTTTGACTACAAAGAGATGTTCTTGACTAATTGCTTGATCTATAAGAATTTTGAGTTGTTCGACGAGATCCTGCAGGAGATCAGTGAGTTACCAATGAACCGCAAACTGAACAACCTGCTCGTACAGTTTGCCATTGAGAGTAAAGATGTCGATAAGCTGCTGGTGGCCTGGGACTTGCGCAAGGAGATCCCTCTGACACGCGAAGAGTACGTGATGATCATGAACGGGTTTCTTGAGCTGGGGAGACGAGACGTGGCTCTGAATATGCTGAACACAAGCTATTTTGCCCTGACCTACTACAATGAGAGCGAATACACGGACATCAAGCCATTGTCGATTGACGAGGAGAAGCTGTTTCTGAGCGTTCTTACTGGTGGTTTTCCTGCGACAGACCTCTTCGATTTAACGGTTACTAGGAAGGAGAGATGCCTGTTCTACTTGCTACCTGACTCCACGTTTTTCAACAGTTTCATTGCTAGCACGGAAGACATCAGAGAGATCGATGACTATTTGGTGCTGATGAGGGACGGCGAAATCACGCTTGACTTTGACACAATGACCATTCTGCTCGAGTACTTTGCGAAACAGAGCGCGTATCCGGGTGAGAGCAACCTGCCTGCGTTTAGCAAGGTACTTGATCTCTTTTTACTGGATGAGTCTCGGAGATCATTAGTCAATCTGTTTTCTGACGAGCTGATGACCAAGGACTTTATTACGACTGTGGAGAACCTGAACTGTAATCTCGAGGCGGTGAAGTATCTGTGGGCTCTGACTGAGGACCTACACCACAAGAGCGAGGAAGAGCTTGTGAAGGTGATTAATGGAGAGGAGTTTATGGGGCATTTCAGAAGGCTGAGTGAGGCTGAGAGTGAGTGAATGTGGAGTGAGAGCGAGAGTGAAAGCGAGAGTGAAAGCGAGAGCGAGAGTGAAACTTAGAGTTCAGGACTAGCTACATCTAATTAAGCGAAGCCACACTGGCGGGTTGTGATTATGAGCCACCAGCTTGGTCAGCACCTGCCACCTGCTAGACCAAAACTGTCTACGACATTATACAAGATAAGACGCTACACTCATGTAAATAAGGTCCACCACAGTTACTGATAACAATCACGTCAACCACGTCACGTCAACGGCCGAGAGATAAGAGAATAACCCAAAAACCTACACACTGTCACAGGAAATGTAAACAATCTCTCCTGCCTCCCCACTCACACACTTGCCCAAAAAGGCTACACTGTGAAACCCTTGCACAAAAGCCAGAAAGATTACGTGATTACATTCGCCCAGGCTAATTTAACCAGAAAACGTGCTACGGAGTAGACCTCCGAAAGAAGCCGTCAAAATATGCTCCCACACACATGGCGTCATGACTCACCGTGCACCCCATATCACGTGACGAGTCTTTCTCCGATTTCCCCGCGCCTTACCATCAAATTTGAAAAATGTGGCTGCTTTGCGACTGTGGTGGTTAACTTTTTTAGCGACATTTCTCCTGCTTTTTCAGACATTTTCCAAGAAATTCCTGAAAAATGATGTTAGCGATAAAAAAAGTTACACATTTTCTGAAACGTTTTGTAATATTTCGGAAATATTTCAAATCTTTCAAAGAGCAAATTTATATATAAATCAAACAAAAGTTTTGTGATTGTTTTGGGGAGAATTTTTCAGTTATCTATTTAAATCACTTTTCACTTCTTATCCATCCTTTGATCTTTTGATCATTTGTTTTCATCTATACCATTAGGATGACGCTCTTCCCACAAGACCGCTACTGCATCGTAGATTCCAATCCCTGCACAAAGGACAGTCTCTACTGCTCTGAAAAGTGCGAGCTCCGGGACAAGAGCTATCACACCCAGAACATCAATTGCAACAACCCACGTGGCAAACTTGTTACCGCTGCAACAAAGATGTACCGCGAAAAGAAGAGCGGTTCGGGCATGGAAAAAAGCAATGACAGTATAGAGAGTATATCAGCCTTGTCGTTGCAGGATGACGACATAGCCGATGAGGAGCTTTTTGACATTGAGGATCTGGGAGCCGAGGAAACTCAAGGAAAGTCTTTAGCGATTGTCGGATCAGATAACCGCAAATTGAGGCTCAGCAGACGGCAAGCCAGCAGCATATTCAGTCCGCTGTTGATGCAGCCTTCGCTCATACAGGACGACCTTTCCGATTCGGACTCAGACACTGAAACCGACGGCGATGATGACGACATTTTACGCTCTCCTCTGGTAGTCCAGTGGAGATATGACTACGTTTACGACCCCAAGAAACAAAATAACGATTTACTTTACGACATACCTCTTACGAACCAAAGGTGGCAGCAGCAGCAAAAGCAAAAGCAGCTTGCTCCACGCTACCACGATGATTCCATAGATCCATTGGACTCTGCTGAGTCCAGTGGTCCAGACGATTCGGAGTGGGGTTACGATTTACAGCCATACTCCGCTAACACAGGCAATACGGTCATTCCGACCATACCCGATACTTTCCTAAATGGATTGAATAGAAGCAGCAGCAGCAGCGCTTCCAATTTCCAGCCTCGCAGGCCCACAGAAACGAACTACCAATTATGGTTAAACTCGCATTAATTATGGTTACATAATTTTAACATAGCACAGATATTAACGAATGATACTAGATGCTTGCATGGTTTTACTGCTGCCCCGCTATGGGTGCATAGTGGCGATGGTATGACTTATTCTATTTTTATTTATCCGACTTTTTTTTTCAAGATTTTTCAGTAAATTTAGCGCGCTTGACGTAAAATCTGCATTTTTTTCGGATTTAAGATGCGGGTTGAGGGGTGTGTTGGAAAAGTTTAGGGGCAAAGGCTGCATTTTAGGTGTGTCTAGATGCCATAACTCTCATAGGGTCGTGATCTGACCACTGTCACCTATTCTTCCTAACCTCTAATTAGTCACACTGCGTGAAATATGTCAAGTGGTTTGAGAAGCTTTTTTCTAATGCCCCTCTGTTGGGCTCCGATGTGGTGTGGTGCTTTTCACGCATGAAAAAAAAATGTAATTCACTCGTTTAACCTCCTACTAAGAGAGGGGTCGCTTTTTGTTGCCGGTCTAGCCTACTCGGCTACTGTAACAGGATGAGGCAGGTACTGCATGATTCCGTCAATGTCAGCTCTAGAACATTGAGATTGCTGACGTTGCAATAGCAAAATCACAAGTTTCAGAGGTTGGCACATACGTTACACCGAATGCTTATTTTAGTCGAGGCTCAGCTGTCGAAAGCCGTGTTTCAAGAGACTTGGTCCTCTTAAGCCTTCCCACCGATATACAACACTCGAAAATGTTGTGATCTCAATATGGCTTCCCGATTCGGTTGAGGCAAAATTTTATTTTTTTTAAACTTTTTGTAAATTATTTTTCACTAAGAGTCGTTAAGAGCTGTAAGCACAACGGCACATAGACACAATGAGCAAGGACGAGCTGAAAGATAAGAAGAGAAAGGGAGAAGATGCCGAAAGCGTCTCCCACAAAAAATCAAAGAAGGAAAAAAAAGACAAGGCTGAGAGGACTGAGAAGAAAGAGCACAGCCAGAAGGTGAAGGAAAAGAAAGATAAGAAGGACAAGAAAGATAAGAAGGACAAGAAGGACAAGAAGGACAAGAAAGATAAAAAGGATAAAAAGGAAAAGAAGAGCAAGGGAGGCTCTGACGTCACCGAAGCTGCTATAGCTCCCAAGGTGGAGATCAAGTCAAGTGCATCTCAAGCTGAGGCCGAAGCGTTTCTCAAGGATAATGAGGTCACTGTTGAAGACCCCCAGCACCTTGACATCAAGCCCATTTTGTCGTTCTCGGACTTTACTTCGAAGATTGACGCTAATATTCTCAAGACAATCTCGAAGTTCCCCAAGCCCACGCCTATTCAGTCTGTCTCTTGGCCATACCTCTTGAACGGTAACGATGTGATTGGTGTAGCAGAGACTGGATCTGGTAAGACGTTTGCATTTGGTGTGCCGGCTATTGACCATATTTTAAAGTCGGGTAACAGAAAAGACTTGCAGGTGCTTGTGATTTCTCCTACCAGAGAGCTGGCCACGCAAATCTACGATAACTTGAAAGAGCTCACGGATGTTACTGGTCTGCAGTGTACCTGCGTGTATGGAGGTGTTCCTAAAGACGAGCAGCGAGCCTCTGTGAAAAAGAGCCAGTGTGTCATTGCCACGCCCGGTAGACTTATTGATCTGCTCGAAGAAGGGTCTGTTAACCTCAGCAAGATTGACTACCTTATCCTTGACGAGGCCGACAGAATGCTGGAGACAGGATTTGAGGAGGATATCAAGAAGATCATGAACGCCTGTCCAGACGCCGACGGTAGACAAACGCTCATGTTCACCGCCACATGGCCCAAGGAGGTCAGAGAGCTGGCACAGACTTTTATGCAAAAGCCTGTCAAAGTTAGCATTGGTGACAGAGACGAGCTCAGCGCCAACAAAAGCATTACTCAGCTGGTCGAGGTGGTCGACCCACGCGATAAAGAGTACAAGCTGATCAAGCTGCTGAATAAGTACCAGAAAGGCGATGACAAAATTCTTATCTTTGCTCTGTACAAGAAGGAGGCAACGAGGATCGAAAAGACTTTGAACTACAAGGGTTTCAAGGTCGCTGCCTTGCACGGAGATTTGAGTCAGTCTCAAAGAACACAGGCACTGGACTCGTTCAAAAAGGGAGAATGCAATTTGATGCTTGCCACAGATGTTGCTGCCCGTGGTCTGGATATCCCTAACGTCAAGGTTGTCATCAACCTGACCTTCCCACTTACAATCGAAGACTACGTTCACAGAATCGGTAGGACTGGTAGAGCTGGGCAAACTGGTATTTCGTACACTCTCTTCACAGACCACGAGAAGCATCTTGCCGGTGCTCTGATGAACATCTTGAGAGGTGCTGGTCAGGAAGTGCCTGAAGAGCTGATGAAGTTTGGATCGCACACAAAGAAGAAGGAGCACAGTGCTTACGGAGCCTTTTTCAAGAGTGTTGACATGACCAAGAAGGCCAAAAAGATTACTTTCGACTAACCTTGTATACTATCTGTATCTATTATATGCTGGTGATTTGCCGGGTCGGCGTATGTATTTAGTCTCGTGTAATTTTAAGATCATATAGACAGGTAATGCTAATGCTTAGACTCTATCGCAAGAAATAAAGATTATTCTTGAAGACTTTCAGGTGTCCTTTCATCCGATGTATCAACATCTTGTGCCTCGGTCTTGCTACTTGGCGACGCTTCCCTAAGGTCAGCTTCTCCAAGAAAATCATCAAGAGTTTGAAGCTTGTACTTTTTGATAGCATTGGATCTTGCGTCAAAGCGGGACACGTTAGCACTGGGCCACTCAGGCTGCACGGTAGGTGTACTTTGCTGTCTCGTAGGGATGGAAAATCTGTCGAGTTCAAAGTTTTTGCTCTTCATTGAAGATGTCATCCCCGCGTAATCTTTCACCTCAGCCTCGTTATTTCTCAGCTCTTCGTAATACTTCCTGATGTCCTGGTCCAAAAGCTCTTCATTCGGCTCCATATCGACATTCTCAAAGTTCTGAACGGCCTCCGAGATTATTTCGCTATCGGGCTGATAGAAATAAGGAGCCATTTTCGAAACTTGGAATACCAAAGAGGCCAGTTCGACTTCATCAAGCTTTTCTCTTAAACCTCTAAGCACACTAAGGGCGTAGTTGGAGGTGGGGTCTAGGTACGTGTCAAATGAGGTAAACGAAAAAGCTTTCAATGAAGCATCTAGACTCGGTATGTTTGGCAAAAGGGACGCAATGAAGCGTGCTCTGTCCCTAATCGCAATGTTGCTGTCGTACTTGCTGTAGTGAAGTACCAGATTGAACAACTTGAATATTGGGTTAACAAACTCGTAGTCTTCAGCAAACTGACTATTGCTGTTGCCCAGCTTCCACTGGTATAAGTCTCTGGTGTACATTTTCGCCGCAAATAATAGAATGGCGGCTTTGACAAGCGGGTCTGACTGTGGGAACGTTTGCACCAACAGACGTAGTATGTCCGGAAGGAACTCTACTAGCGACAACATCCTGTTAGTGACTCTCTCGTTGTCTATCGTCATAAGGCGGTTGACAAACTCGCCGAGCAGCCATATTATGGTCGCTTTCGCTACGGTAAAGTTCTCGGCATCGTACTCCTCCGTGTTGGTCTCACTGGGCACCACAATTCTAGCAACGAGCTGGAGAAGAATGTCAACGCTACCTACGAGATCACGCTGAATGATGAAGCGAATTCCTGTGATGAACTCCGAGACAACGGCCGTCTCCAATTGGGCGCCATTGAGATTGCGCAGGTACCATTTCAATACGTTCTGCACCTGCGAGGAACTGAAAAGTGAAAATGAGCATAGCTTGTTGGTTACGTTGATCGCGTAGGCCCTTGTAGCGGTATCAAGGGCACCGTCCTCGACGGTAGCCTTCAGCTGAGAGAAAACGTTCTCAAAGTTTTCCTGCGTTGTTCCCGTTACAAGAATGTTCAGCTTCAGCTTGACATGCAATGGAGTATCGCTCGGAAGAGGGTAGAAGTAGGTGAGCTGTGATGTAGAAAAGAGCGGAGATAACGGTTGTGAGGGGTTCGCAAGCTGGGCTTTTTGGAAATACTGGCACAGAAACAGAGTCTCCTGAAGAAGCAGGCTTTTTTCTGCATCACTTTGAGCGCTTGCAAGTCCTCTTAGCAGCAGGAGACTAAGCTTGAAATCAAGGACGTTCTGCTGTAAGCTGGCGCCGGAGACTGCACGCAATAGCCTGACGAGACTAGAAATGACGGCTGGTGATTGAGAGTAGACAAGCGGCTTGCACGAGTCAATGATGAGGGCATGGTCTGGGTGGTCTCGCGCAACGTAAAGCCGGCAGTAGTCCGAGAGTATGTCTAGTAGGAGGCTCTGAGCGTATGGTTCGAGATAGAGCAGTTTCCCTACGAGATGATGAATAACCGGGTGCAGCAGTAGCGTATGGCCCTTGAACAGCGCATCGTACGCAGAGAGTGCTGCACTGAGCACAAAGGGATCGTCGTCTGCAATCAACAGCTCCAGATAGTGGTACATCTCAGCACAGACGCTGGTTCTGTCCTTCAAAGCGTCCTTCAACGGCACATTGCTGTAGCGACGCTCCAATCTGACGCACTTCACTATACTTAGAGCCGTTGCAGCACGTACCAACGGCGAAAAATCGGTGGTCTTTGCCTTGATGCTCAAGACTAGGATGGGTAGGATGGCAGGCAACTCAATCTCGCTGATAGTTCGTATGGCGAGAGCCCTGATGGCACAACTCTTGTCACTCAGACACTTCTGAATAGCATTGATTGATAAAAGAGTCAAGTCCGGCTCCAAATGGTTGTAGCGAGCAAGATACACAAAGACCAGCCGCCTGATCTTGACGTTGCTAGAGCCAATGTTCCGCACTACTGGAGAGAAGTACTGCAACAATTCGTCCTGTTGTACCACGGAAGCACTCTCCACCATCAGCCTTGTCAAATACTTCAATGCTTGCAACTTTTCCTTGTCACTGGAAGACTCCAACTGCGCCACAACCTCCTTGGGTGAGAGCCTCTTTGTCGTGGTTTCGCTGATGGTGTTGTTGATGAGGTCACGTAAGGCCGTAGGGTTGATAGGCGTGCGCAGCGAGCCATTGGTGCCCAGAGCATCCAATGTAAACTCTCGGGCACTTACAAACATGCTGGCAAAGTCTGCCATTTTTCCGTAGACGCTGGTAAGTTGTGTGACAGATGGCAAGTAGTCCTTGTTAAACTATGGCACATTTGACAAATTACGCTTGGCCGAGAGTATGCGTCGATCGACTGGGTGGAATTTGCAATCAGCGAAAATGTTGCGCAGCGTGCCTCGCGCTTTAGGAAATATTCTCCCAAAATGTGTCTGGGGCATGCTTTCGGGGTGAGCCTTTTACAGCTGGAGTCTATGCCGTCGAAAGCAACGATAGTGGCCTATTGCTGTGGCGCTTTAGCGAAGAACTATTATAAACCAAGTTGAGCGTCTCATAATGATTAGCCTGGTGAGTTTTGCGTTATGCTGATTGCTCGCTGGGTGCTAGAAGATCTAGGCCATTGGCCACACACTGTCCTACATTCCTGAGTAGCTACAACTGTTTCCGAGGCACTGACAAGAAATTACGTTTGGAAGATTGCACAAATTGGACTAGGTCCTTTGAACATGGAGTTCTTCGTCTTACCACTGGCGGCTCAGAATTCATCAGTCGAAGAAAGCAATTTGCTGCAAGGTTTGTCTGGCTGAAGCCTAAGTAGCGCAGCCTCTAAGGTAAACCCTCTTACGTGGTAAGACAGTAAAAAGTGGATCTCTGCTTTTTCAAATACTGCAGCTCTAGAATGGCTAAATGGTACACAATATGAGCTACTTGGAGGTGGCCACGAGAACGTTATCAAGCACTATTGTAGCACTTTATAGATTGGAATGAATCAGAGCATGCCATTATAGTCCTTGGAATTTCCTTAAAAAGCTAAATTTTCAAGATCTTTCTATTCCACGCTAGCAACGATATAAATTGTCCAGGGAATGAAGCGGAACATATGACACTACCGCACAAGTGTCAGACTATAAACTATGGATTGCAATGAACTACCCATTAACCTTGCAAGCCCAACTCTACATATTCACCAGCTCATTCCCAAACTACAGGCCTCGCCAAAGACATAGCAATGCCCATCGCACTCTTACTACACTGGTGCACGGATGGATTGCCGAAAAAAATTGCTTTCGCTATCCCTTTTGCTTCCGCACGAGGACAGAGCTCCCTTGGTGAGGCGCGCTTTTATAGAGAACTAAGCGGGACAATTGCTGGACTACAGTGGCTCAGAAACATCCACACATAACGGGATCAGCCCATTCATTGATGGCGGAAAGAACAAGAATGGCCGAACGAGAAAACGAATTGAAGAAGACGCTGTCTATGCCTATGCTGCTGAAGACAGACAGCATCACGAACCTGTTCAAGAAGCGAAAGCGTGCCCAGTCGACAGAGCCAAGTGATGCTGAGACCGTGGAAGGAGGCAAACCAGGCCGTACTGTGTCCCACCGGTCCAAGGCCGCTGCTGCGACCAGCGAAGAGGAAGAGAGCTCGTCTGGATCATCTGGTTCAAATGAGCCACGGGCCAAGAAGCCCCGGCTCAATGAGGAGGAGATCCGACAAAAGGCACTCGAGAAGCAGCGGTTTGAAGAGCAGGAGGCCAAATACGATGCGCAATTGCCGCCAGAGCTGCGGAAGTACCGCCCCAAGGGCTACCCATTGAATCTGCCTCCCTCCGACAGGCCAGTACGCATATATGCTGATGGTGTCTTTGATCTCTTTCATCTCGGGCACATGCGGCAGCTGGAGCAATGCAAAAAGGCATTGCCGAATGTGGTGCTTGTCTGTGGCATCCCCAATGATGTCGAGACCCATAAGCGCAAGGGGCTGACTGTACTGACCGATAAGCAGAGGTACGAGACTCTGAGGCACTGTAAATGGGTCGACGAAGTGATTGAAGACGCGCCCTGGATCCTGTCGATTTCCTTTCTGAAGAAACACCACATTGACTTCTGTGCTCACGACGATTTGCCTTACGTTGCGGGCAACATTGGCGACATCTACCGCCCGATGAAGGAGCACGGCATGTTCTTGGCCACCCAGCGTACCGAGGGCATCTCCACCAGCGACATCATCACCAAGATCATCCGCGACTACGACAAGTACCTAATGCGTAATTTTGCGCGTGGGGCCACGCGTAAGGAGCTCAATGTTTCGTGGCTTAAGAAGAATGAGCTCGACTTCAAGAAGCACGTGAACGACTTCCGCAGTTATTTCAAGAAGACAAACGCCAGTCTCAATTCGACCTCGCGCGACTTGTACTTTGAGGTGCGCGAGTTTCTCAGGGGAAGGAACAAGGAGAAGGGCTCTGGCGACAACGACAGCGACCGGATCTCCGTTCGGTCTCCGGCTGCCGACTTTGCATCACACTATAACGGGAATGAGCTTTATAATGGCAGACGTGGTCGCAGTAGGTCGTTGAACAGATCTTTGAACAGATCCCTTATTGACAACTTCAAGAGCTGGGTTAACGGTGAGGGCGAGGATGAGACAGAGGATAATCAGAGCGACGGGAGCGATGGAAGTGACCGTGTTCAGCACGGTGATGATCACCAAAGGGAAGAGAGCGAGAAAAAGGAGAGCTCTGATGGCGACGACGATGAAGATGACGAAGACGATTCATTCGAAGAGGCCAAAGAAGTGCCGGAGTGATTTGGCTTCTTTCATACGATGTTGGATGTCTCTATCGCTTGCCGCTTTGTTTTTCCGTTACCATTTCCTTTGCAAGCACAGCCTATGACGGCATCTCAAATAACTAATACAGGACTCATTGACCCAATTGGATACCCACCCAACGTTTCGATCCCTGGCTGCCAGTAGCAGCTTCGCACTCATGGCTTACTCATACAGCATATCAACGGGACTCCGTACATATTCCGACATAACATAAAATACTTGCGATTTTGTTACTCACCTTTAGCTAGTGGATTTGATGGTAGCGGCTATCTTCCAGGCACTTGAAGGACACTGCATTGGCCCTATCCCATACACTTATCATCTTGCTCGAGAGCCCTTACCCACGTTATAGTACTCAACTTCTAGTATGTGGTGTACGGGTGTTGTATATTTATTTGAATCTCAGACCCTAGAAGTTGCCATACACTCGAGATAAGCTCTTTCTACTACCACCAACCACTCCAGCCACCTAAATGCCTTCATTTACCGTAGCTGATCTCAAATACTTAGAGCCGACTTCTCTTCGCCAATGGCTGCTGCAAGGCAAGTCAAATTTGGGCGCTAATTTTTGTATCGTAGATGTGAGAGACTCGGACTATGTAGGAGGCCATATAAAAGGCTCGGTGCATATTCCCAGTTCGGCAATAGGTGCGAAGGCCCCGGAGCTGATGGATAACATTATAAAGAACAACGTCGGCGATGTTGTATTTCACTGCGCATTGAGCCAGCAGCGAGGGCCCTCATCTGCCATGCGTTTCCTACGTTACTTAAGAGAACTCGATGAATCAAAGACGGCCAACCTCGACCTTCGGGTATGGATACTCCGAGGGGGTTTTGTCAAATGGCAGGAGGCTTATGGTACAGACATGTCGCTTACAGAAGATTTTGATCAAAGGTTATGGAATTTGTACTAGAGAGCGCAAAGCCTGCAAGGTCACTTTAGAGTCTTTGGGCTAGATTGCTCCACAACCATTTCAAATGTTGCTATCATATCGTAAATAATTTATACAATCTTGTACATTATCAAAGCCATGGCTGAATGTGTATGAAGTGTACTATGGTCACCAAGATATGTATGGGCGAGTGGCAATGAGGTCAAAGCACAAAAGGCTCTGCAAACGACTCATTTTGACCTTTTGGATCGCTTCTTCCCATTACCCTTTCCATCACCTGAAGCGTGTGAGTCCTCGGTCACAGCGCCATTCTCTTCGTCAACATTGCCGTCAGTCGCTTGATGCTTACGCTTCAGCTTATTAGTGGCCTCTGTCAAACGCTTTCCGGTTCCCACTTTACGTCTTCTCTGTAGCAAGTCAACAGGGAAGAATTCTCCCAACGTCCCTTGCACTCCATGTGCCTTGGTTTTGTTCATGTGTTGAATTACCGGGACCAACACCTCGTCTACCTTATCTCTCGTCCAGCCCACGCTGTACATAAGGAACGTCCGTAGTCTGTCCAAGTCGGGCGAGCCCCACTTGAACTGAGTGCGATCTGCATCGACTTCGGGATGCAGATACGCCTCGTATAGTATAGGGTCAGGAAACTGATTAGTCAGGAAAAGCGCCTTCGTCTTGAGCGTCTTACGCAGCTTCTTCCTCACACTTGATTCAGCCACTGGTATTTCACCGCCATTTTGATAGTCAATCCACCAGTCGCGGAAGTTGATTAGCGTGCCACTTCCCAAGACATGTGAGTTCGCCTCCTGATTGTCAGCAAATTCTGCGAGAATCTCCATTGCGGTGACGACACCAACTCCCTTAATACCGTCTGTGTAGTCACTTCCCAGTAAAATAGCTAGTTCAATCATCTTCTCTCGAGTTAGACT
Organism: Wenyingozyma naganishii; assembly: GCA_003706235.2. Taxonomy (NCBI): domain Eukaryota; kingdom Fungi; phylum Ascomycota; class Pichiomycetes; order Pichiales; family Pichiaceae; genus Wenyingozyma; species Wenyingozyma naganishii. The sequence goes on along the minus strand of PPKS02000015.1, from coordinate 270,882 downwards.
CAAATATTTTTCAATGTCCGAGTCGATGTAACATTCAACAAAATCTTTCTCATTAAACATGTTTTTGTAGATTCTGGTACCTCCAAAGAGAAAGCAATCAGAATCATCAGTGATGACACCATCCACAAGCCCCAGACGGCACAGCTCTGCACATTGTGCTTCTGCTTCCATTGGTGCTGTGATGAAAGGAATTCCAAATCTGCTCAAAAGATCTTGAACATCGCTGATCATTATGGAACTCACCTCGTCGGAGTCTCTTTTGTCTTTTCGCCGTTGCTCTTGCAACTTCTTCTCCTTGTCGAGATCCCAGAAAGGATTTGCTCCACCAGATTGTGTTTTTAATTTGATATTGTTGGCAAATTTATCATAGCCGAACTCTTCGTTTTGCATCTGTTCTGCTAATTCCTCCTCTTCAGACTCATAAAACTCGTAATCTTGCAGGTCTGCTGCAGGTCTAGAAGTGAGAAGATCTTTCACTGACTTTTGGTGTTCTGGTTGTTCTAGATCAGACTTTGCCGTATCGGTGTCCTCCGTTGTTTTCAATAAATCATTCGAATTTTCAGCAGGTGGTTGGAAATCATCTGTATTAAGGTCGTTTTCAGGTGCTTCGTAACTATCCGAGATCTCTTCAATCAAATTGCTCCCCCTTTCAAGATCATTCGTCTTGGCGTTTTCCTCTCTACCCCCTTTTTCTGCAGCTCTTTCCTCTCCAACCTCTATAATTTCTTGATTTTTATCAACAGGGTCTTCATCGCTGTCCGATAAATAATACTGGATATCGTTGTACGACACTAGGCCAATTTGCTCATCTTCTGTCATCTTGTCACCAAAAACGGACTTCTGAACCGACTCTCTAATGTTGCCCTGGTGATTTCCAACCAAATCAGGTCCTCTTTTGTCGGAAAACCATTGGGGCATTGGTTGAGGCTTCCTTGGACCGTTCTTGAGTTGCTCTACTCTTCTCGCCATTATTGGCCTGGTAAAATCTTCTTCTACTTTTCCTTGCGTCCTGTTGCCTTCGTCAGATTCCACCACTGATGTTTCATCAATCTCTTCTACAGCCTTAGCCTCAGACTTGCTCGAATTGCTCAGCACTGGACTCCCCCAAGACACCAGATTTGGGGGCAGACCACCAATATCCTGGCCAGCCCCACTCTTTTGACTCCTATAACTTTCTTCAAGTGCCTTTGCCTCCATGATCGCCTGAGTTATTCCCCTGTCATCCTCTTCCTTTCTCAATCCAGTGTATTCAAGTCGAGACAGTGCAATGGCCTTACGTAGATCATCCTCCTCCATCGACTGTGCTTTTGAGCGTACCTCACCAAAGTTCTCACCGACGCTTTCGTTGCGAAGGTCACCCTTTTTGTTGTTCTTCTCTGCATACTCATAGAGAGACTTAATCATTGCCATCTGGTAATCATCATCGGTGTCTCCGACGGGAGCATTATGCGATCTCTGGTCGTCGTCTTCCACAAACAACGCATTATCGACACCTGTTCTGCCCATACCGCCATTGTTCCCATTCCCTGCTACGTCTTCCCACTCAATATCGTCGTCCTCTTCGTCATCCTCACTCAATTTTTCGTCCTTCACAGTTGTCGTCTCAGGACCAGCAATGCTCAAGCTCCAGCCATTCTGTCCAGCGTTTTTCTTGATAGCATAAGCCTTATCTCTCTGGCCGGCTATTCTCCGCTCAATTCCATCAGCAATATCCATACCAGACGCCTTCATCAACTTCTGCGTTATAAAGTTACGTCGTTGTGTTCTTTGAATCTGAAACTTGCTGAACTCCAAGGGGTCAGGGAACAAAGTCTCTAGCTGGTCCTTTGTGTATCCCATACGCAAACGCGAACGGAACCGCAGGTGGAAAAGAACCATATACTGCGTGGCTAGTGGAAGGGTATCAAAATAAGGCGAGGCAGGGTCAACTTTGTCAAGATCAATGCCCTCTAAATCATCACCGGCAAAGCCTTCAGTGAGTCTCTTGTACTCATAATCGGTAATGACTCTATTGTCGTCGCCGTTTGTGTTGTTGCTTGTGTCGATCTCGGGAAGATGATACTCGTCTTGTCTTCTAAATGGCTTCTGTTGTGTTTCTTCTTGCACTCCGTCTTCGATAGCCTCCACGTTCTTAGACGAGCTCAGGTAGTCATTGTCTTCAAAGTACTCTGCATACTCGAGGCTCTCTGGTGCCGCCTTGTTCGATGCTTTGACGTCACTTTCATTTCCCTGGCGCTTCTTTGGCTTTGTCGTTTCTATATACTTGTCGTCTGCACGCTTCTGGAGCTGCATCGCCAATATTCGCTGGGCTGTTTGCTTCAGGGTCTCCTTCTTGCCTTCTCTCCTTTCTTTGCGGCGACTGATTGTCTTCCTCTTCAGCACAGGAGCGCCTCCGTCAAAGACAAACACAGGAAGTATGCCAAAGTACAGCAGCTTACATATTCGACGGTAGAAGCCCACTATGTGTGCACTCGCTAGAGCATTGCCCTCCTTGTCTCTAACTGCCTTCAGAAACTGGTAGATCCAGATAGACGCGTCGACTGCCAACTTTCTTCGGCTCAGAGACTCGACCCGCACAGGCCTTGCCGTGGGACTCACCACTTGCCATAAGCCGTGTACACCCATGAGCGGTTGTAACTTGTAATTGCGAAAAAGAAGCACTTGTTTCCTGCCTCTTTGTTAACGGCGCAACTGGAAATTCGTGAGCTCTCTACTTGCCTATGCTCAATTATGTAATCAAGTTTTTACCCCAGGTTTTTTCTTTGTGTTGTCTGAGTTAAGTTTTTGGGGCATTTCGGCGTTTGTTCCTATGTCGCTAAGCACTGTCGTATACCTGATTTTAGCTATCTGACCTGGATAACATAGCATATGTTTGCGCACAACGATAGAAGTGTATGGTGAACATTATATGAACATCAGTCAAAGACCAATACTAACGCAGCTAATAGAGAAAAAACGTTTTGGAAACAATCGGCCAGCGCAATCCAACGGTCACAGAGTTGCCAGACCGCTTGAAATCATCAGAGAGTGCCAATTTCACTACAATGCAAAGACACCAACGTCATGTCGAGTACTACAAGGAAATCCTGAAGGAGATGCAAGATGAGGACGCACTGAATGACCTGCTTTTTGAAGAAGATCTCAGCAAATGGACACTTCCTCAACCCACAAAGATTCTAAATATTGACGATAAATTTCCTACTCCCAGAGGCCTGCAAGATGAAGCAGAGGCCATTATAAGCTGGGAAGAAGCGCCTAGCGGTTTCCCTCTGCCATTTAATCCAAGAGAAGCCAAATCAATACCAGCATTGGAGAAGGTATCTCGTTGGATCAATGCCGTACCTCTTTTTCCCTCTCTTCTTGATAATAAGAAGACTTGGGTCAACCATTGCTACCCAGCCGTGGTAGACATTGAAGACGGCGACTTGATTATTCCCACCCTGGACAACGAGAAGCTTGACCTCAGTGACTCTGAAGACGTCCAGGATTTCCAGTCCAGACTTATTGCCTACTTGGCTACACTCCACTACCGCGTAGACCCCTATGATAATATGCTAGTGGGAGAGCCGCCCGAGTTCGGCAAGGTGTTGTAATATCAGCGTGAGTGTGTATATGTGTAGGAAATGAGTTATGATTGATAAGATGTTGAGCGCTGTCGTGCCAGTCTGAATGTAGTGACTTTGGTGTTAGAGAGTAACGGTAATGTCTCGGCTTCCTCTGAAGATTTCCGTATAGGATGACACGGCATGAATGGCATATATAGGACTACAACATCAATGTTGTATTGTGTCACGTGACCTTTTATGAAAAAGAATAGCTATCGCTATTTTTCACTTCATCCTACAGTAAAGGGCGTAGCTAGTTTGTCACGCCAGGCCTTTCTATACAACATGACATCGCAAGCATCAGCAACCGTCTTGTTGAATCGAATACTCACATTGAAAGAAACGTCGCCTTTTATATTGGCCCTCGATACCGTGGCTCAATCGTCCTATCATTTTAGTGAGGAACTGCTGTATAGAGCTACCACGAGCGATCCGAACCTTCGGGTCCTGTTTCTCTCGTTTGAAACAATTGAGCAACCAAGTTACGCCTCCGAGTTTGTAAGCTGTTTAGGGCTGCCTATTGAAAGTGTACAGGCAAAGGTAGCAGAGGTGCTATCTACGGTAACTAGTGCTAAGAACACACGAGTGCTGCTGGTCGTAGACTCTTTTAATTACATACCGGGAGACAAACTCACCGCTTTTCTCAAGGGAGTCATTGCAGAAAACGTAACTATATACGGCACTTACCACGTATCTGTACCGGAAAGGCGAACGGCGTCTAGTTCGTCGGGGCCAAATATGCCCAGTGTGCTTACGAGGCTGTCTTTCATAGCCACCACGCTGATAGAGATAAAGCCTGCCCTCGATGGCATTGATGAGGAAGAACTCGAACACAGTGTGAGTGGTCTGGATCTGCCCTTGCATCAGTGCAACAACTCGACGTTTCACATCGACGTCACCTACCGACGGAAGTCAGGGAGGTCGCTCGAGTATAGCTTTACTATGGATACTAAAACACACGAGTACGCTGTGAGGGTTGACACAGACGCTAGTGAGTCGCAACCTGTAACTAACGAGGAAGACTTGCTCAGGAACCTTACCACCTTCAATTTAACGACGTCACAGAAACAGAGACTGGCAAAAGACCAGGTGAACCTGCCTTTCTTGGAGGCCCAGAAGTCTCTGGGTGCTATGGGTGGCTCTGCCATAGTGTACGAGTTTGAGAAGGACGACGACTACGACGAGGAAGATCCGTACGAGGACCCAATTTGAAGGTCGGTGGTCTCTATGTACTCCTAGGTATATACAGATGTACGTCTCTCTATTTACAGCATGCATTAGGATGCCTCTTCGGCGGTGTTGGTAGCGGACATGGGCGCAGAGGCGGGCCGCACGGGGGCCCGGGCCTCTCTTGTAGTGTTTTTCTTTGGCCAGATGCTTGGGAGCTTCACCAGTTGGTACTTGGGCTCGATACATCTCTCGATGAACCAGTTCCTGAGTACGTTTTCGACTATGCTGCTGATACGAGGAACGTTCTCGAGTTTTGTGCGTGAACCAATCAGCGACTTGACCTCAAACTCCAGGCGGAAATCTGGTGAGAACGAAAACATCAACCCGGCGTTGTTGCCGCTGCTGGAATCGTCGGCGTGATCGTCGCTAGCGCCAGCGCCAGCGCTAGCACCACCTCTCTCCGCGCCGTGAGGACTCCTTTCTGTGGCTGGGTCCAAGTTCTCATCGAGAGGCTGTAACGGAGAAGCGCCCGAGGCGCCTCCGGAATTGGCACCCGTTGCTCCAGATGCCGTACCTGCCCCATTTCCCTTAGCCTCGGTGGCTATCGACTCGTCTCCAGATAACAGAGACACTGAAAGACACCCAGAAAACCGCACGATCGAGACGCTCAGTTTGATGGGCAAAGACGCAGCCAGCAGTTTCGGGTAGTTAATCAGCAGCTGCGTCTCGGCAGCCAGCGTGAACGTGTCTGACACGTCAACGTCGATCTTGGCCTGGAGCCTCGAAGAATCTTCTGGCGACGGCTGGATGCGGCAGTTACTAAAGATGGGGAAGTCATTGCCAATGTTTATCTCGGTTATACGGATCTTATCGAGGTAGTCGGGGATGCTTGAGGAGGAGAAGGCCTCGTTGAGGCTGTTGTACAGGTTGTCGTTGGAGAGGGCCTCTTTCCTGAAACGAGACAACATCTGAGCTACAAGTACGTTGAACCAGTCTAGTGACTCGGCCTGGTGGTTCTTGACGTCATAGTACGTCTTCTCCAAGATTGTTTTGGTTGCGTCCAGCTCGCTGTCCTGAATAGCCTGCTGCTTGGGCTTGCCTCTATTCTTGTCCAGTAGAGATGTGACTTTCTTGGTGGCAGGGGTGGACTCACTGAACACAAAGAACTTGATAAACGCTACTAGCAGCACTATCACGCTTAATTGGCCCAGAACAAGGCCGTGGGTGAACGTCCATCTGCTTGGCTGTGGCTGGTAGTTGAGGAGTCGCTGGTTCCCTAGGGCTTTGGCTAGGTAGTCTTCGACGGCGATCACTGTAGTGACAACCGGAGCCGCTTCCGGTGGCACCTGTGCAACATCAGCGGGGTTGACTGTGACTGAATCTGCTACAGTCATTTGACAATTGGAAGCAGACAATTGGTGTGAAGAGGAAAGAAGCGTGTGGAGACTTCGTGTGAAGGGTCCATTAAGGCTCACTAAAAGTCTGTGAATAACATCCGTACACCAGATGGGCACCACGGTCCCTGAGTCATGGCCTGAGATCAAAGGTATGGGCCAGTCAAGTGAAGTGAGCAACCATGGCGGAGAGAAGTCACATCACTACATGCAGCAGCTCCAACTCTGACCCCTTCCCCAACTTTTCCTAACGTAAATGCAAATTTGTGTGTAATAACTATGTCTTCTTATGTACCGTACTGGAACGTCATTGCAGTTCATTAAAACTCCGTTCCATCTCTTCAGACCTCAGCAATCAAAAATAAATTAGTCGTGATTATAGCAAGCTGAACACAAGCGCCAAGCAGGGCACTACAGTTGCCAGCACCTTGACCGCTTTGAAGTCCTGCTGCGCGTAGAGGCCGGGAGCCCCATTACTGCTCTCCGATACCGTGCCCGTGCTGGAGACGTCACTCGTAGAGGATTTGGACTCTTCAGAGTTGTCCCTCTTCGCAGATGTGGTCACCTCGCTCAGCGTCGTTGATGGAGTTGCTACAGTGGCAGCTGTCTTGGCTGTCTTGGCTGCCGTCTTGGCTGCTTCTGAGAACTTAGAGGTCTGGATTTTAGTCTTGGAAATGGCTGTCGAAGATGGCTTTATAGAACGCTTTGTCTGCGATGTCGTGGAGGTCGACGAAGAACTCAAAGTAGATTTCTCAGCAGAAGAAGCGGCGGAACGGGATGGACTTGCTGAGCTTGAAGAGCGCTTGGAACTAGAAGTGGTGGACTCTTCAACATCGTCACCGTTCACCAGAGCGTCCCAGTTGGCTATGGCCTCGTCTTTTCTCCCGAGGACCTCACCACCATCAGACTTGATGGAACTCCAGTCACCGCTTTGATCGCTGTAGCTGTATGAATCACCGGTCGAGTAGTCGGAGATGACTACCTGCTTGACGTGCATAGAAAATGGCGCCTGCGAGTAGTCGGTAGCACCTCCTGCCCACTCAATTGTACCCTCTGCATTGCTAGAGTCACCACCAGCCCAGATACCCATCATCACGTACATGGGAGACTGAGGGTAACCTTCTGGATTGCTCGACTCTAACGTTCTCACAGCAGTACCATCAATGTACCACGTAAGCGCGTCCTCGGTCCAGTCAATTGTGTAGTTGTGGAAATCCGCTCTAGGGTCAGCCATGGAGTGGTAGGCACCACGGTCGTAGGTCGTTGTGTTTCCCTTGGAAAAGTAATTGGACTGCACCTGGTACCCGTCACCTCCAAACCACTCGAGATCGATCTCGTCGAGGTCATCACTCTGCAGGTAGAAAGAAGAGATGACTCCTGTGCCATTAGCTGACTTCAAAAGCACCTCGACTTTACCAAACATAAGATAAAACTTCGACTTCAGCGAGGGGTTGTCGAACCTTTTAGCCAACGTCAACGTCAGACCGTCGTCTCCATAGAAAATCTGGTCTGGTGTGGAGTAGACATCAAAGTAGTCAGACTCTTTGTGGAACGACACAGAGATGTCGGTAGCCAAAGCAGGATCGGGCTCACAGGATGAGGTCTTCAAAGGGTTACACACAGCAGTGGAGGCAGCTGTGTTACCGATGGCGGAAGCACCAAGAGCGGCAGCTACTAGCGTGAGTCCAGCGCCCAAATTTGTAAAGGTGACCATGGCTATAGATGCAAGTATAGGAGGAAACTTAAACCGTTTGGCTATAGATAAAAATCAAGGTTCAACGCCCAAAGTGTAAAAGAAAACAAATTGACGGTTACGGCTTTATTAATACCATCGAACAAACCTGGCCAGCTAAAAAAAGAAGGCTTGACTTGACACAAACACAAAACCGTGTTCGATGCAAAGGGACATGCATCTGAAAATTTCTTATTGTGTTGATTATGCAATATGCATTTAATGTTGGCGCGATCGGTTAGGAACGCGTTTTCCACAGGGCGGAGCGTTCTATTTTTAACCAGCGTTCCTTGTATGACTGTTACGCGTCATGGGTCGAGACAAATTGGTTGGTAAGAAAGCTTTTCAAGGCTGATACACTTGTTGCTATAGGGCACCTCATTGCTATGCAGTCAGTTTGCTGTGTTGCTCAAGATTCCCTGAGTTGCAATGCACCGACTCCAAAAAATCCATATTTGTCTTTAATTGTGTCTGTTTACAATTTCCCTAAAGAGGTAATATTTGACTTTCAATCTAGGGAGGCTGGCTTTTACAGTAAATCCTTGCGCCAGTAATGCAAGTCCTACACAGGTCATCTATTCCTCTGTTTAGTTGACAGCAAAGAAGAGAAGTTAGGTAAATTCTCCACCTCGTACCATACACCCTATCAAACTCCAAACGGGAGGTATATGGTGTTGTAAAACCTATTTTCAGCATAATGGGATATTCTCCTAAAGAATTTTGGGGCAACGCGTTTGCTCTCAAACTTCTTCACGCAGCTTAAGTTAACTTTGATTCGGTAGTCTACAGTAACTTTGACAACTTCCTCGCGTACATTAGTCTTCCGTACATGTTCTGGAAAAGTAAACTACAATTTTCAACCTCAAGCACCCTAGATACTTGACTCAAATATAGCCTGCGATGCGCATCCTAAAAGCGCTAGCTACAAAGAGGCGACTTTTTACAGTGAGAAGTAAAGTACCGTATAGGAACATCAGTGATCCTGAGAGTTCCCTTCCTTGTCAAGTAGGATCCTTTGGTGCTGATTTTGGCGCCAAAATCGTTCTCCAAGATCCTTTGCTCGTATCGACTGATGCCATATGGATCCTTTGGGATCCAAATCGTCTGATCTTGAGGCTTGAAAGAAAATACTGGATGCAGATACTTGAATCTGTTATTTTGCGATGCAAGTCCGCTGTTCGATTCTTGCTTAGACAAAACACTTAGCGGCATATCTCTCAAAGACCTTGTATATCTTTTATTGGTTTGGTCATGTGAATAAACTGTGAAAATCAGAATGAGCACCATCAGATAGCCCAAGTGCTGACAATCATGAACTCCATCATTATCAACAACTAGAAAGAACAAGCCTATCAGATATACTTGTAGAGCGTAAATGCCTGTAAGCAAGAGCTTTACGGAGATTGCATACAGCCTTCCATTTGTCTCCCACGACGCTCGAAAAGTGTAACTGTTCGTTACCTTATAGTTGATGACTATCAAGTCCATCAAAAAGTTGAGTAAACAAAACAAGCATATGGCGGGCGAAACAATTGAATATACCAATCCAATGGTCCCATAGACTGTGAAGATTGGATATATCATACCCCAATGAGGATTTCGGCCCATTGTATAATATCTCAAAAATGTTTCTCGCGGAGTTTTGTCAAATATTTTTGAGGATAACATGCTTTGGGCTAATTCAAACAGCCTCAACAGAGAGTTTCCCAAGAATGTCAGCCCTTTGATAGTGAAAAAAGTGACAAAAAAGTTTGAGGCTTTGGGAAAGTTTTGAGCCAGGATTGATGGAACAAAGATGGGACTGAACAAGAGACTTTTGAACATATCAAAAGTACTTGCAGAAATGGTTATGACCAGAAATAAATGGAAAAAAAGAAAGGCAAAGATCCAGAGATTCATGTTTATTTCAAGCTCAGGTTTTGTCTTGAATTTCTTGAGGAGACTGATTCCCAAAAAGACGGTAAGGGCCGCATTGGTTAAAAAGGCCAGCATGAACGTAGGAATAACAGCTGAGCTCAGTTGTAATGCAAAATCCGGCAGTTTGTTTAGCCAAGCGAGAGTAGGCACCAAAAGGGTTAGGTAAGGTAACTGCGACAACAGACCAACAATACCAACAGGAAATACCCAAAAGAAGATCACCATTATTGATAACACCAAGGTCAGAAATTTTTCACCGTCCTCTCTTAAAGACGACCCTTTCCGGTTTACCAGATTACGCCACATCATTGATGCTGGCTCTGTTTCTAAAAACAAAGGGGAGGTTTGAAAAGTGTTGGGATTACCGCCTACAAATAACTGACTAGCAATGTGTGCTTCTTTGACACTTGCAAATCGGACAAAGCAAGAATCAAATATGGTTCTCTTTGTATCATTCTCCGAGAGAATTTCTTGTTGCAGTTCTTCAATCTGCTCAGCTACTTCACGTATTTTATCTCTTAGATAAAAATAAAGCGGAGTCTGTCGTAGACTAGGCTGGTCTATTGTGCCTCTATTCTTTATTGCTACAATGACTTTCTGCTGGCTTAATCTCTCGGATGCCAGAATTTTTGCCCTGTTGCTCAAACCGTTGTGTATACTTGCCACCTTTGCTGACATCAGTTTTAGCTCGAGCCGCTCCAGCTGGCCAATGTAGGTGCAATACCGTTTTACAAGTTTCTCCAGCTCGGTATGGTCGTATATTGGCCAAATATTGTGGGCCTCAACCCCAAATATGTGCATCAGCTCTCTGACAAGCGTTCCAGTAGAGTTAGTTTTGGGAATTCCCGTTATCAGTAGAACATTTTGGTCGTTTTTTTGAAGAAGTCGATGATATCTCAAGTGTACGACAAAATCTAGCTCCCTTCGCACGTTATAAAATACCCATAAGGTCACAAATATGGCTATGCAGAAATGGAAAATATATCGATTTGTATGGGAAGGTGAAATGTTAGAGATGGAACAAGCATCAAGCAATCTGCGGTGATCGAAATCACCGCTCAAGACATTGACAGTAGCCAAAATGGGCACATTAACGACGGTCAATCCCGAAAAGAGTACAAGCAGTGTTGTTAAAAGTCTACCGACCAAGTGGGCATCCAAGTTATTCAAATCTATATTTTCAAACTCGTTGAGCTTCATTGCCTGGGAGACCCAGCTGAAGACCGACCGTTCTGCTGGTCTCAAATGATTCAGATATAATTTTGGCCTATAGAACCAAGTAAAGCGTGCTTGAAATATTGAAAAACACACCAACTGTAGCACACAGTATGCAAAAGACACCCCTATGGAGTACAAGAAAGCTTCAAGAGACACCCCACCCTCCGACTCAGCAACCCGGATTCCGGTGACATCGTAGGTACTGTTGAATAGCACTATAAGGGCGCTTGTAAAATTCGAGCTCCATTCTTCCATCTCGCAGACTGGTAAGGCACTGGCATTGTTAGGACAGGCGGTGCAAGACAACCTTGTTAAGAATCTCAAGTTTTTTGAATGCATCTGCGCGAGGAAGACAAATACTTAAGTTTCATCAAAACCTCACCAGAATAAGTGTCGGAGTTTACTGAGATCTACTGACGGTTAAATAGCTACAAATTAAGCTTCAGCTAAAATTGTTTCCTCATGATTAGCTAATTACTATGTACAATCTCATTACATATGCGTTAAACAATACTCAAGAGCTTTCAGATGTCTGAATTCTGGCAATGTAGGCCTTTGAAACGGTGTTCCATGCCCTCATGAACTTTTCTGAGCACTGGTTTATGCACGCCGACTCCGAAGACGAAAGAGACGAGGAAGGCTTGGGTATGCACTTCTCAAAGCATGCGTCAGTCAGCTTGTTAACAAGAGTCGATGCGTAAGCAGTGGCCATTTCTTGTGTAATGCTCTCTTTCAGTTGGTTTTTGATTTGTGTGCTCTGAGAAACACTAACGGATGGCGTCCCAGAGCCAGTGTTAAATCCCAATAGGCTAGACATGACTGCTTGTGGTTCAAGAGGGTGAGCTATTAACCAGTCTTTAATGCTCCAAATTGGAAAGTTTTTTGTCGTCGCAATGAGACTAACATCTCTGCACCAATACTTGCTACAAAGCGAATGTTGTAATAAATTTCAGGAAGTACGTATAAAGTAAGGAACCTCAAAGTCAGGGAAAGAATTATGTTGCCCTTCTCGGTCAATAGACGCAAAAAGTACGATAGCTGAAAATGGTGCCATAGCTGTAGCCAGTTTCACTGTTCGGAAGAAGTTCTTGTAAACGAGATATGCAAATCTAATTTTTAATATCCGTAAAGTTTAGTTGACTATATTGCCATTCTTTGCAAAGCTCTTGCATCTTAATATCTTTGCGTGTGTGCAATGCACAATTGAATCATAGGAACCTAAACAGACATTTCTGTTGCTTTCCATTTTTATCTTTACTAAAAGCAGCTTATATATAAGAAGTCTTTTCGTAAATGTTCGCAAACGTTTCGCATGCAGAGACAGGAGCAACTCAACCGACGAACTAGTTGCCGCAGTAAACATGATGTATCCAGAAACCTACCGCGATTGATGTTACTTACAAGGCTGTGTCACACCTTAGGACGATCAACTTGCTCCGCCAAGACTTTGATGGGTCTTCACAAATCTTTGAAGACGGACATTTCGCGTAGTCGTGTATCGCTACATATCCGAGTAAAGTTTTTGTGGGGTACATACATGCAGGCCTTTTTCCCAATTCAGGGTCATTAATTATAAAGAAGAGTTGGGGAGATACACTCAACTTATTTTGGTGGCCATTGTTATCTTGCAAAGGAATGAAAAAGATATTTTACTTTGCTAAGTTTATCAAACCAGATGGTCAGTTTTGGAGATACAGAAATAACGCAACTTGTGCGGTCCTGAATAAAAAGGTTCTGTTAGCTCCACTTCCGTGAAGCGTGTCGAAATTTTCGGGCTTTTACAACCTGTTCAGTTTTTTGAACTTTTTTGTTGGATGCTATTTTCAAGAGTGCTACTTTTCTAGGGCACAAAACAAGAACACAGCTAGTTGTATCGTACAGACGTTCAAGCACAGCATGTCAGTTGTAAAATATCAGTTAAACCCACCCGTTGAACGTATCTTATTTGTAGTAAACAGTATTAGGTTAGGAGCCTTAAAGGATCTCTATACTGCACCTCGTCTATGGAATTACCGCGATTGCCTCTTTGGGAATCAATTCGAGATTCGGCCCTTAAAGCCGTTATCGTGCCTGTGCCAAACAATAGCTCCACGTACCCCTCGATACCAATTACGATGGGTATGCTATACTATATTACGGAGCTTTTGCAAAAAGTTACGAACTTCCATGAAAATGTAAATCTACTCTCAGTAAATTACTATTAGTTACGCTTCTGTCACTGCACTATCTTATCGCACTTAGCGAGCTACCAAAAAAGTAAGTCGCGGCGTTTTATCAGGGAATCGGACTATTCGTACTTCCTCTTGACTCGAAGAGTGTGTAGCTCAATTGAGTCTCAAGATGACCAAAAGAGTTCTGGTAACAAATGAGAGAGACATATTTGGCAGACAGGAACAAAATCAGATACCAAGAAGCACAGGCAATGAAGGAGAAGCTGATCTAACTATGGAAGAAACTAGGGCGTACAAGCAGGCCAGGTCGACAATGCAAGGCTTTCCCGGAGATACGAATGCTGCAACCCCAGATCTCCAACTGTTTAACACGTTTGGCAGCTCTTACAACGGGCCATATATAGGAGAGGGAAACTACGGCACCGATCTGCAAGGAGCAGAGCCCGACTCACCACAGAACGATGCTGCTGACGTAATGGAGAACGAGCGCACTAACATAGGAGGAGATTATAAGGAAGACAGCAACATGGTGCAGGCATCAAATTTGCCAAAGTCAAAGTTTGAGATGATCCCGGAGGCAGATCTGTTTCAGCAGGTGGACGCAGGAAACACAGTAACCCCGCACTTGTTAGCAGCACAGAAACCTCTCAGCAAGGACAGTGGTAAAGTTTTCAGATCTTCTCTAGAGAACCAGCTGAAGCAGATGCTACGCAATTCTTATTCAGTTGCTAATAAAAGCTTGCTGAAGGATAATTGGAGTGAAATTCTGAAAAGTATTACGACTCCATTGCTTTTGGACCTGCAAATGCCAGCAGCAGTCATTGCCGAAGACGTCTTCAAGATTGCATCGGACAATAGTCACGCGACTGCCGGAACGATTGACCCACTCATGGTGTTCAAGGAAGATCTTCCTTCGGACCCCGATTTGTACAACTCTAGAAGTCCATTGACCACTTTTCTATACACCAAGCTGATCAGTTTGTTGTCGCAAGAAAGAGATCCAAATGTCCCCTATTGCAGCAATGAAATCGTATCTAACTGCTTTCTGTCTCTTTGCTGTCTTGATCTTATCAATTTGCTCAAAGATGCTGATCTGAAACGCAAATTTCTTCAAAAGAGTGCCCTTAGTATCAACAAAAGTCTTGAGTATATGCTTGACTTCATAAACTCCTACGGCCTACTTAACTACTTACTTGAACCTGGCCTGACACAGCCGAAGGACGCTGTAGCTCTGACCAACATTGACCTCAAGTGCGCACCGGGTACCGATGACTTCAACGATAGCGTTTTCGTGCTGTGTACTTTGACATACCTCCAGGTGCTCTACGGCAGCCTTGAGCACGGCAGATCAGCTCTTTCAAGAGTTTTTTTCAGACTGTTTGGGTGCCTTCTCGGAAATACCTCGATCAAAAGAGCACTTCAGACCGTAGATGAATCAGAGTATTTGATCACTACAATGACTCTGTTTGAAAACACTGCAGTACTTAGCTCTGCGGATTGTAGACGTCCCTATCTTACGCTTAAGGAGTCTGTGCCTTCGAAATCCAACATCTACGGATGTCCTATTGAGCTTATACGCTGCATGGGCGAGCTGTGTATTCTGAGGCACGAGGCGAAGACGTCAAAGGCTTCCAGGAACCACGTGCTTTCACAATACGAAGTACTCAGACTGCGCTTACTTGACTACAGAAGCTGCATTGCACAGGAGTTGATTGAGGCTGCTGAAGCGACCACTATAGACGCAATATCCGAGAGCATATTAGTTGCCCAGGTCTGGTATCTAGCAATTAGTGTGCAACTTGTCCAAGTTTCACGACCCCAGAACAGTGACCTGTTGCTGCGGATGCATGTTTCGGAGTTTCTGAGAGTTATAGACGTCATACCGTCCAATTGTCCGCTCAAGAGGTATCTGACATGGCCTCTCTTTGCAATTGCTACAGCATGTACAGAAATTACGGAGAAGAAACTGATTCTAGAACAACTTGATCTACACTTCCAAAACTATAAAGCCTTAAACGTTCCTACGTTAATTGACCTAGTCCAAACGGCATGGGATTCAGATCGAAGTATTAGCAGTGTACTTTGCGGCAAAGAATGGCTGGAGGCAGGTATAGACCTGCTTCCATTCTAAGATAGTCATACCATTCTCTTCCAGTATAGCTTAAATTTATTTTTCCCCTTCCTTCTGATCATCTTTCTCGGGGACAAGGCTATGGCCGTCAAGATAGATATTCTTTTTGAGCTTTTGGGCATCGGGAAAAATCTCAGCAAACTCCAAACAATAGTTTTGGAATTCCCACCTCCTGTCTTCCCAATTGGACTCAATAGGCAATTTGTTTGACAGCCTCTTAGCCACCAGTTCGGATTCTTTCCAAACTCTGATGACGTTCAAACCCATCAACTTAGCAATGTCCTCTGGAGACGCTTGTGTTTTTTCCCAAACCTTCATCACGAGGTCTGGGTACTTTGA
This sequence comes from Wenyingozyma naganishii, assembly GCA_003706235.2. NCBI lineage: Eukaryota > Fungi > Ascomycota > Pichiomycetes > Pichiales > Pichiaceae > Wenyingozyma > Wenyingozyma naganishii. Next base: position 255,205 of record PPKS02000015.1, on the reverse strand, counting down.
AACGTCCTCAAGCCCCTTGGGTCCTTCGGCAATACCGTCAAAGTCAGAGCCAAGCCCCACATGGTCCCAACCAATTAAGTCGACCACGTGCTTGATATGATCAGCAGCTGTGTCGATGCTGGCACCGACAGCACCCTCTTTGAGAAAGTCAGGTACGAAATTGATGCAAATGACTCCTCCGTTCTCCTTCAGTTTAAACAACACATCGTCCTTTACATTCCTCGAGTGGTTACACAGCTCCCAAACAGAAGAATGGCTGAATAGCAAGGGAGCCTGAGCCACTCTCAGAGTGTCTATCATTGTTTGGTAGCTCACGTGCGCCAAATCTACCATCATACCCAGTCTGTTCATCTCCTTGATACAGTCTTCGCCAAAGGCAGTCAAACCGAGATCTGGCTTCCCGGCATCCACGGAGCTGGCTGCTGTGGCGAACGGATTGTCACAGTTGTGGGTCAATGTGATGTACCTGACCCCGAGCTCAAAATAGATTCTGACCACGGCGAGAGAAAGGTCGCACTGGTGTAGACCTTCGACGCCGAGAGTAATGGAAATCTTTTTGCCCTTGCTCTCCAGGAAGCTTTGCATAGCCTCATCTGCGGTGTTGACAAACTTGAGCTGGCTCGAGTATTCCTGGACAAGTCTCTTGGTGATATCGATCTGCTCCAGAGTGTCTCTCACTGCGGAGTTGGGTTTATTGAAGTCGTCGTAGAGATAGTCCGGGTCTTTGCATTCGATAAAACAACTGAAAAACTGCACGCCAATCTTTCCCTTCTTCATTTTGGGGAGGTCTGTCATGGAACCAAGGTACTCGTCAAATTTGAAGTCGCCGGCATGCAGTTCGTTGTGCAATTGTTCTCTCAACAGATAGGGAAAGTCATTGTGGGTATCCACGACAGGCACTGTCTTGCACAGCTCTTCGAACTGCTCTTTAATTTCTGCGCTGATAGTCATTGGCGTAGTCGATTCAATTTGGAGGTATACTGGGGACAAAAGGACTTCCACTCAATTGATAACCCCCAGCCAATCCAGTATAAAAACGTAACGTTCCTCGACCCCTTTTTTGATCCTCGGAGTTTTTACCGTTTCTGGCGAAAGTTGAGTAAGATATTTTAAACTTCGCAGCGCGAGCGCCTTATCTAATGCACAGGGTCTAAAAGGGAAAAGAGTTTTTCAGTGAGAGCGCGGGCGACAAGGTGTAATTCTTGCAGTTTTTTTCTCTTAGTAATCGCCGTTGGTTGGACGTGCTTATCTAATACTGCAGCCACAGCGTTGACGTAAGTCCAGATAACGATGGCACCACGAGCTATTGGCCGAAAAGATTATTCTTTTTTTTGTCTTGGCTGTTTTGCTCTGAGTATTTGACTGTTCCTAAAAGACTGCTTTGAAAGTGAGCAAAATCACTATCTACAACGAACTATCAAGATGTCCCACAGAGCCAAGAGCCCCAGCTCTAGCGACCATGAGGCAGGGCCCGTTCGCAGTGCAGCGTCGCAGGCCTACTTTGTTACAGAAAACGGTGCTGTATTGACACACTCGGGGCTGAAAGCCGGATTGAAGAATAGGATGATCAACTTAATAGCCCTGTGCGGGATTATTGGACCCGGTGCTTTCATTGGAATGGGCAACATGTTATCTAGCGGAGGCCCAGTCGGCATGATAGCGGGCTTTGCTATTGTCGGCATACTGGTTTTGTCGATGATGGCCAGCATCGGTGAGCTGAATGCGGCATTTGACTTTAATTTTTGCATCTTTGGCTCCAGATATATATCCAAGGGTTTCGGTGCGACCCTAGCCATCTACTACTGCATTTTGTGGGTGACCAATATTATCTCGGAGTACACTGCTCTGACTGGCGTGTTGCAAGTCTACAGCGATAAAATCCCGACATACGGCTGGTTTCTTATATTTTGGGGTGTTTTCAGTGCTTTCCAGACACTTGGAGTTACAGCATACGGCGAGTTGGAGTACGTCTTGGGTTTTACCAAGCTGTTCTTCCTGACAGGTTTCTACCTTTTTGCTATCATATACGCCTCTGGTGGTATCAAGGGGTATAAACCTCGTAATTTCTACAAAGAGCTTCCCTTGAACTCTGGCTTTAAAGGTATAGCCAACTCCTTCGTGTATGCCGGTGTTTTCTACTCGGGAGTTGAGTCGGTGTCTATCATTGCAGCAGAGTCCCGAAACCCCAGAAAGGCTATACCTGTGGCCGTGAGAAATACAGTAATTCGAATTTTTTACGTCTACTTTGGCCTCAGTATCTTCTACGGTATCACGGTAGCATACAACGACCCATCTCTCGGCTCAAGCTCGAAAGTGTTCCAGGCTCCTATGACGATTGCGATCACCAATGCTGGGTGGGAGAACTCCAAGTATCTGGTTACCACTATGATTCTCATCACTTGTCTCTCGTCCATCAACTCGGCAATCTATCTTGCCTCGAGGTCATTGTTCAGCTTATCTAAAGAAGGATACGGGCCAAAGATATTCACCAAGACCACGAAGAACGGTATTCCTTGGGTAGCTATTCATACAGTCCATTTATTGGGCTTCTTGTCAATCCTCTCTTACAAATCTGGCTCCAGCAAGGCCTATTCTTACATTGTCGGGCTAAGTGGAGTTGCTGCTTTCATTGTATGGACCTCAATATGTATTATCCACCTGCGGTTCAGATGGGGCTGGGCTCATCAGGGCTATGAAGTCTCCAGTTTACCATTTTTGGCTCCATTTTTTCCCTGGTCGAATTATATTGCCATAGTTGTGGGTGTGGTTTTGACGTTAGTTCAAGGCTGGACCACTTTTGTCCCATTTAAGGCCGGGAACTTTGTAGATGCCTACATTTTGCTTCCTTTATTTTTCATCATTTGGCTTTCCTACGACCTTTATTTCAAGCAGGGAATAATAAAATACGATGATATGGATTTTGAGACAGGGAAGCGTCCTGATTTGGATGATGATGTGGGCGACTCATTGGACGAGGTCTACGAGGAAGAGGAGATAGAGCTGGTGGAGGCTCGTTTCTCGAAAGAACGGGCGGGTAGCAAGGTTTAGTATGGCAGCATGGAAAGGACTGATAAACGCAGCGTCTATACATCCTTGAGCCTATGGTGTATAAAAGAACAATATAACATAGTGATTAATAGACATTTGAATCGGCTAGGCAGTCTCGCTTTAAATAGCTGCAGGTCTGAATATAAAGCAGTGATGTTCCTTGTAGTGTGTGGACAACCTTTTGAGCTGTACAGTGTAGCCAAAGTTGTCTCGTTTAGGTAGACATTTAGCATTAGTATTGTGCACTACATGCCCTTGAAGCTCTTGTTAATCCCAAATGACTGCTAAGGGTCACCTTGACCACGGTAAACGGAACGCTGCCGCGGCTCCTGTTTTTGAAGCGCGATCTGCCAAAAAATAAATAATTTCCCAAAATATAACAAATACATACTTTGTGTCAGATAAGCGGAACAAGGGTACACATACTCTTGGCATACCTTTCTCACGAATTAAATTAGGCAGATTCAATAGAGATCAAAAGCCACAAATTGGTTAAGAAAAAAGCGTTGTCTTCATTATGGGAGAAGCCCTCATGGATAGTATCAAGTCACAAACCCCAACTTCGCCTCTGCTTAACACCACACGACTACCACCAAACAGTACTGCCAACCAAAAGAACAACAATCCCAATCCGTCTGAAATAAGTAACTCAATCTTGATTTTGCAAAGACAACTGGCAGAGCAGTGTCTGAATGACGTCAAAGCTGCAATGAAGGCGGAGAAGAGGTATAAAGAGGAACTGAAACGTGATCCTTTGGCACAGAGAAACTTCAAGGATGTGAAAACAATAAAGAGAGAGTTTGTTGAAAAAATATCAAAGGATCTTGCGGACAGAGAGAATGCACAAGATGTTTATCTTAGACCTATGGTAGCGAGAGACGGAAAGAAAGGCATTATTAAGTACAACAATATCGAGCAGACAATCAGCGTCTCAAATTATGAGCTAGATTGTGAGCCTCATTTGAACAGCCTAAACAGTTCCTACAACAATTTGCATAATTTCTCAAATGAGCAGCTTCTCTGGGACTCCACTAGTTCTGACAGCTCTACCAGCACGATGGTCTCGAAGTCCGAGTTCAGTGTCATACAGAATGCAATTGAAAAAATTTCTGAAATAGAGCTCAAATTAAGTAACTTAGATCTCAAAATTGAGGAGATTGAAGAGGACTACTATTACCTGAAGTCCTGCATTAATCATTTGCAGAAAGAGAGCAATATGGATAGTGAAGACGAAAACAAGCTCACCGAGTTTGTTACTATGTTCAACAAGTGCAAGAACAGAAGAGAAGTTGCAGGCCATCTTCGAAATAATTATTTATCATCTGTGGAGCAGGCGAAATCAGTCTTAAGACAATCATTCAAAAGCAAGGAAACAAAGGACAAGTATTTTGCATCCCAATACTTCAATGCATTTACTGAAAAGAAGTTTCAAAAGTGGGAGATCTTTCCTTCGAGCTTCACTCCTTCTAAGCAGCCTTTTTTTGATACCAGAGTGAAGGTCGTTGCTTCTCAGAATAGTGTTCTTTCGCACTATACTGACCGTGTTAACTATGGTCTAGAAAGTGATACAACCGTTATATCTAGCACTGAAGAAAGTGTCATTAGCGACGAATTTGCATCAATCGAAAAATCAGAGGCAATACATGTCCAAGAGGGCACCACAGACGTCCCAGACCTCCAATATCTCAAACCAACGGCCCATTGCCAAAGTTCAAAGGCGGCAAGTAAAGAAAGTATTCACAGTTCCGTTTCGTTCATAACCAACCATAAAGAAAAAATTGAGATAACTACAAATGCCGCTTCAGGGTTAGATCCTGCTAAACCCGCACATATTTATGAGAAAGATGAAGTCTCAGAGAAAGCTGTCAGTGGGAGAATCCCGTCAGATAACTTGAAGCCCACCTCACTAGAGTTACCCACACCTGTGGAGTGTAGCAATAAGCTTATTGCTGCCTCTCTAAAATGTGATAATTGTAAACCTAGTTATTTTGAAAGTCAGCACAAATCTGAATCAAAAATGACTGTTCCTAGCAAATCAAAGCCAACGATAGACCAAACACAAATAGCCAAAAAACCAAATTATAACACAGATAAAAGGGAAGTCTTAAAACATGTTCGAACGCTAGATAAAATTGTACAGGATCTTTCAACGAGCTCAATAAGTACCTGTAATGAAATCAACGAAAGAGATAAGGTAGTATTTGGGGAGCCAACAAGAAATGCCCCTTGCTCCATAGAGGAGAACAAAACCGTACTCCCCAGAGCTATTGACTCCTCTTTGAAGGAATCTCCCAGTGGGGTAGATGCCACAAAAGACTGGTCCACAATACAAACCTGCGACATGGAAACTTCTGAGTCAACATCAACAAGTGACGATGAGAGTGATGGGTTACAGGACGTACAGGTAAACCCTCCTGCAAACCAATTGACTAATCAAGGCTCACAAGCAACTTACCAAGGAACTCTGATCAATGCAGAAACGCAATCACGACTCGACGAGATCTATGACGAAGCAACTGGACTGGCCGCTTACAACACACAATTGGAAGTAGAAAATTCCATTATAGAAGACCGACTGGCTGCAATAAATACCAAAGGCACGAATAGTAACATTGAAGGCATCTTGGTAGCTATTCGGAAACAGCTGATCTTACAACAAGCGCAATTGAACAAAATATGCGCACTTCTGGAGGACGAAATGAGGAAGCCGGCATCATTATCAACCTCAAACACGACTTGTCATTCGACTATATTGGAGCTTACTGATTTGCACCAAAAAGGGCCCAAGTCTTTTGACACCACAATTGAATTAACTCCGAGACGTAACACTGCGCTTGATACAAAAGAGCCGTCATTTTCAACACCACTAAGCTCTGCTGAACATGATCGAGTCCTTGCACGTGAAAAGATGCTCGAAGATCTCGAACTTGCCCGTAAGCAAGTCTATGTGTATGACCCAATAAGTTGGTGAGAGATTATAAAGCGCTTGAGGGCGATAAATAGTGTATGTATCATGTTATTTGGCGCACTCCATAGAGCGTGAGGTGTCCATATTAGGTTATGACTGCAAGCATTTAATTTTGATATATAGATTGCAACTCAGCTCACACTGATACAAAGAAATCGCCAAGAAAAACTAAGCTAACTATAATACTCAAGGTAATTCCAGCATACCTATGAGTCCCCATTAGCAGTCATCTTGTTCTGTACTCTCTAATGCGGCGGCATTCCAGTACACCTCTCTCACTAAATTTCAAACGTACCGCGCGCGACCAAAAATGCAAGGGTCCAATCGTACGAGCAGATCTCGATATTCAGCGAAGGGAGCACAGCACCATATAAAATGCCAAATATTTCAAACTAGCTCTTCAATTCCCACGTTACCTTAAGTGTAGCTTAGCTGCCACAAGCATGTAGACCTTGCCAGCCTCTGTGCAAACAGCCCAACGTTGTCGACGCGTCGCTCCCTATGGAAGCAGACGATCGACTTCCAGAAAATATATGCAACTTGTCTATGAGGGTGCATGAAAAATTACAGGGCTCCCCTGCGTGAGGCCCTGAAAAACTGTACATTACATTACTGCCTCGGCGTACCACTTTAGCCAGCTAGCGACGACAACCACAGTCCAGCCTCAGTTGGTAGTGTAACACACACGGGAGCTCTATTTTTTGCCAGCTAACAAATTCATTGCAATGAGCAGGCCGTTCAGGCGCCGACCACGAGTAGTCTCGGTCATAATACTCGTTGTACTCGTGTTGCCGGCATTCGTGACCCTTCTGGCTCTACGGTCGAATGGGAGATCGTTGTCCTCCATAGCTCAAGATCGAAGTTTCTTCCCATCGAAGCTGTCAGAGATCCTAAGAGACACCAAACCGGCTGTACCGGTGAATAACAATGGACCCCCAGATCCCGTGTCTTCGTCACGTGACGCTAGCTCAGAAGCCGGTGGTTCGTCTGAAGCAGCGAGCAGCGCCAACAAGGACAAGAATATGAGGGCTAACGCGTTCAAACCCATCACCAAACTTATTGCCGCGTCACAAGATAGCTCGTTGAAACCCCCTCCTGCTGCCACGTTCTACATGCTAATCTCCCGCACAGACGATATATCCGGAGTTATCAAGTCTGTGCGATCGGTGGAGGAGAGGTTCAACAAAAAACGTCACTACCACTGGACATTTGCGTATCCTGGTGAGCTCCCCACGGAGGTGAAGGAAAAGCTACGAGAGCTGTGCTCCAGTCAGCTGAATTTTGAGAACATAGAGAATGACCAGTACTATGCGCTTCCCGAGGAACTCGACGAGGCCACGATGAAGGAGAAGTTCCTCCCGAAGAATAAGGAGCGTCTTGTTCCGTTTGTGTCCTCGCTGAAGTTCAAGTTGAAGAACCGCTTCAACTCTTATGGTTTCCAGTTCCTGCCCTCTATGCAGAAGTACGACTTCTTCTGCAACGTGGAAGTTGACACAGAGCTGCGGTGTAATGTAGAAAAAGATTTCTTTCGCTTTATGGCTGACAATCAGATGTCGTATGGTTTTGCCCACGCTCCTTCTGAGCCTGTTGGAGCCACGAGAAGTTTGTGGAAACACGTTGCCAATATGGTGCGGACCAACCCAGATCTGGTCCACCCTCACGGCCAGCTCCCGTTTCTCATGGACAACAGCCTCAACGGCTACAGTAAATGCACATTCTCGAGTAATCTGGAGGTAGGAGCATTGCAGTTCTTCCGTTCACCAGAATACCGCCGTGTATTTGAGTGCCTTGACACGCAGAGGGGGATCTTCACCGAGCGATGGCTGGAGGCTAATATCCACACCATCGCTGTCTCTCTGCTGCTGCCCAAGACAGATGTGTTCTGGCTGTCTTCCACGGGCATTCTTGACTCGGAGCAGCACTCGGTGTGTCCGCTGGACTCGGAGCACCGCCTCCGTTACCAGTGTTACTGCGACCCTGGCAAGGACAACTCGTGGTCGAAGAGCAGCTGTCTTCGAAAGTACTTTGAGGTCAACGATTTGGAGCTGCCGAACTCGGTTCCAAAGATGGACTCTTTCAACCCACGCTACAGGAAGCTTTACGCGCAGTCGGGCAAGGGAGAGCTCACGGCGAAGCGACTGAATTATCTTTCTGACGAGGAGTTTAACGCGTTAGTTGGTGCGGACGACAATGCTATTGAATAGACATTATGTAGAAGCTTACGATTTATGAATTGTGATGGGAGGTGTAGTTGTGTACGTGTAACTGAACGTTAGTGGGCTCACAAGGGCCAGGGAGACTAGCTAAATCTCTAGGCTCTACATATGTGCATTCCTACATCTTCGTTTCTCCCCTCAGCAAAAGCTCGACCCCCCTCCCCCATTTATCGCTCACCCAATGAGCGCTAATGTAAGACACCACATCATCACGAAACTGGCAAGACAACGCCCCAAATCCTTTGTATATATTGTCGTCAACAAAGACTCAAACACATCATCACGTTTTCCAACTGCCATTGCGTGGAATAAAGCTCCCACTGCCACATGGCCAATCAGAAAGAATGCAAACCCACTAGTTCCCTGCAGCTGCAGTATTCCACACGCCGTACCAAGACTCAACGAAGTCACGTCTCGCACATAAACGAGCGTCTGCGAGTTGTATTGAATACTCGAGAGGTATTTTACCGGCTGGTACTTCTGATTGGCTGCCATTATGGAAACGAATGGCCTTTACACTGGAGACTGGAGACTGGAGACTAGGTAAAGAGTTGTCTGGTCTGGGGCCTGGAAGTAAAAACGCTACCGCGCGCGGACCCATCTCCTCCCGCGCCATCCCCATTTCCTCGCGAAAATGAAATTCACTGCGGGCCAAGCGACGCTTCACTTTCTCTCCAGGCGAGAAAACTTGAGATAAAAAAACCCAGTTAGCATACCCTTTGTTTGTCTTGTCTCCCCTAAACACTCCTCCACGTTTGCTCAAATACCCAGCACTGACGGCGTTTTGAGGCCCACATTCTTTGCAAATGTCTAATATCCAAGTCAAGCACGAGTTTGGTGGCGCTAACAGTGCCGCAGATGCCCCTACTACCTCAGCAAACAGCCCTAATAACGCCAGTGTGAAGGGGGCAAACAGCTCACGTTCTGCGAGCCAGCCTCCCGCAACATACACATCGTTCCCTCTGGTGGCGTGCTCTGCAGAGGATTTGAACGAAACGAGGTACCATGTCTTGCGTTTCCACTCTACCAAGCCAGTGGACCCGCTCAAAGACTTCACAGAGCCAAGCAGACTGCACAGGAAAGACCCTAAGAACCTGCAATTCCAACTGAGTTTGAAGGAAATCGAAGAGAAGAAGATAAGAGACGCACAGGAAGAGATTGAGAAGATGCAAAGGCGTCGGGAGTTTATCAGAAACAAACGTATAGAAGCGGGCGAGGACCCCGACGCCGTGGACGCCGACATGAACGAGCTTACAGAGGAAGACCGGCAGGAGATTGATCGTCAATTGGACAGAGAGGGACTGACTCCGGAGCAGATCAAGGAAAAGGAAGAGTTTTTGAAACGCAAGCTCGAAAAGCAGCGAGCGGCAGAGAAGAGAGAGGCAGAATTAGCGTTGGTGGCTCCCGATGGAGGTGCCAGGAAACAGAAGAAGACGCTGTTCAAGCGCAAGACGAAACAGGTGCGTCATTACGACGAGCGCAAGCGTAAGTTCAGGTATGAGGAGTCTTTTCCCTGGGTCTTGGAAGATTATGATTCGAAGAATGCCTGGGTCGGCAACTACGAGGCCGCAAACAACGACAGTTATGTGGTTTTAGTGCTGGACAATGCAAACAAATGTTTCAAGATGATACCAGCAGAGAAGATATACAAGTTTACCGCTAGAAACAGGTATGCCACGCTCACGCTAGAGGAGGCGGAGGCGAAGATGAAGGAAAAGGCCAGCTCCTCGCGGTGGCTGATGCGCAAGATGGAGGACGAAGTGAACCGTGGTGAGCGTGTTGACGCACGTTACCGTAGGCTGAAGGTGACGGGCTCTGGCTCTGGTGGCAGGGCAGATCCAGAGATAGAGCGTCACTCAGACGGCGAAGATATAGATTACGATGAAGAGTTCCAGGACGACGAAGAAGCGCCTATTGTTGACGGCAATGACGAAGAGAATAAGGAGAGCGAGAAGAAGATGAAACGCGAGATGTTGCGTGCGAATAATCTGTTGCCTGTTGAAGATAATGACGATGATCTTGACGATCTGTTTGAGGTGCGGAAGGTTGATAAGCAAGGCAAGAAGCTCCGTAAAGCCCTGGTGAAGAACGCCATAAATGAAGTCTACGACACTTCTGATGAGGAGGAAAATCCATACATTTCTGAAAGTGAACTCGAGGACAATATTGACGAGCAGATGGACGGTGAGCCTACTGACGAACACAAACCAGATCAGGATACGACTGGATCTGACAGGGAAGCCAAAGTCAATCCCGCTAAAATCTCCTTCAAGTCATACCAGGATGGAATGGTTACATTCAAGGCCCTTCCTTCCGTTCTTTCAGAGTTTCCCAAAGGTCTTTGGAATTCAGCGGTACCATTGCGTTCAGTGGAGCCCTCAACTTCCGGTGACACCATACGCGAAGACTCTGTTGAACCATCTGAACCTCCCACCAAAAAGATCAAAATCACTATCAAGCATGAGCGTCCGGAGAACTCGGAAAGCGGATCTGTTCCGGGCTCTCCTGGAACAGGTATCACCAAGGAAGACGTTGACCGCTTATTAGATAATGGGCCAGTTGAGCTGACCAGTCTGATATTGGCATTGAGACCAAAAATGGCGTCTGATCCTGATGGCAGGAATAAGCTTAAGCAAATTCTAAAGGAACACTTTTTACTGAAAAGGAAAGACAATAAAGTTCATCGCAAGGGTTAGCTCTAATATTACATGGCTGTCTATAGATATTCGTAATGTTAGATGACAAGTAGGCGTGATTTTATTGCCCTTAGAGCTTAGACGTATCGGCTATTGCCGTGGACTAGTGCTTGTTATAATTCGGTTCCCTTAGGCGCTCAAAGCTCGCTTAGTTACTAGGCCCTCCAGTACGTGGTATATAAGTCAAACTCCAACTATATATAGCCTGCAAGAAAAGTAATGCGTCGTCAACTGATTCTGCAGTCTGACTAAATATCTGTATGTACGTTCTCAGTTTTATCAGCTCGCAATCTCTCAAAACAACCTACGAGAGTCACATATTATGAGGCTTTTATAAAATCTCGGTAATTCTCTCATCATCAGAGTCGTCCTCAGATTCGCTCGCATCTCCTGAACCTGCCTCCACAACATCGTCTCCTCCCTCGTCTCTCATAAGCAATTGAACAATCTGGTCGCACAGATCCAAGATGCTTTCATTCTTTTCGTAGTTTTTATGCAATTCCCTCACTAATGGGTAAACAGATTTTTTCCTCAAAATCTCTCTCACCGGCCTAGTGGTGCACAGCAGCACAAGCGACTCGAGATACACCACTATTATGTCATCTAGAGGTTCCAGCACGTTATCCTCCGGCAAAATCCTTAGCTGCTGAGGAAGCTCAGAAATCTCTTCATCATCAAGGCCCTTATGACCTGGGGGTGTAATAGGCGACAGGAGGTACGGAAGCAGATCCACTTTCCCGTCAATCAGCAGCATATGATTTTCAGTGTCAAATAATATATTTTTTATCGTCGAAGCTACACCCTCCTTTCTTGCCTTTGGCTCATTGGTGTTTGCAAAAGGCAGGAGTCTACAAATAGGGAGTGTGGCGGCATTGTGTGCTTCAGACTCCACAAAATATTTCCTACCTTCAGCAAATCTTGTGATATCAGCAAAGAAGTACGCCAAATAGTCGTAATTGGCGTACCTATTGAGCTTGCGATCGGCACCTTCCACGAAAAGTTTCACAAGACAACTCAACACATTCGTTTTTGGGAAGAAAGAGTTTGAGAGGTGCTCAAAACCAGCTGCGTAGTTTTCCAGAAAGATTACTTTACTGACGTTATCATCTTTCGCCAAGTTAGTGAGCAAAATGCACATAAGGTCGGCATTACTATTATTGAGGTCGGCAATTTTGTCGAGCGTAAACTTGATAAAGTCGATATCTTCAATTACTCGGCTTCTGATCTGAGAGTCACCGCTCAGATTCACCAGAGCCGTTAATGCATTTGACACCACATGTGGGGCAGACTCTCTGATTATCACCTTTAGATCATCTACTGGTCTTAAATTGTCTTGCAAAAAAATCTTTTGTTCTGGCCCGGAGTTTGAGTATCCTTTCAGGTGTTCAAGGGCAATCTCACGTACTTGGGCCTGTGGTGCATGCAAGAAGCCTACTAGCTGCGTAAACCAGTTAGTAATTTTTCTAGGGTCTTATATCAACATGGATGATAGTAATGGATTTATAGAATTCATACCTCTTCTAATTCGCTTGACATGTGATAATAGTTAGTGGTCTGCTTGTCAGCTCTGGTTCAAGTGCCTTAGTAGTGTCTCTCTCTACACTGTATTGCAAAACTTTTAAGGTGCTTGCATCACATGCGGTGTACTGGAGTGTCAACGGTCAGTAGATGGTGTACGGAGGTAAGGGTCACACTGGCAGCCATAAACACAGCAACAGCCAGCCTGCCATTCTGCTCAGTTTCAGTCTGAAGCAAGGCTTTCAGTTGTGGGTGCAGTTATGTACCTATAACATGCCCAGTCCATCAAATCCCTGCCAAAAACAACAGCCTCCCACACAAAATACAACACCATCCGTTCCCGCGTCTTTTGGCCAATCACAGCACGCGAGAAAAACTTTACGAAAACTCGAAGGTGCGAAAAACTAAAACGCAAAATTCGGTAGAGTAGTTCTCTTTGCCAGTGTAGCTCCTGTCTTGCAAGTCTAACTGATCTTCCCACGATGAGCGCATACACAACAATCTTCAACACGTTTTTCAAGAGGAACTCTGTCTACGTCGGAACGGTTTTTGCCGCCACGTTTGCCTTCCAGGGATTTTTTGACACCGCTATCACAAACTGGTACGAGAACAGAAACAGGGGAAAGCTATGGAAGGACGTCAAGCTGCAACTGGCCGCTGGCGGTGGTGATGATGAGGAGGAGGAGGATGACGAATAATTGGGGTGAAGGGCAACACGTTGATCACTTAGGTCTCAATTGTGTCATCAACTCACGCAGACCGCATAGCATTTGAAAGTATAGACGCTCTATGCCTTTCAGGCACCTATCATTGGTAATTGACGGCCATATATGGCTGCTATACATCTTCCCCTCATATATTATTCTTGTTTTATAATAACTAAATATCAATAGAATCGATTATCGGATAGCTTGTGGACGGGTGGGGTGGAGGTAGGTTTGGAGTTAGGTTGGAGTTAGCGTTGGAGTTAGGGTTTCACTGTGAACGCAGGTCCTCCGGGATACGCTGTTTGTCAGTATGGTAACTAGTTCTACATGATGCACGCAAAACAGAGCCACGGTGGCATACTGTCTGGTGAGAGTAGCACCAAATGGCTTTTCCCTCATCGCTGAGCAGGAGCTTCGCGCTAGGCATAGAAGTAGTGCATATTCTGCACCGTGTTTATTTCACGTAGCGCTGCTACCAAACCAACAAGGATTTGTACACGAATACGCACTGTCTCTGCCATATGATCAGCTATTCTTCGATGAATAGCACCATGAAATTCTCTTGAAACCCGTCTTTGAAAGAAAGACAATGAGTCTCGAACCTCTGTAACATCGATATAATGTCTTCGTGTTCTGACAACTTCGCTGCGATTATCTCATCATATTCGGTTTCAAGCGCACGGTAGGCATTCTCAAGTGTCGCAAATGGAATGTCTCCGTTGAACAGGTCGTTACCGAACTCTTCGACGAATCCAAACATAGCGCTGCAAACCATGTACAGTCTCAAAGCAGACCATCCATTCTCACTAGTATAGTCTTCCGTCAACGAGTCAGGAAGTGTGATTGGCATTATCTCTTTAACTGCAGGGACCAAACTCTGAACAATCTCCTTGAACCTTGGATTTGTAGTGAGCAAATGCTTATACTTCTCTTGCAACTTACTTTTATGTGGTTCAATTAATTCACCTTCTCTCACCATTACTTCTTCATCGTAACTTTCAAGAGTCCCCCGATCCTCTGTTTCGGAAACGGGGTACTCTAGAGCATTTGAATACACACTCCTCGGGCTCTTACTAGTTTCTGAAGATTTAAAGAGCTCAAGTAAATCATTGGCTTCGTCCTTATAGGAAACGCCATGATTAATTGTAGACTCTTTGGGTTCATGAAATCGTACCTTTTTAGCAGTCGGCAGAACAACAGAAATGCATTTGAGGCGCTCTCCAGAGAATGACTTCCCGTCTTCTTTCGAATCAGGTATACCTGTTGCGTTTGTCTTTAACTTGATGCTCTTCAGATGATCAAAGTCGTCAGACGATGTTATTGTGTTCGTGGTGTTGTAATTAGTCGGGTCGAAGTAGACTTTTGGACGTGGAGGTCTTTCGTTTTCCATATCTTCGCTGATAGAAATGTTAGTGGGAAAGCCGTGTCTTGCCTCTGGCTGTTCTGATGGAAACTCAGGTGTATCAATAGCCTTTTCAGCGCCCTCTCCAGGTAGTGCTGTATTGCTCTTGGTGTGATGATGCACGACACACCAGAGATTGGTAAAAGAGGCTTTGAATACACCTTGCAAGGTGCTCAGAGCAGCTGTGCTGTGGCCCATACTTTTTATCCACTCCCATACTTTCTCAATTTCACCCCACCCAATTGCAGAGGAAAATTTCAAGAAGGTATAACTGTAACGTTCAAGAAACAAAAGATGAGACTTCGTATTGCTATATTTGGTAGTTGTGGGGTTTACTTCTAAGCTGTCAAAATCTTTAAATATATGATGTGAAACTTCACTGGACCCATTCTTCAGGCTTGTGATTTCATCCCTACTTGTTCCGCCATTTAACCATCCTGAATTGTCTCCTGCAGGTCTTACTAATGCTGGATTTTTCTGCTTATTATCTAGGTTGTCGTAACGATCCTTTTTGTCTGTCGAGTTTGCATGTAAATGGTCCCCATTGTTTGGGTTCATGGAGCGAGTCATGAAATTGTAAAGGTTCAACCGTGTAGCTCTCAACGTCGAACTTTCAGGTGGTGCCGCTGGTAGTCCCATGCCATTGGAAGCCGAGAGTGGCTTTAATGGTTCCCTTACTTTGAATTGAGGACTATGGCGTCCTAGCTGTAAGGATATGTTTGCGGCTCTACATAACTGCATTGTTACGAGATTTAACTCATTCAACAAGAGCCATGTTTGAGCATGCGGCTCAAGATACAGTCGGAGAATTTCTGCGCAAAAAGAACCAACATAGTCCGCCGCTAGTCTCACAAATTCCAAAAACCATGAAACACTGCTATTTGCATTGGAATTGAGAAGCATTGGTGAACCTACACCGCCAGCTATTGAACAGAGTACCCTTGTTCTTTCATTCTCGAGAAAATAGGATTTTCCCAAAAGTTGAAGACCAACCTTATCAATATTCATCCGTGCACCACATAGATTTTGACGTTGGCATGCATCTGTTGTGTCAGACCCTCGGCTTTATATCCAGGTGTCAGGTGTGCGCGTCCAAACATCTGTACCTCTGTACCAGCGCGATATAAAAGACGGCAGCGAGGCCCTTGTTAAGAATTAACAAATAGTTCTTACAAGGGGGACGATCTCTGATCGTCCTCTACATTATATATGGTAGAGTATTTATGTTTATTGTACTAGTAAGCATTCAATCAGGACAAACTACTCCAATGCGTCTTTCACTATATAGGGGAGTCAATTTACATTACCTATGACAATAGGACAACAAGGATAATAGCTAGAGTGAGTCAGGAGACTGGTGCACGGGAGTCCACCATTCCCCTGGTGGCGAATTATTATCCCGACATGTTGATCAGCACAGCCGCAGGAGCGCAGAGATGCTAAGGTTTTATAAATAGAATTTGTAGTCATTGACCTTTCATGGGGGAAAAGCAGGTATCGTAGATTGTTTCTAAGTAAATAAAGCCAATATAACTAAAATAGCATCACAGTTGGCACTATCAATACTTGGTCCCATCCTCAAAAGGATTCTCATTCTTGTACCTGTAGTTGTTAGCATACATGTGAGGGTTGTTGTACGCGTCGGCACGCGAAGTATGCGGGTAGCCCGAGTAGTCTTGCCTGTAAACAACAGGTTTTCTTTCATGCGAGTCATTATTCCCGCAACAGCAGCAGCACAGGGCGTTCACCACCTTCACGCCACAGCACAGTACATTCATTATTATAGAGAGCAGCCACAAGACCACTAATGCGGCGAGCACAATTCCCACTATAGCGACAATTTTGCAGGTCTTATTGTCCATACAGGTATCCCAGCTTCTAAACGACTGTGCCGTAGACACCACGCCTCTCTTGGCCAAAGTCTTCATCAGACTGGCAGGGCACAACGCGTCATCACCGTGGGCTGTCATATCATTAAGAGAAGATTCCAACATGCTTGCAGTAGGGTTAATTGGATCCCTTAGTCAATTCTCGTAAATTCCTTTTAGCAAATAAAGTGCTCAATTGTGCCCATGGGTCTATTTTATTGCCAAAAGATCAGTGCGCAATTTGGTGATAGGACCACTTCAGATAACGGGGCTTTGACTTTCTCGCAGTTCTACATTCACAAAGATTTAAGATTCGCCAAGGCGCGCAGCGGTGCCTGCAGTAAGTGAATGTAAATAGAAATTTTCAGTATACGCGCGGTGCATGCTCAGAATGTGTGTTCTTTTTTGGACTATTCAGCAGTAGGGAGGTAGTGAAGGGGATTTACGTGCAACGATCGAAGTTAAGGGGAGGGGTTAGGACTTGAGTAGAGACATAGTTTTACTGACTTTCATGGCTAGAGCCGAAAATTTCGAATATTCAAAATTAGAAGCCCGCTCTGTTTCATACTTGCGCCATACATCATGTAGGTAATTCCCAAGTTAGTGACCTCCACATGCCTGAAGAGAATATTTGGTGAAATCTGTGCACCAGCAAATTCCTATCTTCTAGCCCTTCATCCTACGTAATTCATGCTTCCGCAGTTATTCCCTATGTTCGATTCTTTCCAGAACAAGTAAATCCAGACAAGAGCAATACTCTCTCGTCTTTTTTAGACTGATGAAAGATCGAACTACTTTGAAATACTAATACATTTTAGTTAATTGCAATGAATCACCTTAACCACACATCAACCATCAACCTCATCTGACCCATCCTTGTTACCAACCACTCTTCTGATCTCTTGTCTCCCCCCTGCATCATGCAAGTGACGTGAACGGCTCGCTATTGATAATATGCAGGTGTACAGATGTTTGCGCCAGAAAATCAAAATTTCTGAACTAAGGCAAAACGGGTGCAGGCCCTGACATGAGTATGCGGCCCCTCCAGTTTGATTGCCAGTAGTAACGACAGACAGTGGCACTCTTTGTAGTGCAAAGGAGACCATGGCGGATGATTTGAGGGCCTCTTTAGCTCGGCTGCCGCAGTTGTACGATTTCAAGTTTGTCGCCGATACCCGATCTTCAATTAGGAAACTACTCACAGAGTACATTGCTGGTGGCAATACAGAGCTGCTCCATCTGTTCTATCCCTCAGTTGACCTCGACCACGTTCCCCATGACTTTGACTGGAGACTTCAGCCCTCTAAAGAGCCACACTATCACCCAAACAGGCCGTGTTCCCGCAAGTTTGTTAAGGGTGACCCATGCTACCGCTGTCTGACCTGCGGCTACGACGAGTCCTGTGCGCTTTGTTCTTATTGCTTCAATCCAGAAGATCACATAGGCCACGATGTCCATAAGAGTATATGCCAGCGCGAGAACGGTGTATGTGACTGTGGCGATCCATTAGCTTGGACGGGGCATCTTCACTGCCATTATATGAACAAGAATGTGACCATTGACCTGTCAGAGGAGGGCCTAGAGCGCATGTACCAGGTTCTCTGTGTACTTCTCGACTATGTCGTTGACGTCATGGCTCATTCCACCGTGTCGGTTGTCCCTGCAACCACAGTTGAGCAAATAATGCAGCGGTCTGTTCTCTCATCGTTGTCCTTTGAGAGCTACGGCGTGGACGATATGCTGTCCCCGAAATATGCGCTATACCTATACCAGGATCAGATGCATCAGTACCACGAAGCGACACAGAAGGTGCGTATGGCCACGAACAAGGTCCCCGAATTTGCAGAGATGGTGGTCAATAGGGCCAACCTGACTGGGAAAGCGTGTGTGCTCATCTCAGAGGACTTGGACTTTTTGGTCGAGAAGCAGAAGCTGTTCACCTCGAGTGGCCTAACAGCCTGTATTCGTAACACGAGAGATTTCTTTAAAGAAAGTGTGGTGGACGAAATCGTGTTGTATGTTCAAGATTTCACGAAAACTGACATCTTCATCAATGAAGACGAAGTACGCAATCTTTTTGCAAAGGCCTTTCTACGCAAATGGCGACCCGGAGTAGCGAGTGAAAAGCTGCTCTACGACGACGCAGCTGAAGCTCTTGGCTCGGACCATCAAAGAAGTTGGAACAGTATCACTCTAGCAGACAACAAAATAGCCTGTTTCCGCTCTACTGCGAGCTTTACGAATTACCCTGATTGGGACATAGACTCCTCGATTTTGGAGGAATGCGATTATACCTATCGAGATACCACCGAATGCCTCTCCTTTGAGGGCTCACGCTTTCAGCTATTGCTCTACTTTGACATCAGATTCGCCAAGGCTATAAGGGTTAAACTGCATGAACTCTACATTTTTGCTCTCATATCGAATCTGAAGTACAAGCTGCTGATTACCATGCAATATGTCGACATCTATCCACAGCTTTTCAAACTGTTTCTTATGTTCGACAGAGAACCAGAAGTCTCAAATATCCCTGCCTTTTCGGTGCAGATATTCTCGCATCCTCAAAACTGTACTGCGATTGTCAAACACGGATCGCTCGTTAGGTTTCTAGACTTGTTGTTAGGCTATCTGTCGGGACAAGTTGCTGCAAATAACTCCACAGATGAGCTAGTATCTAATGCGACTAGGCTGCAGAGAAAGTTGTCTTTCAATGCTCTCAAAAACAAGCGTTGGCATTTGATGTTCACCGATCTAACATATATTGTGATACGAAATCAAGAGCCACAGGCATTGTTTGAGTCGAATTTTGTGGGGAAAGTTATGGATATTTTGACTTTATTTCAAAGTAGGCCCTGTTTGAAACGTGAATCTGAGGCTCATGTTGAATACGAAGCGAATGACTACGCTTACTACGTGCATGCAATGCTGGCAATAGGCCATTTCTCTGAAGCTTTAGGAAAGGCAGCCAGCAAGCTGGTATCAGAGTCTGGAGTTGAAACTGTTCATGGTTTCATTGAGAAGCTGGCAAGGCTTCTAGTTATGTCTTGTGGACTGCCTCAAAATCAGAATTTTGATCAACTTCGAGTAGCTCCTCTCGGTGGTGATAGAGAGGACCCTGTGACGTACCATGAGGTTGCATTACTGAGCCACGCCTACAGAATAGTAAAATTCCATGTTTTGTCGCAGAAAGTCAGTCTAATTCATCCCTTACATTCCTTACTCTCTTGGTTATTGGAATACAATAGCTTAGCAGGGAACGTGACTACAGTAGCCAGACTTCCGCAGGAGCAAATCGATGCCATTTTTGATATCCCTCTGCGCTCGTTAGTATTGATTGCTCAGATTAAGGCAGGCCTGTGGGTGCGAAATGGCCTCAGTGTGAGGAACCACATGATCAACTACAAACATACAGCTATACGCGAATACGGGTACACTAGAGATTTTTTTCTGGTTCAGTGCTTTTGTGCATTTTCTGATTCAAATGTAGCTCTTGCTACCATATTAGATAGATGGAATCTTGTCACTTGGTTCGAAAATGGAAGTGTTGAGGCCATAAGCGAAGATGGCAGTCGCTCGGGAGAATTTTTGGAGGAATTTGTCACATTTCTCATTCAGATATTCACCGAAGACCTTCACCTGAAAAGAAGAACTCCTGCTGAAATACTTGATCTTAAAATCAGGCGGGAGATAATTCATAATTTATGCTTCAAGCCAATGACTTACAGTGCATTAACAGCTCAGATAGGCGACCATATAGTTGCGGAGAAGAAGTTCTTTATCATTTTTGAAGAACTAGTGGAAGAGTTGCCTTCAACCTCTAGCAGAGAAGCGAAAATATACAAACTAAAGGACGAGTTATTCGAAGAAGTCGATCCTTACTATTATCACTTGCAAGGCACAAGAGATGAGGCTATCAAATTTCTGAAAGAGAGACTAGCTAAAAAAGCTGGCATTAAAGCGCATGAGGCGGTGTTGTATCCCAAAATGATAAATTGGAATAACAATCCGTTACACGGCTTAGTTCATGTCACTTGCACTGAACTGTTCTCTGGAATCCTGCTGAGACTGCTAAATTATTGTATGCACGATACAGGCCAAAATGCTGATACATTACTGGAACTTGTATTTCATTTGTCGCTCATCATTTTTGAGCTCCCTAATGCTGATGAGTTCATCACAAATTATATTCTCAAGACGGAGATGTGCTCGAATCTTCAAACTATCCTTACCACAAACGACAAAAGCTCTTTTCACGCTGTTTGTCAGATCCTCTTGAAGAAAATATTAGCGGTTGCTACAGATGCAAATATAGATTTGCCCGCTAATGTCAAATCATACTCTGAGCAATTTGCCTCCTATTCGCTGGACCGTGCTGCATCACAGGAGAATGATTTTGAAAAGAAGAAAAGAGCGGCCAAGAAAAAGAAGTTGAGAATTTTGGCGAATATGAAGAAACAGCAAGAGAAGTTTGCGGAAATGCATTCTATCGGAGAGCTTGAGATGGGATCTTGTGATGAGGAAGAGCAAAATGATGCTTCGCAGGTTGGGTACGTCTGGAACTACCCCTCGGAGCATTGTATATTGTGCCAAACTTCCACATCTTCTGAAACAAATCCTTTTGGAATCATATGTAATATTGCCCCATCTACTGAATTCAGATCGATTCCATTTGACAGTGACTACTGGGTCTACAAAAGTTTCTTTGGCAACATAAATTTGGACGAAGAAGAAATAGAGGACATTATCACACCTGTGGGAAAGTATCTGGCTAAAGTGGAAAAGGCGGCAATAATAGGACCCGGTTTTCCTAAATCAAAGCAGGGAACATCCCACACCAAATCAGTAATAGGAAGTTGTTCGCATGGTATGCATTACTCCTGTTATTTGAATTACATAAAGGTTGGAAGAGTCCGTCAAGCATCACAAATCACACGGACTGTCCCAGAGGATCAAGGAAGACATGAGTTTTTATGCCCCCTGTGCAAGGCTGTAAACAACGTTTTTGTTCCATTATATTACTCCTCGAATCGAAAAATATTGAATCTTCATGTCGAAGAGCAAATCGCTCCCGCTGATACCCCGCTTACCAACTATCTTCTGTCATCAAATGAAGATAAATCCTTGAAAATAGCTAATGAAATAATATCAAATGCAAGGGCGCAATTCAATATAAAGCTATGGCCATCTTTTTTGAAAGGAAAATCAAATTTTATCATCAAGAGAGTTATTTCATTCATTAGGTCTCTCGCGCTGCCCTTTGACACTGTCCATGGGCTTATCAGCAACACAATAAAGTCACTAGAAATTTCTTTCAGGGGTGTAAGCTATGATCATATTAACTTTGGTGATCAGGGCGCAGTAAATTCGAAAGTCGTTATTGCACAAGTACCTCAACAGGTCCTCACAACTTTGAGAGTCTGGGATCAACTGAATGAGGTAAGTAATTTGGTGGACACTTTGAGTCATTTCCAGTGTTCAGAGGTGGGTGATGAGCTACAGGTCAGTCGAAAAGATCAAATTTGTACCGTAGGTATCTCTTATCCTGATTTAGTTATCGGGAAGCTTCTGGATATGGAAGAAAATGATGCGATAATATACGACGGTTATGATTTGTTTGATATCTTGGTGGATGTAGGACCAACTGCATTATCTGGTTGCTCTTTCAAAGCCCTTATGCAAAATCTCTACATGAAGCATGTCAAGCAGAGTATGTTAATGATTTTAGCAAGGCTTCAAATGTACAAGTTTGATCTCGAGGAATGCAAGCTTAGTGACTTGACGTCAAATGTGAAAGTCTCTCTTTCTACTGACGACATCTTGGTTTTCCGAAAGATCTTTCTCCAGTTTTGTGATGCAAAAGTCGATGACACGGATTCCTTGAAACTTGTATGGTTTATGCTCGTCAAGCTAGTGACACCATTTCTTAGACGGTGTCTTATTTATGCCTATGTGAAGTTTCCTGTCATCGTGGAAAAGGATTGGGCTGATTGTTCTAAATATGAGCTCGAGCTAGATAGACTTTGCCGCGTCCTGAAGCTTCCCGATTTGGTCGCTACCCTTTCCCATATGTTGAAAGAACAAGACTTTGTTGTCAGTCCGCACAATAAGCAAAGACTCCTGTATGCCGAAATGTCTTATCCTGGTCTAGTAAAACTCATATCTCTTCCCGAACGAACTTACGAGTTTTTCACGCATTACTATAATGACAAGAAATCAAGAGAAAGGTATTTTGAGCTGCCAGCGAATCCCGCTATTTGTTTATTCTGTGCCGAAGTAGTTGATTTACAGGAATCGAAGTTGGGTGATAAGTATGGAGCATGCAATACGCATTCCCGGTTAGAGTGCTCTCAAGGCGGAATTGGGATTTACCTTTTACCAAAGAACAATGCAATTTTGCTGCTGAACAAAGACAGAGGCTCTTTTTTTGAGGCTCCCTACATCGATGTCTACGGCGAAAACACTATCGACTCCAAAAAAGGACACGATATGCAGTTGCAGAAGGCAAAATATAATGAGTTTATCAAAAGCGTATGGTTGGGTCATCAAATTCCAAATCTGATTGTTCGAAAGCTAGATGCCCAATTCGATATGGGAGGTTGGCAAACTTTATGAATATCCCCCACAATAGTTTATACCCACTTATAAAATGCTCATAGCTCTTGTACTATACCGGCAGGCGACAATCAATTTGTTGAAAGCCATTAATTCATAACCGTTGAAGAAATCAAGAAGTTCTGATAGTCGACGACAGTGGAATCAATGATATGACAGTTTCATGCATATCACCTAATCCAGCTAGAAGATTTATTATAGCTTTGGAAATTTTAAAAATAATTTTTGTTACTAGTGGAAACCATTGTGCCGTGTTCTCTTAGGCCTCTAAAGTTCTCCTTTACCAAGACGATAAATCAAACTACCACACAATCAAGAAGTGGAATCAAGCTGCTATATGATCCTGTATGTAACATATCAAACACTTCTGACTTGAAGGAGTCTTGTAAAAATGCATGATATAAGCAACCAAAGATCTCCTGAGAGGTCTGAATAACGCGCAATAATGTGAGTAGAGTATGAGCCAGTTAGGAAGAGATCTTTGAGCGAATAAGGCATATCAGGAAGAACAAGCATGCATTGGTCCTCAAAGTTTTGTCATATGATAGTCCGACGACTGGCTTCTGGTTTCAATGGTCTGCTTGCAAGCAGAAAAACCTATCCCTAAGTAATATTTTGTACGCATATCTAATATTATTTCAATACAGAGGCAAGTTTACGAGAGATTTATACATATGGATAAATGAGACTAAATGTTTCCGTCTTACGGGTGGAGGAATAACAATATTGTCATGGTAGTGTTTGCAAAGCGCTCTAGTTGCCATGCAACAATCGTACGCCTCCACATCTCTTGGCATTCAAACTTTTTACTGATGAGATTTTTCAACTTCTGACCTACTAAGTGATGCCCCACGGTCTGATTTGTGTTTAATGGTTTAGGCAAATCTTTACAAGAAGTGAATGGACTAGAGCTAGCCCCATTTGTACCACGCAAAGTGAAGAGAGCAAAATTTTCATTATTTGTAATTTTCCCTTCGCAGTATTCTTGCAAGCAGAAATAAAAGCAACAAGAAAAATAGAAGACTGGCTGTTTCTTCGAATGGAAGTAAAACCAAAGACTTGAGGAGTCATGGCAGATAGACCACTTATAAAGGCTTAGAGTTCATGTCTATGTATTGATAGCTTTTTCTTTTCTTAATCATCGTCCTCTACACTTAAGCAAGATCGAAAGATACACTCTTTGATTGTGGATGGCGATTATGATAGGTGATTGAACATTCCGTGAAACTTAACTTTTATCGAGAGAAAAGAGACAAGTTCGGCAGAATGCTAAATTGAAAATATAAAATTTTTAGCCAAGCAAAAAGCAAAGCCATCTGAAGATGAAGTTTTTCTATAGATTATTCACTTACCTTAATTTTTGCAAATATTCTTATTGTAACTCTACTAGCTGATTTTTAGAAAAGCGTTCGGAAGTCAGTCCAATGTTCATTTGTCCAATTATTTTAGGTATAAAAGTGCAAATATATATATATGTAACATAATTGTTTTTTTAATATTTTATATTTCTTCCCGATAGCTCAGTGACTAGTTAATTCTTACGCAGGGTCATAAGTCAATCGTAAATGTGTCTTTTGTTTGAGAAGCTACCACATGATTTCAATGGCCTTAATCTAATATATATAAAATAATTATCTCAACGATATTGTTTAATTATTGAAAAGTTTATTGATTTTATATTTATATTCTTGTAAAATTTTACTTGGAACTTCAACACAACACTGTAAAGTTCAAATTTAATAAAGCTTACTCACTTTAAAAGTTCTTATATTTGTTTTCAACTATTTACGTAAAATATTTTTACTACATATAGGCGCAGCTCTTTCAGTCACCGCGGCTAGACTGCTACTTCCATTATAATGCACAACAACGCCGTTTGCGGGGAAGGTGATTAACATCTTGTATTGATCTCTGGTAGATTATTTATTATAGAGCAAATGGAAATAACAATGATACCATCTGATTTGCTTTTCTACTACAGCGATAACACTTTGCTCCATTTTTCAACCCATCTGGAATGGAAGGGCTAAAGTAGTTGGCATACTGTAAGTGTGTCGCATATGTGCTATACAGTTGCCAGTTCAAAGCTTTCACATTAACAAGGTGTTCTACTTCGTTTCAAGAATAATCGTGCAGGGTTCCGTTTGAATTTAAAAGTTCTCACTTTATCAGCTCGATGCTTGAAGCCAATTTTCGCCAAAGTTCTACTATGTTTTGCTTATATTTTGCTTCGGCCAGCAATATCCTTCAGCTGAGCTTTAATTGACATGCGTGTACTAGTGAAGGTTTCGAACATTTATTGTATTCCTAAGCACTTCACAAGTTGCTGGCCCTAGTAGCAACTAGTCCATCTGAATTGATGAGACAAAGGAAACAAGACTGTACTGGCCACCGTTCTTTATAATTGTTGAAAACTTTGACATAACAAATTTATCGACGCTTTTCTTTTCGACAATGTAAATGGCTTTGGAAACACAATTTCCCAAATCCTCTTCAAAGTTCTCTTAGGCGAACGTTCATATATAATACGGCACAATGCCAATTTATGTGTTGAAAAACCAATGAAAAATGTATGCTGAAAGGTTGGTCTTGTATACTGCTATTGCAGTCTATCTTTTAAAAAAAAGCCGAAAACAAAGCAAGAAACCAAATGTATTTATTACGTTTATAAATATTCATCGGAAAATTTTAAAATTGATTGTAATTCGCTATTCTTGGAATTTTATAAATTTTTTTACACTTTGTACAGAAGGCATAGGTTCGTCAAGCATCTAATCCCCAAATACGAGTATTCCTATCGCTTTTCATGTCTATCTTCAATTTCATAAACAATAGTACAAGAGGCAAAGTGATATCGTGGACATTTATAGCAGACAGGACTTGCAGCAAAATTGAGTAATAGGAGTGACAGCACCAGTGAGATAGAACTAAAAAGCCTCCCCTGAGTTAATACCACATAATAGCTGGGCTATTATCAAATCTCGTAATTTAACTGCAATAAAAAAATTTCGCTTTATATCAAATTTGGCAAAAACACAAGCTGAAGCGTCTAAGAATAAAAAATCAGAGAAGATCTATGCAAATCTATGAGTTGCACCTGATACACAGCTGTCAATCGGAAAACAGAAAGAAGAGTCAAAGAAACTGCATCTATTTTAGAAAAATGATTGAAAAAACAATATAAATAAAAAACATTGATTATCCCTCATAGACGTTTGATATATTCTTATTTCTTAATGAATAATCAACTATGAGAGATGATAGATTAATGCTGCGTAGTTTTATGCAGAGTTTCGTTTTCAAATCAGTAATACTTTTTTCCCTAGAGCACGTAATGGATTCAAGGAGATATGTATTCAAAATGAGTAAAGATTTAACATCTTCACACTATACATAATATTGTTATAGTTAATTATGTGGTTACAAGCTCCAACAACGACTAGAAAGAATGAGAGTAACAAGCATTACTATCAAGGTGTGCTTCAAAAAAAGAGCAAACCAACAAAATTCAGACGCGAATAGTAGGAGTCATTGATTCATCCAAAGCACTGTTGAACTTATAATAAAACTTTCGGTAGATTTCCGAGACGTTCCACAATGGTGCTAGGAATGACAATATTGACGCTATTGGAGTCTATCTGGCATTATTAACTGTGCGCGTGAGTGAAATTTATTCAAGTATCTCTTGATCATTGTTCGTGTAACTGGGAGCTTACATTTTGATGTGATTTTCTTTGTGGCTAAATGTGAGTATGTGAAAAACTATTGCTTTTAGTGGAAAATAAATCCTGTTTTTAGCGTGTTCAAAAACATGCGTTTGCACGTAGGATCAAAGGAAAGCTTTTTGCTCGCTCGGATAATATTTGGTTGTTGGTTATATGTCACAAAAAACAAACGAATAGTGCTATAATGATGTATGGTGATATATTTGAAGTCATTAAGGACAGGAAAATTGTCGAATTAAGTATCTAGAAAGCCATTAAATTTTACTTTGAAGCGAGCTTGAGTAATAAAAACCAATATTTTTAAAAGAATGATTGCAATGTCTCAGTAAATTGTAACTTTTTCTTTCAATCATGACTTTTTTTGTCTCGTTATGTTGAAAATGTAAAGGCACTTGCGCGATATTGTTTATCTTTCTAGTGATCTTCTGTATGTTTTTTTTTGAAGAAGCATCAAATTCAGCAAATGTACTACCCGGCACATTCAGTCGTAGAACTAATGATGAGATAGAGAAGGCAATATGGTTTAGGTCTATTGATGATTCTAACGTACGAACAAAGTAAAAGCAAAATTATTTAACTTAAACTACTGATTTAGCTAGGGAAGCTAGGCGGACAACATCATGAGATATATATTGCACAAGGGTCTTATTCTTCTTTAACAACATCAATATCAATGTGTTGTATATCTTACGCAATCCTTTCATAACTTGCTACAGAATAAAACGCACCATCTTTGAGGTAATAATCATATTGCATCTTCTGCCTGACCGCTTGGTCCATAGATTACCATATTACTTTGAATTCAAGAACATGTTATACGATCTAGCTGACTTTGTTTTCTCTATGGTTCTCAGATGACACTTGCCGGATCTCAATGCAAAGATATACAAAGTACAGATGCGACACACTTTTGTGAATAATTATTGTCCATCTGTCTGTTCTGTGATGGTCTTAACGTCGCCTAAAGCCGAAAAATTACAGTATAATTTTGTAAATTACTTATCAAACATGGTTTTTGCAAAATAAGGAAAATAGTATGGCCATGTGACTTATCACTTAAAGATACATGACAGAAGCTTTGAATACTTCATCGTAAATCCTCGAGCTCAAAGTAGTGATTTAGGCACTTCTGAACCCCAGTGACGCCAGACGCTTTGGCAAAGTCAATTACCGGTTGCCTTAATGGGATAAATCATCACTCTCATGGGCCATATTGGAACTCAGCTTAAATTCAAAGAACTAATATAGCACACTGTTTCTCTGCCTTATTTAAAAGCAAAAAAAAATAAGCTTATCTTCCTACGAGAGTATGGCGTTCGACTATGGCGAGTAAATTGTAATTTTCCGTGGCTGGCGTCCTGGATGTAATATAATTATACACCCAAATTATACACCCAAAAAAAAAGAATGCTGTAATGCCATAGTGTCATCTGTATTTCAATTTCTGGACACGAATAATTTGCAGGCATGGCCATCACTAGGGGCTTACCGCCAAGGTCTTCCCGTTTGCCAGCAGATCTTGCGGGGCGTTATCATTGAGCTGTAACTTTTTCATTATTTAAATGTACTCACAATTTCCTTGTTTCTTTTTCGTCGGATGCAGAGCATACGACATGGGACTATACCGGGCGGTGATACAAAACGTGTATTCCTATTACTGTTACCTCTCCCGTCAACTTCACGTATTAACCCAGAAGATCCTGACCCGATTGCCGCTCATGGATAGAGATCTTGGAATCCAAAATACAACTTTTGGATCTCGAAAGCCCAAGCCATTGATGGAGTGGTGGCTTGAAAAACCCCGCCTGCTATGTTGTCACTGGTCAACCTCAAGGAGGATGGTCAAAGTCAACATGATTTAATTAGTACCGCTTCCGTCTTTAGTCAAGAGGTTCCTGTTACTGGCGCCTTCTGAAATCGAGGAAGCTGAGCTCAAGGGGCGGTTGGAGAAATGTATTAGCGACAAAGTCAAGAAAAGCTTAAAAGCAGAGAGCCATGCGTCGAACTTAGGCTGGGACATGTAGGCTTGTTTAGTTTGATTTGTGCATAATGCCTTTTCTATTGGCAATCTCATATTTTTGCATCAATCTCGGTGCTGCTGTTATTTGTTGGATCAGTGCACATTTTTATTAATTAATAGCGTAAATGAAGCGTGTAAGAAATATTGATGCTATGGACTATTCATTACGGTATGTGTCTAACACTGTGAATGAAAAATAGTTTGAGGTTTTGTTCTTCTCAGATTTATCGCATTATTGCGGGAAATCCTTCAAGAATTTCCTGAAGTAAAGTTGCTTTACATTGCATATAGTAAAAATTTTGTTTTACATGAAAATTCAGGGTTTAGTTTCTTATATATTTCTATTAAACATCTAAATTCACACAACTGTTAATTCAAAATTACAAATAATAGCAATGTTGGAGATTTTTTACAAGGAAGCAAAGTTAAGTATATTATTAGGAATTTAACAAATTTATGGAATAAATGAAGGCCATATGCAAAGAAATAAGATAAATATTTATTGTAAATAACAGACGAACATAAAACATCTTTATTTTGGAAAGAAAAGTAAGGAAGAAATTCCAATCACAGCAATTTATGATTTTAAAATTAATACTTTTAGAGGTCTATATAGTTGCAACTGCGACCAATACATACTGAGAGCGTAACCAAGATTGCAATATTAACGGAAAATATCCAGTAATAAGTCCATCACCACGACACTTTGAATGGAAGACATAATACGTTGAACTAATTTGAAATATAGCTTTTTCTTTAACTCAGATAGCTCCATGCAGCCTGGACTACTTTGGGCTGGAAGAAGGGAACTTCAGGTAACTCGTCAATGATGAGCATACGAGGAGGTTCGGCTATTGCATCAGCCCATAATCAATACAGGTTTCAGCAATCGAGACTGTCATTTGCGGGTTACGTAGATCACTTTCAAATGCTTTCTTTTCCAATCTGTATGTGGTGGCTGCAAAACAGCAGTGTTGTGTACAAAAGGGACTGCGCCAGATATTTTTGTTGCAATCCTCTATGGTTACTATAGTTGACCGCCATGCTAAAGGGACGAAGGGGTATTGATCACTCACGAATAGTAAAACCGCCAGTGATTTCCATCATAGTATGTGCAGTTTCCACTAAAACTAGCCGCCCCTGGCTTATGCTAGTGTAAATAGTTAAAGTCTGCTTTTTAACCTTAGCAAACGCAATCATAGATTTTTCGACAAAAAGTATCTACTATACAGTTACCGTTCCCCCAACCAGACTAGGCGTCCCACTGGTTTTTGCTCAACAAAATCTTCTCTCAGGCTTTGCCATCCTGAGAATTATTTATTGACCCTACTACTCGTGTGCTGGCTCTTCAATAATATTTTAGTGAAAGGACACCACAGCAAAGAGACATAGATGACAGCAATCAAAATTGTCCTTGGGGAAATTATGGTGAACTGCTAAAAAGCCATCTATCTTGGAAAGTCTCAAATATTCTCCGAGTAATTGTCTCTTACAAATACTATAGATTCATATTTATAAGTAATTTGCGTGCGACAGTCTGAATTAACCTTACTGCCTTGTATACTAAGCTATCACTTATTGCTGGCACTGAGGATGTTGTAATCAGATTTTTTCCATAGAAAATACTTGAACTACTGCGATTCATAATGAAATCTTGAAGCCTGTCAATAATTCATGTTATACTAATGTGGCTTAATTTTCAAATTTCACCTAGGTGCCCAGTTACTATTAACTAAAACTACTTATGATATGGTCTCTTGCTTTCGCTTAACTTTGAATTTTGTTATCACTTCGAAACTCTATGAGTAGCGTTGTTTACCCAAGTGAGTTCATTCTATATATTAACAAATGAGAATTCGAATGACTTCAATGAAGGTCACGTGATCTCAAGTTACATCACGTACAAGTTACAACTGACCATCTCAACAAGGCCCAAGCGCGGTTTTCCAGCATACCCCAGAAGAAAACTTCTGCTTTAGACATTTCAAAATGCCTTACTTATTGGCCTACATATCTTTAGGGCCTTTAGTTCATTATCTTCACCTAGGACCACGTTGGCCCCAAAGTTCTCACCAGCAGCCTTCTACCATCCTCTAGGAGGGAAAAAGCCATATTAGAGGATGAGGCCCCATGCTATTAATGACTAATGCTTGATTAAAAGAGTTTCGAGAGCTTCGTGATGATATAACTTCACCACGATTGCCAAATGCATGGGATCGCAGTAGATGGATGGACATGTGATTATGTAATTTGGATAACCGGTACACCCTACCCTACCGGAGGAATTGATAATTAGATTTCAGTTATTATGTTCTGTTTAAAAGAATACGATTATTACCCCAGTCATTGTAGATATGTCAAAATCAAAGAATGCTTGTTAATTTCAGTTACAAATCTAGAATACATATGGTAAGTTACGCAGGTCTTTTACCTTAGGAAGCTTTTTGTTGGACATGAATAGCACAGCAATAAGGTAGACGCCGCCGCAGCCAATACCCAAATAGAAAATTTTGCTGATGCCTGTTCCCTTAGCGTCTCGTACTGCGTATTGCTGATCTGTGGGTAAGTCGTACAGAGCGTAAACGCTGTTCATGAGGAAATCCAAGCCATACTGAGCGTCCAAACCAGTCTTTTTGATTGCATGCTTCGCGGTATTGGTGTAGATGATGTTGGCGATGATCGATAAAACGGCTGACCCAATATATCTTGCCACGATTATCGAAGAGGACGCCATGATTGTACCGCCTGGGGTTTTGGGCGCATTGACTAGGGCGCTGACCAATATGGGCTGGAGCATTGTACCCATGCCGACACCCATCAAGATCGGATATCCCCATTGCTGGCTCGTAGTATTTGTCCGGGCAATCAAAGTCATAACACCCATTCCAGCCGTCAGAGTGACAGCGGAGAAGACACAAATAGGTCTCAATTGCCTTGTATAAAATATAACTTGCTCGCTGACGCTGGCCATTATTGAAACGGGTAGCAATAAAGGAAGCAGATGAGTTACACCCATGCTAACCAAGCTCACCTTCTGCACCATTTCCCAATGCATTGCCAGATATTGAAACGCGACTGTGTAGATGCCCAATCCAAAAAAAGAGCATACAACGCAAGCCATTACAGATTTGTTGGTAAGAATCTCTCTAGAAAATATGGGTGTGATGGCCAATTTATAACTCCATAAGACAAACACCAAGAAAGCGCAAGCTCCGCCAACGATACAACCAATTACTGTAGCAGACTTCCAAGGGTGGTGTTCGTTACCGCCAAGAGCAATACCGACAAGAACCATAGATATGGATCCGCCGAATAATACAGTGCCGACATAATCTATTTTTTTCAAGTTCTGTGTTAACCTTCCCTCCGGCGATGGAGGCCAAAATACCAGTGCTATAAAAAGTGCTGCTCCTCCACAGAGCGCCAAATTCAAATAAAAGCACCATCTCCAAGTTGTCTCGGCTAGTTTTCCAGCAATAGCGGGACCACTGCTGAACCCCGTGGAGCTAATAGCTGTGTATCCCATGTAAGCAAAGGGACGTTTATTGATGCGGTATATTTCAGCAATCAAAATAAACGCTATATTATAAATTCCACCAGAACCGATACCCTGAATGACTCGGCCACCAATAAGCATATTCATATTCTTCGATAAGGCGCTTATAAGCGTGCCAACTTCGAACACGAGAATTGCCAGCAGTAAGGCGTACTTACGCCCTATTGCGATGGAAAGTGGGCCCCAAAATTGAACCGTTGCACCAATTCCCAGCATAAACGCGGCAATTACCCAGTTGATTTTATCAACAGCATCGAAGCTCTCTGACAACTTACCAAGAATAGTGGCCGCCATAGTCTGGTCTAAACTCACGGCAAAAGTTAAAGTCACGATGGACATGTACGTCACAAAACGTCTCCATCCTTCTAAATAGTGGTCCTCTCTGTTGGTACCGTCCCCTGGATCACTTTCGAAAAAGCCTGTATCCTCTTCGTCTCCGACTTCAGCAGCGTAATCTTGGTCTTTTCCGCCATCAGTGCCAATCTCTGCAGGAAAATCGTGGTGTCTAACGTAGCCAGCGGAGTTTTCAATATCAGGAAACTCTCCTCTCGAGCCGTTTAAGGTAGTCCTTGGCACATCACCGTGAGACGCGTTCGCTGTAGCTTGGCCTCTTCGTCTTTCTTAAACTCTCTTCCTGATTGCAGATAAAAGCATGTCTACTGCGAATGAAACTCTTCTTGAATGGATACGGACGACCTCAAGAGGCTTACAACGTTCACAGAGCTGCGAACGTGCAAAAATTTCAAGAAGTGCAAAATTTCAAGAAGACCCAACGAGTCCATAATGCTCAAAAAGCTGGAATGCCGAACTGTACATATATATGTATCTAAATTTACACCTCAGACCCCGGACCTTCAGTCACCAGCCGAAACGTGCATGAGACGATGAGAGAAATGACTCTTGGAAAACTGCAGACTTGTGTCCAACTGGAGTTGATTGGCCCTGTATTGGGGTATGTGTAGGTGACCGGCTGTCCCATCCTACGCTCCCATAAACTTGACAACAAAAATGGGTGGTTATTCACTGTGATGTTCAAAGCCAGACGCGGGGAAAGCGACATAATACTCTACCGGAGATAACACGCGGCGACAAAGTCAATTTTTTCTGCAGATAATTTTCCGAACTGTAGTTTCGCCGAACGTTTTCGCGCGTCAGTCATCCTTGGCAAATCGATTGTTTACGTTATTATGACTTCCCACCAGCGGGGGGAATAGTACATCAGTGCACCATATGTCTTGTTCTAGTTGTTAACCTCTCCTAGGCAGTAACTGTGTCGTGAAATGTCCCTAATGTAAAGAGTAATTAAAGTGGTTTACCCTGTAGTATCACACTTGTGACAAACAATTTATACTCTAGCTTATATAGCAGGAGATCGAAGATCATCCCTTTGTGAAAGCTATCAAGTATATGCTAATATGGCATTCTGCATTCCTTTTATATTCTCTCCCACTGAGGTAAAGATGTATAGACGCTCACAACCCCTTACACCTGGCTAAAAGCCGAGAGTGAAAGCATGTGGTCAGAGGCGAGATTGTACTAAATTATATACGCCAAGATCATAGTTTGTAGCAGTTAAACTCTATTCACATTTATAATCACTAATAAACATGTATATACTTAGAATAAGGATTACTAATTAAGCGTCGGAATCACGGGTTAGTGGGCAGTCTAAATCCGAATCAAGAACAAACCTACGCATTTCCTCGGCGCGGTTGTAGCAGCTACTAAAATCCTAATGCCCGAGTAAAAGGCGAGCTCTCATGTACACGGCCACAGCGAATAGTGGAGTCGCCGGAATTAGGAGATCCCAAAAAAACCAAATACCCGATGAAAGAACAAACGCTTTTGGCAAACGAAGACATGGAAACGTAAAGCGCCCGGAAATAGAAACCCTTAAATCCGAATCACGCCTAAAAACGCGAAGTCTCATGCAGACGAAGACACTGAACAGTATAGTGTCTGCTGACTACGTAAGCTCTAAAACCAAATACCCGATAAAAGAGCGAGAGCTCGTATGCAGACGAATATGCCGAAGTCCCTGTACCACAATGTGTACTTTTTTTTACTTAATTGGTGCATTGGCTTCTTTTCTCAACTTTTCTATTGTAGTCGAAACCAATAGTCCCGTAATTACGCAGGCTTACAAATGCTTCAAACTTTAAGACTTAGTTTGCTATATAAGGCGGCGGTTTTTCCCCTAGCCATCAGAAAACTTTCTACTTCAAGACCATTGCGGTCAAGACTCTTTTCCAGAATCAAGTTTAAAGATAATTCCCGCAAAATGTCTACTGAAATCCCTACTACCCAAAAAGTCATCATCTTCCACGAGAACGGCGGTGTTGATGTTCTCAAGTACGAGGACTACCCTGTGCCTACTATTGGAGACGATGAGCTGTTGATTAAAAACAAATACGCCGGTGTGAACTTCATCGAGAGCTACTTCCGTAAGGGTCTGTATCCCGTTCCTCTTCCATATCTGCCAGGTATGGAGGCTGCCGGAATTGTAGTGCAGGTAGGCCCGAAGGTGAAGGACTACCAGGTTGGCGACAAGGTGATCTACCATGCAAGGGGTACTTTTGCTCAGTACACCAGCGTTAGCGAAGCTAATCAAATCTACAAGCTGCCCAAGTCAACTACTGATGAGGACCTGAAGAAGTACGGAGCTGGCATGTTGCAAGGTCTGACTGCCCTCACTTTCATCAATGAGTCGTACGACGTCCAGAAAGGCGACTACATTCTCGTCACTGCTGCTGCCGGTGGTGTAGGTCTACTGCTAGTCCAGCTTATTGCTAACCGTGGAGCTCATGTGATTGCGACAGCCTCCACTGAGGAAAAATTGCAACTTGCCAAAGAAGCAGGTGCCGAATACCTGATTAACTCTAAAGACGACCCAGAGGCACAGATCAAGAAAATTTTGGAGTACACCGACGGAAAGGGTGTTGCTGCTTCGTTCGATTCTGTTGGAAAGGACACTGAACAGATCTCGTTTGGCTCCCTGGCTAGAAAAGGTACCTTTGTTTCTTTTGGTAATGCATCAGGTATGGTTCCTCCAATGCAGATTACCAAATTGAGCGTTAAAAATATAAAGCTTGTGAGACCTTCACTGCTTAATTACGTGGCTACCTCAGAGGAGTTTAACTACTACACTAAGACCCTGATCGACTTACTTGACTCGGGCAAACTCAAGGTCCACATTCACAAGACTTACTCGTTGGAGGACTACCCCAAGGCTACTGCTGACCTTGAGAGCAGAAAGACAACTGGTAGATTGATTCTGGAAATTTAGTAAGTTCTATAACTTCAGTCTATTTTTGTAGGTAGATATTTGTTCTTTTTGACTTTGAAGGTGCTTCCTAGGTTGATTGAAACATATAATGGTGAAAGTCTTTTGTTATTTACCCCTCAATTGTCCTACTTAATAATGACCTTGAATTTAAATAAATTCTTGGAGTTTCCATACTTTTCCCCTTTATTATTTACTATCTGTATTCAATAAAAGATGTGGGCGACTTCACAAATAGGATGCTTATTTCTCAATGATTTGTACGAGGGTGTTGCTGTGACAGAATTTAGGTACCCAAATAGGTGAGTAAGCGCATGAACTTTTGAACGTGAAAACAACACCAATAAATTCTTTATCTTATAACGGACGGTTACTATCCGAGCATTATTCATATCTACTTTGTAACACTCAGTTTCCACTGTACGGATGGCTTACTATTTCAGAATGTAAAAATTAAATTTCAGTAGAGGCTGGAGAATTGCAACAAATAGTTTTGTTGTGTAAAGAAAACTATATTTGATGCAGTTGACACTCTTCGAAAATGCTTTATTATAATTGTGTATAGAGACTGTATTTCGAATAGTTCAATGTCCTGCAGACTAATATTCTGATAATACTTTTGAGTTCAGCCGTAGTACTTTGCTATAGTTGCTGCAGGAGGAAAACAAACCACGTCCAAGGATCTATTTAGTGTCAAGCCAATGCTAAAAATCTATCAGATCTTGGTGAGGTACCGAGTAGAGCAACGCAATTTTACGGTATTCAAATTGGTAACCTCTAAAAGGACGACAAGGGCTTTGAGTTTGATCTATTGTTTCGGTCATCAAAATCAAACCGAAGCTTCTTGCTCTTTCTGTAGGAGAAATAGTCGGAGAAATAAGTAGAAACCAGATCTTTTATATCTTCTCAAAGTGTCTTCCCTATGGATATGCTCCTACAGTAAAACAAAATCTCTTATTGCTAGGTCTGGAGACAAATTGAACACGTTTGAGCCTCCTGGAAATCAGTGTTAGGATAGTACAAAGTTGCAAGGCCCTTGAACGTTCCTGTGATATCGTTGGTGTTTGTCCAAAAGCCCATGCTTTTAAAATAGAAGCAACTACATACTTGACCAAAATCCTAACAAAATGCTTTTGAGCTTATCCTTTGGCCATATAATCTTTCATGACTTTGAAATCGTGTGGCCTTTAAATGAAAAGATGCCGAATTTGGATAATTCCT
The DNA here is from genome assembly GCA_003706235.2 of Wenyingozyma naganishii. Classification (NCBI taxonomy): domain Eukaryota; kingdom Fungi; phylum Ascomycota; class Pichiomycetes; order Pichiales; family Pichiaceae; genus Wenyingozyma; species Wenyingozyma naganishii. The sequence continues at coordinate 218,365 of PPKS02000015.1, read as the reverse complement.
TTTCACCGAAAAACTTGATAATATGGCTTTGACAATACCTAGTGCAGTATTAAAATCTTTAGCAGTTACTGTAGGAAGTCCAGCATAGTCCTCTGCAGCAGCTACTCAACTTTTAGCTATAATCATTGTTTGCATAAAGTGGTAGGCCATGCGGGCTCTATCCACTTTTTTGTAGGACTATATGGGGGATTGTTGAAATGCAGTGATTTTTTGATAAACATGCCATGCGATACCCATGCCTAATTAATGTAGAGCTTATTCAAATTTCCCATAGTTGGTGACAAAGAGATGTGTAAACATATATTTCCAGACACCTGAACTTGAAGCAGTGAGCCAAAAACCCCTTATCGCTAACCATCTCTACACCATTAAAGCTCGATAAAGAGTTGCGATAAATGCAGGGACCTAGGCTAACGGCCATGACGTAAAATGAGATAGGAAGAATGAAATACTATGCACCGATAGAACTTTAAACCTAGATTAATCCTTCAGGATTATTTCAACATTCAATGTAGTATTAAAAAGTCCTTAGTAGACTATACACTCCAGTAGCGACGAGAAGATACTGAATGATACAGGTCAGCTAGGTAGGTTACCGTTAACCCGAGCCACAGTAGTTTGTGATGAGACAGTGGCCAAGCCAAGTGTCTAGTTGCGGAAAGCAGTTGTAAACTAGAAGTCCGAGGTTGTCATATCCATAAGTGCTAAGCTCTAGACTGGCTAGGTTTCCTTGTTGAGGATTAATTTATGCTTCTCGCATGTATTTGGATTATTTTGACAAAAGCATGATAGCATTTCCTGAAGAAGAAACAAAAGACGCCTCATAATGCTTAGTTGCTAAAGCGTGTCACCCAAAATGTCGCCCCAATTAACCAGGACAACCAAATTAGGCAATGGTACCAGATTTCAATGCTGTAAAGCATTTCCCGTTTTAGTCTTCTTTTGTGGGGAAATTAAACTTTAGATAAATTTTGATGGGGACAATTATGTCATTATGTTAGAAATAGTGTGCGCGAGTCAATGATTTGCATTAAAATAATGTATCATCAAAAATGATGCACAATAGCATATGCTTCGATCTGCTCAGATATAAATATAAGGCCATGTCTTGGATTGCTACTCCATTGAGTAAACAAAAATCTATGGCATAAGAAAATGGGCTTTCCACCTAAGATTTACCAGTTTCTGGTATGCTGCTTTATTTCAATTGGGTCTTTCACTTATGGGTACGACTTGTCAGTCATCGCGCAGGTCGTAGCCTCCGAGACATTTAAGATTAAATTTCATCCTTCCTCAAATGAGTCTGGTGCTGTTGTTTCACTGTTCACCGGTGGTGCTTTTTTTGGGGCATTTTTCGCTGGGTATACTAGTGATTACTCTGGCAGGAGATTTACGATTGTAGCCGCCTGTATCTTCTTCACCTTGGGAGGCTGTTTGCAAGCTGGTGCTCAAAACTTGGGTTTCTTATTTGCAGGAAGATTCATTGCTGGTTTTGGAGTTGGAACTCTGTGCATGATTATTCCACTTTATCAGTCTGAAATTTCTCACCCATCAATTCGAGGAAAAACTAATTTACAGCAGTTCTTCCTGGGAATAGGTGCCTTATCATCTTCGTGGATTGGTTACGGATGCTATTTAGGGCTGGCGGGCAGTGATAACCAATGGAGGGTTCCCTTGGGGCTGCAGGTGGTTCCAGCTGGAATTTTGGGGTCTTTGATTTATCTATTTCCTGAGTCGCCCAGATGGCTCATTAGTAAGGGAAAGCTAGAGAAGGGGCTCCACACTCTTGCTCAACTACATGCTAATGGTGATGCCGAAGATCCATTAGTTTTAGTGCAGTTTGAGCAAATTGTAGGAGAGGTTGAGGAAGAAAAGAATGAAGTAGTTTCTTGGAGGGGCCTTTTTGCCACGAGGGACCGCGTAAGAAGAGTAATTATCTGTATGGCTTTGCAGGCATCTGTTCAAATGACTGGTGTGTCTGCCATTCAATACTACTCTCCAACCATCTTCAGTAAAATCGGTCTAAGTACTGGTAAAACTCTGTTATACCAGTCGATAAACTCAATTATCGCACTTGTAGCTCAAGGCTTGTGTCTAGTACTTCTGGACTTGACCGGTAGAAGATGGGTTCTTATTTCTTGCAATCTGGGTTCCTGTTTAATGTTTTTAATTGGTGCTATACTTCTAGCAAGATTTCCAGCTGAGACAAATAGTAGTAGACCCGCTCAAATTGGTTTCATTGCCACGACATGGATCTACAACTTTATATTCAGTTTTGGAATTGGACCACTCAGTTGGATCATACCAGCCGAATCTTTGTCCTTATCTATTAGGTCAAAGGGTGTTTCAATAAGTACCATGATTTCCTTTGCATTCAACACCATGATTGGGCAGGTTACCGATAAGGCAATGGCTAGCGTGGGATGGAAATACTACATTTTGTTTATTGTCTGTTCTTTTAGCAATGCCATGTTCTTTTGGGCATTCTTACCCGAGACCAAGAACACTCCACTTGAGCTTATGGACAAGATGTGGAAAGAATGTCCTATACTCGTACCTTCCATGAAGGACCGCCACGACTTCCTAGCTGATCTGGAGGAAGAGGTCAAGCATGTCGATGAGAAGACAGAAGCTGAACATGTGGAGCATATTATCACAAGAGAGCAGGAACTCCTTGCTTGAATTGCGATTACTTGGCTGTTACACACTTATGGAGCTGTGTACACATTGATATACATGTGATTTCTTTGGAAGGAGAGAGGATTGACGATTGCTGTTGAACAGCTGTCTTTTTAATTAGTGCTTCCTACAATTGTGTCGTAATTAAATATTTAATTCTATTAATGGATCGGAGAACTAGTTAAGTGCATTGATGACTTATTTGCAATAAGCTACAGGAGAATGTGCGTCACCTCTATTCATAATATAGTGCCTGAGATTGATAGTAATATTGACCAGACCGGACGCTAGCTGTGTACATGACGGTAAATATTGTCAGTCTTATAAATTCTGCATGAGATGCCTATACCATAAATTTACATCTTATTTAACATACATTATTAAAAGCAAGCAGGCCAAGCAATTCAAGAAGCATTAACAGACGAAATGGAGTGTCTCATATCACTCAAGCAATTTGATGACCTAAGTACAGGCTAACAATGTGTTACAATTACCAACTCGATTCATCTACTTCTGTATATGCACCTGCCGAGGTGCCGAAGAACAGATACATTATCATGTGGATTGTAAAATTACTCTTCAATACCAAGTCACCTGCAAGCAGCCGTAGAAATGACACTACCCAGAAAGATATACATGGATTCACTGCCCAATCGGGCAGTGACACCAACCGCACATTTTCATTTATGGCATCTACCCCGCATATACCCCCTTCCTGCATAATGCGGCTCACGCATAAGCTTTTGACGCACGCACGGTGCTTAGAGTCCGGACACCATTACGTTATATAAATGAGGATGCGATACTAGTTTTTCCAGCAAGGCCTAGAGCTGTCCTGAATCAAACACACCATGTCTACCACCAACCAAACCGTCGAAGTTGTCGACTCATTGGACCAATCGGAGGTCAGAATCGACCTCGAGAGAAAACTAGCACCGGTAAATACCAACATTTACTCCGGTTTCATCGAGCATATGGGCCGCTGCATCTATGGCGGAATCATTGACTATGACGCTTTGAAGGACAAAAACCCAATTGTCAACGAGAAGGGATACAGAAACGATGTGTCCAAGGCAATCAAGGATTTAGAGGTGCCGGTAGTCAGATGGCCAGGCGGTAATTTTGTGTCTTCCTACCACTGGGTCGATGGTATAGGACCTAGGGAGAACAGGCCACGCAGACCAGAGCTTGCTTGGCTCGGAGAAGAGTCAAACGAGTTTGGAACCGACGAGTTCATGGAATGGTGTGAATATATGAACGTTGAGCCGTATCTCTGTCTAAATATGGGCACGGGCACATTAGACGAGGCACTCGGGTGGATTGAGTACTGCAACTCCGACAGAAATACGTTCTACGCCAATTTGAGAAGGAAGAACGGCCACGAAAAGCCATACAATGTGAAATACTGGTCGCTAGGAAACGAGGTTTGGGGTGACTGGCAGGTGGGGCAAATGACGAAGGAGGACTACGCAAAGAAGGCCTTTCAATGGGCCAAGGCAATTAAATTGCTCGACCCCTCAGTCAAGCTCATCTCATGTGGAAACAATGGGCTGGACGATTGGGACAGATACGTTACCAGAGAGCTCATCAACATGATTGACATGCACTCCATTCATATCTACACGGCGTCTGCCGAGTTTTCCAAGAACGTTTTCACACCGGCCGCTGCTGAGCACGCTATCACTCTGGTTCAGAAGTTTATCGACTTTGCGATGATCACGAACCCACCGTCTGCAACTTCCACAAACGGTGTGGTCAAATACAGAGAGGACAAGCCTACGATTTGCTTTGACGAGTGGAACGTTTGGGATCCCAACAGAGCCGATGGCGTAGATGGAGCGGAGGAGAAGTACACTTTCAGCGATGCTATTGCAGTTGCCTCGTGGCTTAACGTATTTGTAAGGCAAGCAGAGGCATTGGGGATGTGCAACATTGCACAGTTGGTCAACGTTATAGCACCTATAATGACTACCAAAGATGGCTCATTTTTGCAGACAACCTACTTCCCTTATAAGCTCTTCTCCAATTATATGAAGAACGGTGACTCCTTGAACCTGCATGTAAAATCTCCCTCTTACAGGGGAAAGACCGGGAACGACGCTAATCCCGACGAGTATCTTGGTTTTGTAACGTTTTTGGACAAGGCTGTGCCTTATTTGGACTGTTCTGCTGTTCTTAGGCACGACGAAAATGTCGTTTACGTTGCGGTTGTCAACAGATCTGAGGACGAAGAGGCCAAAACAAAATTTACCTTTGCGTCTGACGGTCCAAAAATCAACTCAGTCAAGTACTGGGAATTGTACCATGACGATCTGACCATTACTAACACAATTGACGAGCCAAAAAACGTACAGCCCGTTGAGGGGACAATTGACCAGGCTTCTGGCCACGTCTTTAAACTGAGTTTCAAAAAGCACTCATTCACACTGTTGAAATTTGAGTTCTAGTCGTCGTAGATAGAAATTATATAAAATGATTTACGTTTAGGAAGTAATTGGAGAGGGTGTGACTAGGCGTGCATAGGGGGACCAGTAGTGTATGGGACTATAAGAGTCATTGCAGAGTCAATACTGAAATATTCTTCAACTACTAGCTAACGCACAATATTTCATAACTATCTGGCGCATAGAATATTCACCCCGGTGTTAAGGAACAATGTTCGGCCGAATGAAAGTCGCAGTTACTACCACTCATTAGGCCAGTTAGAGGAGAGACACCGCCTACTTCCAACGGTCCCTGCATGCTTCAGGCCCCGGAATTCATGCGCGCAGAAATAAGGACCACAGCAAGCTGCACCCAAAGCCCCGGAGAGACGAAAAATTTGGGGTATGCATGCTGTCGATAGTGAAAAATTAAAGATGGACCGAATCATTCACATTCTTTCACGGCTTGGAGTAGTGTATACTAGTATATAGCAAGCACCAGTCAAGGCTGCTTGTTTTTCAAATCACCAACTTTATTCATCACTAATAAGTTCACGCTGATATGCTGCACCAACCTGAAGAATCCCACGTATTTCAGCAATTCTCGCTGAAAGGTAAGGTCTCGCTTATCACTGGTGGTGCGAGAGGTATTGGATTAGCTGCTGCTATTGGTCTCGCCGAAGCCGGTTCTGACATTGCAATCACCTACAACACCTCAAGCCAACTCCTCATCGACGAGCTCACTGCCAAATTCGACCAATTAGGTGTGAGGTTTAAGGCCTATCAGTGCAATGTCACCGATAAAGATGACATTACCAAGACAATTGACCAAATCTACGCCAACTTTGGCAAGCTAGAGATTGTTGTTCCAAACGCAGGTATTGTCGTCCACGAAGCTGCCGAGGACATGTCCGAAAAAGATTACCGTGACGTGGTGAATGTCAACCTAGACGGCGCTTGGTTCACTGCCCAGGCAGCTGGTAAAATCTTTAAGAAGCAGGTTCAGGATGGAATTATCAGACAGGGGAAAATTGTTTTCACCGCCTCGGTATCATCACTCATTGTGAACATTCCGCAAAAGCAGGCGCCTTACAATGCCACCAAGGCTGCTGTTGTCCGACTGGCAAAGTGTTTGGCCGTAGAATGGATTGATTTTGCCAGAGTCAACTGCGTTTCTCCCGGATATATTGCTACAGATATGATTAGTGAGCTGCCAGAGCATTGGAAGGATGTTTGGGACCAACTGATTCCTGCTCAGAGACACTGTTCTCCCTACGAACTGAAGGGTGCCTATGTCTATCTTGCCAGCGATGCTTCATCGTATTGTACCGGTGAGGAGCTGGTCATTGGTGGGGGATATACTTTAGTTTAGCGTGAGTCGGTAGGCTACAATTTGCTGCCGAGCGTGACAGTTATGGATGGAGACATAAAAAGTATGGAAATAGAGTAAATTGCAGTTCTTATAGTTACAGATATTTAACTACCTATGCTTGCAGCTACACTTGCAGCTACACTTGCAGCTACACTTGCACCTACACTTGCACCATGCTTGCATGCACGACCGTTTGCCTGCAACTGACTACGGCAATGGCTGGTATGGCTGGTAGGTCTACACCCACTCTCAATTGAGTCACGTGACCCACAGGGCACCTAAACTTTTGGGAAAAAACATGAGCAGCTCTTAGAGTAAGCGCCGCCAATTTGATACAGCCTCCCCCATAGCCAATACTAAGTAAGTGTTCACTGACGTACAAATGCTTATATAGCCAATAAACCCGCCCATCCTGTTAGCTCCACCTCTGAACAATAACCGAATTCACAAGTCCAGCGTCCTTGATAGTCGCTTCCTTATCCTCAATAGCCTTGAGAGGAAAGGCAAAGCTCAAGTTCCACGGTCTGCCAACAGAAGGGTCTGTATGCTCCTCTACAAACTCAAACACAGCCTGCACCCTGTCCTGCGAGTTGAACCTGTGTACCAAACGCTTGCCATTAACAAGTCTGATCTGAATCTTTGAGTCTCCCTCTCCTTCGCTGGGGTCAGAGGGGTTAGAACCGGTGCGTTCAGCCTCTGAACGGGCAGCCGCGTCTTCAGCTGCACGCGCCGAAGCCTGCTGAGCAGCTTGAGCCTCCATCTCCTCCACTGTGATTGGCTCACCGGGAACAGGCGACCCAAGCCTCTGTCCGTTACCATGGAACCCACCTACTGCTCTCTTTGGAGGAACAAAGCTCTCATCATTGCGCTTGTGCACCTCGACATCAACCTCCTGGTTGAACTGCACGTCGAGCAACACCATGGGCGCTTTTCCCTGGTTCAAAATGCGCAAATAATCGGCATTAGCAGGGTCGTCGTACCTGTAAAGCTTGCCGTCGCCAACCTGGAACCCCTCTTTCCAGAAAGTAATCGTCCGCTTCACTCTTTCAACTGGTGGAGCAGCAGGTTCACGAGGATCACGCAGCTCCTGCGTAGCCACATCGTTCTCTACACTGCCAAGTTTGTAACCCGTGCCTCTGAACACGGGCTTCTTCGCAGCAGACTCGTCACGTGACGGCTCTGGCTGGCGTCCCTGACGCTCTGCCTCTTTCAACAGGTCCTCCACAAGACTCATGGCGTCTTTCTTTTTGTCTGGGTTCTCCACTTGCAGCCCTGACTTTTCTCCTCCAGTGAAGAAGTTTGTGTCTGTCTTGTCGTCATCCTCGTCGTCTTCTCTAATGTCTCTAAACGACTTGAATTTGCTGTTGCTGGTGTTGGCGTTGCTGGCGTTGCTTTTTGTTTGTTGGTTGTGTTGGTCGGGGGTTTCACCAGTTTGGTCGGCAGTGCCGGTGACGTCGTCTACCGAGTCGTCTACCGAGTCGCCTTCATAGTATGCAGAAAGGGCGTCCTATTTTGTTAGTATTGAAGGGGGGGGGGGAGTTGCTGGGGAGAGTTGGGGAGAGTTGGTGATCAGCTCTCAAAATTGTCACTATACGTGGTGGTGGTGGTGGCTCAACATGACTAGTTGTGGCTCATCATGGCTAGTCATAATCAGATCTGACCAGTTCTCACCAGATCCGACCAATTCTGGCCAGATCTGACCACCCCACCCCACCAACGCTGCCAATTCATCCACCAACTACCATCGCCTTGTCATGGCCACTCATAATTAACTTACCTCTAAATCCCAGTCATTGTTGCTCAGAAATTGTGTAGCAAGAGGCTCCGACACCTTCGTCAGCTCCATAAATGACGCAATCACTTCTTTTTGTTCCATTGTTGTGGTTACTTGCGCTGCAATTGCCTGGAAGAAGAGATCATGAGAGTTGTATTGTGGTGGTGGTTAGCTTTTGCCACTTACGGTGGGAAGAAATCCTTGCACCAAACACTGACAGAACATCCGTGCACCACTATTATACCATCTTGATGCTGGCTGTTACTGAATGTGTACCCAATTGGTTTAAGGTGAGCCAAATGTGGTAGTACTAGGCAACGGGGTAGAAGATACGTCTGCTGTTTACTGTTCAAAGCGGCAATACGTTTTTTGTTCTTTAGTGGCAGGGCACTGCTACCAGACACATCGTTTAACATTGAGTGTATGTAGATTCTATAGATTGTTGCTGGCAGTTGCCTACGCTCAATGTTAAAGATATAAAAGTGAGTTTTGCAATTTGCTGGACCTCGTATTTGGTCAATGATCTCGGACCATAAGAGTGTTCTTGCTTTCATCTTATTTTTCTGCCTTAATTTTGAACGCCAATAGTGCTATCAACATTTGATTAAATAATACGCTTAGGATTTACACTATATTTCAGCAGTCATTAGAGATTGATAGACGAAGGAAAGCGCATGGTCGATAGTTACTTAAAATACACGACTGAAGCCGTCATAAGGAAGAACATATTATTGCCTTGAACTGATACGTAGCAAATGGATAGGCCCAGTACTCTTTGAAAGAGTAATGCCGCAAGTATCATGGACAGCAGTGAGCAGTGAGCAGTGAGCAGCGAGCAGTGAGCAGTGAGCAGTAGAGCAGTAGAGCAGTAGAGCAGTAGAGCAGTACAGTATTGATAGCTTGGTTAGACAGCGACTTGAATGATAGTTGCAGCTCATCAGTTGAATGCCAGCCGTTCAAGGTCGGCTTATCTCATAGTGCATAAAGTATCACCACGAAAGGCGCACAAACAGAGTTAGGGGCAACACATAGCCAACCCATCCATCTAACTGTCAGTAGGACCACCTGCCGCCACCAAAAAATCATGCCTACAGCATACAAGTTTTTGGGGCTTTTTTCCCAAAAAGTAAGACCAGCGCTTCGCGCTTGTGGTATGTCATACTTTCCAGCCAGGCACCTGCCAGGCACCTGCCAGGCCTGCCAGTCAGCCAGACAACCACACCAGAGCTTAGATGCAACGGCACCCTCTACGTAGCATTGAATTCCTACTCGGAAAGCAAAGTCTACACACGCTACCGCAGTTCACACAACGGCGCTAAAAGTTGCACCCTCTCTACAATAAACTAATTCAAATATTCTTAAATTATCTAATTAACCGATGTTGAGATCCCAAATATAAAAATGCTAACCCGTGTTAACACGGACAGCAACAAACACAAAAGCACAATTTTTATAACGACAAAAACAGGGATGGTGTTGATAAACCATCATGCAAACATTAATGTTGAATAAATGCAGCAGAGAGATTAAAGCGACTGAGGCAAGTGAATCCACCAACCTCATGAAATCACTTAACGGAAGTGCTTGGTACCCTCAACCATGTTGGTCAAAGAGGCTCTCACCTCCTCCCAGCCTCTGGTCTTCAAACCACAGTCTGGGTTGACCCACAGCTTCTCCTTAGGGTACACCTTGAGAATCTCCTCGATTCTGGCAATGAACTCCTCCTTCGAAGGGATTCTTGGGGAGTGGATGTCGAACAGACCGAGACCAATGTGGTTAGGGTAGTCAGAGAACTCCTGCAGGTAGTTGGGGTCGTCCTTCTTGGAGTACTCAATAGAGACAACGTCGGCGTCCAGGGCCTTGATGTGCTTGGGGTCCAAGTCGGAGTAGCAGAAGTGCGAGTGGATCTGAGTGTCATCTCTGACACCAGTGGTAGCGACTCTGAAAGACTGGGCAGCCCATTGCAGGTAGTCTCTTCTCTCCTCACCCTCTCTGAGAGGCAGACCCTCTCTGATAGCGGGCTCATCGACCTGGATCACGGTAACACCGGCGGCCTCAAGGTCGTTGACCTCATCTCTGAGGGCAAGCGACAGCTGGAAAGCCTGGATCTTCTGGGAAACGTCGTTTCTTGGGAAAGACCATCTCAAACAGGTGACTGGACCGGTCAACATACCCTTCATAGGCTTGTCGGTGATGGACTGAGCGTAGACAGACTCCTTCACAGACATGGCCTTAGGTCTAGAAACGTCACCAACAATGATAGGAGGTCTAACGTAACGAGACCCAAAGGACTGGACCCAACCGTTGTTGGTGAAAGCGTAACCCTTCAGCTGCTCACCAAAGTACTGCACCATATCGTTTCTCTCGGGCTCACCGTGGACCAAGACGTCGAGGCCAATCTCCTCCTGGAAACGGACAACACGCTCAATCTCCTCGTGGATGAACTTCTCGTAGGCCTCAGCAGAGAGCTCGCCCTTGGCGAACTTGTTTCTGTTGATACGGATGTCCTTGGTCTGAGGGAAAGAACCAATGGTGGTGGTAGGGAAGAGAGGGAAGTTGTACTTGGCCTGCTGCTTGACGAGTCTCTCCTCAAAGGGAGAAGCTCTGTCAAACATCTTCTCGTCAATGGCCTCGACACGCTCGTGGACGGCAGCGTCGTTGGTCAAAGAGGACTCGGCTCTGCTCTTGATGGACTTGGCGTTGGCAGCGAGAGCCTCGGATACATCCTCACCAGAGACAGCCTTGGCGACGAGGACAACCTCGTCGAGCTTCTGGATAGCAAAGGAGAACCAGTCACGGACTTCTGGGTCGAGCTTCTTCTCGTTGTTCAGGTCAACTGGGGTGTGCAACAGGGAAGAAGAGGTAGCGACAACGACACGGTCCTTGCCGAGCAGCTCAATAGCCTTGTTGACGAGAGCAATGGCATGGGCAAAGTCGGCCTTCCAGATGTTTCTACCGTCAATGATACCAACGGAAAGAACCTGGTCCTTGGAGAGGATGGCGGCAGTCTCCTCGAGCTGCTCTGGGACTCTGACAAAGTCAAAGTGGAAACCAGCAACTGGCAAACCAGTGATGGCCTTGAGGTTAGGTCTCACATCACCAAAGTAAGAGGTGACAACCAACTGAGGCAGACCCTCCTGCTTGGCCAAGTACTCGTAAGCGGTCTTGTAAGCAGCCTGGACGTTCTCGGGCAAGTCCAAGACCAGGCAAGGCTCGTCTAACTGGACAAACTTGGCTCCAGCGTCGGCAAGCTTCTTGAGGATCTCGGTGTAGAGAGGAAGAACCTTCTCCAAAAAGGCAATTGGCTCGGTGTCAAGAGAGTCTCTGTCACACTTACCGAGGTACAAGTAGGAAACAGGACCAATAAGAACGGGACGGGTCTCGACACCAAGAGCCTTGGCCTCGAGGTACTCGTCAACGGGCTTCTGGCCGTTCAGCTTGAACTGAGTAGAGTGAGAGAAGGTGGGTCTCACATAGTGGTAGTTCGAGTCAAACCACTTCACCATCTCAAGGGCAGTGACATCCACAGCCTTGGTGGTCTCGGTGGCCTTCCTCTGCAGACCTCTACCCATGGCAAAGTAGGTGTCCAGTGGGCTCAGATCAAACTTGGTGTATCTCTCTGGGATGACATTGAACAGCAGCGACTGGTCAAGAACCTGGTCGTAGAAAGAGAAATCGTTCGAGGCAATCACAGTGACACCAGCGTCCTTCTGCACTTGCCAGTTCTTAGCACGGATGTCCTTACCAACCTTGAGCAACTCATCCTGGCCCACCTTACCGGACCAGTAGGCCTCGGTGGTCTTCTTCAGCTCTCTGAAAGCTCCGATTCTGGGGAATCCCAACACTGACGACTCAACCATTTTTTCTTGTTTTGTAAAAATCTATTGTAAGAACAGTCGTTACAGTAGAAGAAAGAGTTATACAAAACAAAGCACAATTTTTTACCTGGGGATTTTGTACACCTTTTAAATCGAAAGAGTCAGGCCCGTCGAAATTTGAAAAATATTGAAAAATTGAAAAATTTTAAAAATTGTGAGTCGTGCAGCAAATTGCGAATTGAAAAATTTCACGTGTTGTTGGGAGTGGTGCGAGGTGTGAATCTACGTGCGTTCCGTCTGATCGAGATCAGGGGAAGAGGCATGAATGCAATTAGCAGCAAACAAGGGGGTGGCCATACTACGCCATTGCAGCCTCTCCAATCCACCTAGTATCCCCTGAAAGCCCCTTCCCTCTCCCAGACTCAGCGACTGAGCCTCGTGGAAAACTCCGAAAATTTCCCAATCTGGACACAGCAGGGTCGCGATTACATAAACATACATACCAACGGTGTTTTTTTGCCTCGTTTAGCTCACTTTCGTTTAACCACCGGCATTTTTCCAGTACTGATTATATAATCTTATGACTTTGGGGTCCTTTTTTTTGGTAGTTGTCCTGCGTAATCTCTACTGTAGTGGCTAAAAATAAATGACTAATTGGTAATGCGGCTTCCTTATTCGCCATTTAAACGGTGCAAGTGCAGTTAATTGCCCAGAATTTAGCGCGCGGCTGCGTGACGTAGGCTCGCCGCTTAACCTATAGTCCTGATCTGGTAGTTAATATGCTGAGAGTGCAACTCGTGTTGGTATCCTAGAGGTTATGACATTAAAATATTGGCTGGATATTCGTAGATTTTGTATAGAGCCAGAACATATCGGCAACTCGTAAATGCTGTAGCAGATCTATTAGAGCTTACGCTATCTTACCATTGATAACCCCAACACCTGCCAGAGGTCTGCGATCTCTAGGTGATTAGATAAAATGCTCTCATGCATTATGTGGCCTAAAAGGGAATAACGCAACGTTTTACTTAAATGCAAACATTCCAGGTTCGTCATAACCTATGCAGAAGTTTTTGGGGATTTGACAAGTCACCTAGTAAAAGCCCAACATGACAGCCTTGGATTATCTGAAACAATTATTATTAGCACATGTTCAGCTCTGATTACGACAGACCCTATTGTAAACCTCGATTAGGCAAGTCAAGAGAATTTCAATTATAACAACTGTCATTATAAGTTTATTTAGCAAAGTGTAGAGTATTCTAAATATTTTATTGCGACGTATTGATGGGGACCCTTGTCTGAAAGCATATTGCCCTGAGGTAGAAGTCGTATATGCATATTCCAAGAACAGGGCCTAATACACTATACTTGATGATGTCAGATATAACTAATTTCCCTAAAAACTTTTTTTTTGTGCACTTTCTTCACAGCAAGCTGGCAGAACGTGCACTCTATGATTTTCTGCATAGCAGCCATACTTTTTGAAATATTACTGGTTGCAACCTCTGATGTTATGCTTTATAAAGGAATAATGCTCTCGACTATAGAAACTACGTAAACCAACGGTCATCAACATACAAAAGTAACACTTATCATTTGAAAATTGAAATAAATTCAAATCCAACTAAAACCCCACAACTCTTCAGCATTTTCTATGATAAACTATGGCCTTTGGCCTTGTTATCATGTTATACATTTATTGTTAGGTGCCATTTATTGACTCGGCACTATCTCACCGTTATCAGCTTATCGCAAGCTGGTGCAAAGATGTTAAGTATTTTGCCAAATTTGGTTTGCTAGGGCTCGAGATCAGCTGACCACACAGCTTGACAGGGCAGACAGCTAGCAGCCACAGACATTTTGCTCACGTAATGAGGTCAGAAAGATGAAACCAGATATTCTAGCAAAATTAAAACAATACGCCTATCAAGATCAGGAGCAGAGCCCGCGGTCAAGGCCATCCACTAGAAGCATAACCCGAAGAACCGTAGAACCAGCATCGGTAACCAAAAAGACTAAGAAAAGGCCGAAAAAGCCAACCCAGGATTTCTCCGATTTACCACTACTCAACCCATCCTTGAAAAGTGATCTAGAACTTGTATTTATAGGCTTTAATCCCAGCATTAAATCCTCAGAGCATCAGCACCACTATGCACATCCTACCAACCTCTTTTGGAAACTGTTCAACGAGAGTAAAATTTTAGAGGCCGCATCTGGCGGTACATACAGCAGAGAGTGTACTTTTCTAGATGACTGGGACCTGGTAAACTACGGAATAGGGTTTACGGATTTGGTTCTGCGCCCTACTATTGCCGCTAATGATGTTTCAGAAGCAGAGATGTTGCTCAACGTTCCCCGGGTTCTTGACGAACTGAACTCTAACCTCCCGAAAACGGCATGTTTTGTCGGCAAGGGGATTTATGAAAAAGTTTGGAAGCACTGCGGTTTGGCGAAAGGTGTACTGAAGGATTTTAGTTGGGGACGTCAGCCACTGGATATCAACGAAAAACTAGGAATTGATAATGCTACTGCTATATTTGTAGTTCCTGGAACTTCAGGCTTGGTGAGTATTCCCTACAAGGCTAAACTAGACTTATGGTTACAACTATCGAAATACATAAAAGAAACTGGGGTCAGCAAAAAGGCAAACATATACCAGTAGTATAGAGATCAATTTAGCAGTCTTTGTCTGATTAAGTTCTGATAGAAAATGACTCCATTCTCTTTTTTGGGGTTTAAGATGCCCTGTCTGTAGATTCCTCTCTGCAGATTTTTTTGGGTCTGTTCACACAGCCAGAGATCTTCCTCAGCAACTTGTCTGGCAAAGCTGTAATACTCTTTGAAGCCTTCCTCGTCGCCATCGTAGAAATAGTCAAATTCCATACGGCACTTGTTAGCATTTACGGGACAGACTCTAAACAAACCCATTCCTCCTCCGTAACTGTTCAACGTGGCAGTGGGGAAGAAGTACAGAAATAGACCTTCGGCGCTGGTTCCCTTTGCTGGCTTTCCATATTGCCTACAAAAGTTGGTAAACGTCTCTACTTTGTAAAACTCCAAGGGATAAGCTTTAGAGAATCCAGGATGGGCGTATTGGCAATGGAGGCATTCCTGATACCCGTCCAAAAATGTTATGAATCCATAATCGCATTCATAAACCAGTCTCTTGACTAAACTTTTTGATCTGAAGTCATACCCATCTACAAACTGGCCAAGCTCATTGTTATAAAATTCCCATAAAGTCTGTTGAGGCGTTTCCTCGTGGTTTACGAAAATGAGGCCCTGAGGAGTGATTGTGTGCTTCACCTTTTTCAATTCTGCCAGCTTTGACTGCTTCTCTTCAGGGATTTTACAATCCTTCATGACCTCTTCGTAGACACCATAGTACATGTCCAAATTGTCTACATTATATACGTCGGGGACATTGCACAGCGTGAAAAAGGGATTCTTATAATAGTCAAACTGCACATACTCAACAATGTCTTTCGAATATTTTGAGTTGTTGGAAAACGCGTTAAGAACAGTCAAGAAATGCCAGCCTTTCTTGAAAATTTTCTCATTGCATTCTTCCAAGATAGCCTCGGAAGTGTACCAAGATCCTGGCAACGTTTTTGGCAGGTTCTCGGAAAGTTCATTGACCAGATCTGCTTTCTCGAAAGAGGGTAGTTTTGTGATCGTCGCAGTTTGGAGCATCTTGTATTCTTTGTGGTATACTTATTCTACTTGGTACTTCAGTTTTAACGGTCTACATGTCTTCTGTTATATAGTATCGTTACTGGGAAAAATCCGACCGTCAATGTAACAGAGATAGACTGTGTTGTGCTGATAAGAATATATTTTGGGAACTTTCGCAAAATTCCGAAAGTCTCGAAATTTTCCGTTTGTCGAACTTTTGCGAGAGATCATTATCTGCTGGCAATGAAATGGGAACCAAGTCCATTTCGTAGAAACAGGTATGAGGTAGCAGAAATGATATACTGGTGTCTTTGTAACATGAGACACCAAGCATCTGAGAGCTTATCTCAGTTGATGTGAGCCGCGTTCCAGAAAACACTTTATGGTGTAGAGAGAGATAAATAATGGAAATGCTGTCGATTTGCCAAATGCGGATAGTGGCATGTGTCATATAGTATGGCCCTCTTCGATGTTTTGTAAGCCCTTACAGGACTCACTGACATAAAGTCTCCATCAGTAAGTAACAGGATAACTACTACGATGCCTCCAACTACCTCCTTTCAACAACTTTGAAGAGCTAAAGTGTTAGTGCAAGAATATGCAATATATCGCTGTAAGGTACAACTGCCCTTGGCGAAAGGGTTTTCAGCCCTTCTTATCTCAAAGGCCGACTAAGCACAGCTCGCACGGCTTTTGGATAAGAGAGACATATGTCCTCTTTTAAGTCATAAAATCCTGGAGATATGCTGCATGACGTCACATTATGTAATTTTGCGGCTTTTTTCTTATCGGAGAACTTATCTTTTCAATGTTACACTGCATAATTTTCTTATCAGTGAGATCTTTGGCAGTCTGGGCAGTATTTCTGAAATGAGATTGAAAAGACTCGGCGAGGGGGTGAATCTGAGTATAAAATTCCTAACATTTTTCATTTCCTCTGGCACTGGCCATTAAGGCTATTTGGCATACACGTTCAACATTTCAACTATGGCACCGTCAGCTGCAATCATGAAGCCCTTGAAGCTCATGAAGGATGTGTTCATTCCTGTGCCACCTAAGAAGGCTTTAACTAAGAACGAGCTGGCCCATATAGTTTCTCACAGGACAATACCTGAGGTATCAGAAGCGTCAGATGTGGAGTCTAAAAAAGGTGCTGCATATGAGGTTGGAATCCAAGAGCTCTCCGACTCTTCTTCAGATGATGAAGCAGAGGCATATGCTCAGGGCCATACACACAGGAGGCTAGTCAGCCGCCAGATTCAGTTGATTGCCATTGGAGGAACGATTGGTGTTGGGCTGTTTGTGAATTTGTCGAGCACACTTGCAAATGCTGGGCCAATCAGCTTGCTGTTTGGTTGCATATTCTGGTGTCTGCCTGTGCTGTGTGTTTCTGCAGCTTGTGGAGAAATGGTATGCTACCTGCCCATTCCTTCTCCTTTCTTAGCCCTTGCAGAGAGATGCTATGACGAGGCTTTCGGGTTCATGGCCTCGTGGAATTTCTGGGTGCTGCAAAGTTCTCTTATTCCTTGGGAGGTTACACTGTTTGTTAGTCTCATGCACTATTGGCGAACGGACTTTAACATCGCTATCCCTATTTCCATCCAGCTGTTCCTCTATTTCTTGATTTCGATTTTGGCGGTGAAATATTACGGCGAGTTTGAGTTTTATCTCGCTATTGGAAAGGTGATATTGGCTATTGGACTGATGTTTTTTGTGTTTGTGACCATGTGCGGTGGTAATCCACAACACGATGCCTACGGTTTCAGATACTGGTCTACTCCGTTCGTCGAGTACCTCCACACCGGCAGTTTGGGCCGATTTCAAGGCTGGCTAGCATCTGTGATTGCATTTTGTTTCCTCATTGCCGGCCCAGAGTATGTGTCATTGACCGCCGGTGAGGTTGCCAACCCGAGGAATGTTCTTCCAAGGGCTTTTAAGCAAGTTGCTATCAGATTAACGGTGTTTTTTGTAGGCTGCTCTCTATCGATTGGTTTATGCTGTGCTTATAATGATCCTCTGCTGACTCAAGCTTTGGAGCAAGGACTTCCCGGTGTCGGCTTGTCTGCTTACAACATTGCAATCTACAACATGGGTATCAAGGTGCTCCCAGATATTATCAATGTTCTCCTAGTCACCTCCTGTTTTTCAGCTGGTCTAGGTTACTCCTTCTGTAGCTCTCGTACACTATACGGTATGGCATTGCAGGGCAAAGCCCCTGCTGTATTCTCACATTGTAACGCTGCCGGAGTTCCCATATACGCAGTAATTGTTGCTCTGGCATGGGGATGTCTGGGATTCCTTCAACTGGGCTCGACAGCCAGCCAAGTTCTGGACTGGATTGTGAATCTGGTGACGGCTTCGCAACTGATCAACTTCTGCGTCATATTAACAACGTATCTTAAGTTCCGTAAAGCTGTTGTCGCCCAAGACATCGACAGAGACACCTTTACCTTCAAGGCTTGGTTTCAGCCCTACATCACTTACTGGGCACTGTTTGTCGTCGTAGCCATGATTGGCGTGCAAGGTTACTACGTGTTCCTCCCAGGGGGATGGAGTGTTGAGTCCTTTTTATTCTCTTATCTGATGATCTTCATTGACGCTGCACTCTATGGTTTCTGGAAGGTGTTGAAGAGGTGTAGAATTATGTCTGCCGAAGATGTGGATCTCACTACTGGTCTGGACGAAGTGTATGCTCACGAGAAGTGGTTCAATGCCCGTGAGGCTGCCCATGCAGGTCAACCCATCAGTTGGGCGACGCGGATCTCTAGAATACTCTTTGGGAAATGAGCTGCTTTACTATTTTGCTAAAAAAATATATTCTATGTAGTCTACCTAAATGTGCTGGAAACACGTATCGACATGAATTTAGTTCTTAGATGCTTTGCAAACTTTGCCCCAGATCTCAACTCCCTTGACAATGTCTTGCACTGGAAGGAAACTGATCGAGACCCTAACACCGGAAGAACCCCATCCCTTGGACTCACCAGTGACCTCAAAGAAGTCACCGTTGGCGAGAACAACACCTTCTTTTCTACAAGCATCACAGATCTCCCTACAGTCGTAACCGTCCGGTAATGTCACCCACAAAAAGTAGCCACCGAGACCATCGCTGACAGTTGTACCCTCTGGCAGGTACTTTTTGACAGCATCTATAAACTCGTGGTATCTGGCAGAGTACTCTTTTCTTAAATTAATAATAATCCTGTCCAAGTCCCCAGAAGTGATCATCTCGCCAATAATCATACTATTGGTGTGAGAAGCACATCCTCCAGAAACATGAGCACCACCGTTGGCAATTGCCGACGTCAATTCCTTGGTCGGAGTTTCCTGCCACCCGACTCTCAAGCCTGGTCCAACCAGCTTGGAGAAGGTGGAATTAGAAACAGTGTTACCGTACTTAGCACCCTCGGGAAGCGTATCTCTGTCAATATGAACGACACGCTTCACCAAAGAAGGTGTCTGGTCATATGGCACAGAGTAGTCTAGCAAGTCGTAGACGTCGTCGCAGATCAGAAGCATATCGTGCTTTCTGGCAAGCTCGACTAATGCGAGTCTGTTCTCCTCGGTGAGGGTGCCTCCTCTTGGGTTAGAGAAAGTGGGTGTTATATACATCACATATCTGTAGATTTTCTTAGGCACAATTCTTTTAGGACCAACAATCTTGGCAAGTTTCTCAGGAGTGAGCTCGGTGACCGGTGCTACAGAGTCATAGTACTGAAGCTCCTTTTCCAGGGTCACCAGATCAATCTGCCCATCGGCAAACTCCTCAATTCCCGTTAGCTTGCCGGCAAAACCTGCATCTATAAAAACGTCGTTTATCAAGAAGTATGTGGGAGTAACGAGAAATGCTCTTCTAGTCAACCCAGTAAGTGGCGAGGTGGTCTGTGCCAGAATGTTCATTGCACCATAACTAGCACCGTTCGTCAAGTTCAGACACCCCGTATCCACAGGGGCGATTTTGAAGCTTTTCTCCTCCCATTTTGCAATTGCTTCTCTGACCTCAATGTTGCCGAGGTTTGGGCCGTAAGTTAAAGGATGCCTGTCGGTTACATCGTTGTAATAGTTTTCGTCATCTACTACTTTTTGGAAGATAGCAGTAGAGGCCCTTAGTACCTCCTTGGATGGCAATAAAGAGGGGGTGGGATGTCCCCTGAAAAAATTGAAGTTGGCTGGAATTGTATTCATTGTGGTTCGAATAGTAGGACGTCAAACGGTCTTCATCGTTCTTCGAGAGAGATGACAGGTTCAGATATATGGTATAGTGGATGGATATACTATGCATGAAACGAGGAGCGGGCCAATCCCGCATTACCTATTTGGGCAATACAGATATTTCTCCACGAACGCGCGTAAGGCGAGCGCGGTGCCACAGTTTAGAGCTGGAGAAGGCCATCTTTTCCGGCACGTAGATAATGTACGTCTGGCGCGGAGCTCGGAATCGGAGTTTTAATTAGTTGGCCGGAAAAAGAATTTAAAGATTAAATTTCAGATATGTGTGTGAGTGTGCGGACTTACTTTTGTTTATATTTCATTTACTAGCAAGTTGGTTTTCTACGTATGAAATTTAGGAATTCTTCTGAACGTAGGAGATTGTCTTGGAGTACTACAGCGAAACTTATACCTTCATCGTAGTGCAAGTTTAATTCGCGTAAAAAGAGAGCTGAATACGTAATCTCGAGCACAGAAACACTGTCAAATGCTAGGTATCTCAAAAAGCAATGAAGACTCGCTCAATCTCTGAAATTAAAAAACTAAAGTCCAAGAAAGCCAAGAAAATTACAACGGGCTGTTCTAATTCACGCTCTTGGTTCTCGTAACACAATTTCTTGGTACCCAGTTGAATATTTCGTGTTATAACACAGGCTGATAGGTAATTTTTAGTATCCACTGCTCTCTGACGAATAAGTTTTTGTTTGTAAAATTGTGTAGCGTAGCATGCAAGATCTGAACTCGTGCCCGCTTTTAATCTACCCCACATTCAGTTCAAAGCCCTTTGCGAATACTTATTGGATAAAAGAAACGGTAAAGAGAGAGCCAGCATTCAAATACGGACAGTACAAAAATACAAAAAATAATCGAGAAATGTCTTACCATTTGTAGCGGAAGTGGATATTTTGTAAATCAGTCAAGTCTTTGAAATCAGTATCTTCGTGCTCTCCAACGGCCAAAGCGTTAGGGTCAAATTTCTCACGCTTGCAGTTATCCCTGTAGCAAAGATACATGTACAGAACCAGAGACGCAATTGTCAAGGCATAAGATCCAAAGATAGAACTGATTCCAAGATCATAGGTTGGTGCCTGTTCTGATTTAAAAAACTGAGGACCAATAATGTTTGAAACGGAATAGCCGATAAAATAAATAGCATTGCAAGTAACTTTTTTGGTATAACCGGCAGTGTTAGCCTGGATCAATGTCAGAGAAGCAATATACGGTCCCAAATAAAAAAATGCGAAGTACATTGATATCAGACGACCTTTGTAGTTTGTAAAGGGCAACTTGTAAAGGAGAATAGAAGCAATCAATGATGGCACCAATATAGAGATCATTACTATACCCCTAAACTTCTTATGGGGCCATTTTTTCTCCAGTAAAAATATAGCACCAGTAGTAATATACGACGAGGCAGTCTGCATGACGCCGTTAACTGTTCCTAAGAGAGCAGATTTCTTTGAATCCCAGCCAAGTCCCTTGACAATCAGAGGTGAAAAATTAGTTAGTCCACCATTTGGAATAGAAGCAAAAATTTGAAACCAAAACATAACCCAGACTTTAGGGTCTTTCAGGGATTCCCAAAATTGATCCCATTTCCACTGAGTAGATTTGATACCAGTCTGATTTTTCTTTACTTGGTGCATAATTATGGCCTTCTCCCTTTCGCTTAGAAGTTTGCAGTTCGCTGGCGACGAGGGTAAGACAAAGTAAATAAAAATACCCCAGAAGATAGACATTCCTCCGATAATCCAGTAGAACAACCTCCATGGATTGAACCATTCATGTGTGTAACTCCCAACGGCATAACCAATAGGTCCAGTAAAGATTGTAGAGAGACCAGTGTACATCAAGCCAGTTCTCAAAGGTTGCTGCTCTCTTGTATAGAAAGACGCAATCAGTAACAAATTGAGGGCAACCACGGGCGACTCCATAATACCAAGCAAAATTCTTGTTACTACCATGGGAGCAAATGATTTCACAAACCCGGTACCTATCAAGATGCAACCCCAAAGAATGTACGCAACGGAACCGACAGTGATGAGTGGGAATTTCTGGAGCAGCTTACCGGCTGGAAAACTGAAAAACAGGTAACCAAAATAAAAGACAGACCCAATCCAACTGTATTGGTCGCCTACCAAGTGTAAGTCGGTCTTCAAACCATACAAAGCAGCAGTAGAGTGGGATACTTTGTCCATGGCGGCAATAGAAACATTCAACCATAAGAATGGAATCAGATTGAGATCGACTTTCCAAAGAGCTCTTCTGTACTCCTGTGGAGTGTATCCGTCGGCAATCAAGTGCATGTATTTTGCACCGATGTCGATTGCCTTTTCATCTTCGATAGTAACGAACTTCTCTTCTGAGGTGCTGCTGGTGTCAACAGCAACAATACCGGCCTTTTTTTCTTCGATGGCCATTTCAATAAATTATCACTCAAGACTGAACTGGTTTGTTTTTTTAAGATTTACAAAAAAGATTCAGTGAGCTCCAGCTCGATTCATATACGCCTTTCAAGGATGCACAAATTTGTCAAGTTTCACCTCTCTTATCTTATCAAGGCACGAAACACGAAAGATTACAGATAAGTAATAGTTGATTTATACCTCTAATGGCCTTATCTACTGCATTAAGTTATACACTACCAAAATAGAAAACTCGGGGAAAGTGGCCCAAAAGCCAAGCATGACCTTATTTTTACGCTGTTGAATGGAAATAGACACAATACAATGCCCAAACCCTGTAGCTTTGTGCCTTTTGTCGGAGGTTTTTTGACCTGCAGAGAGGTACATGAGCGGAAACCCCTCCGCATTTTCCAAAAGAAGCAATTTCGTGATGGAGATATCGACTTGCCTCTTTGAGATTATCAATGTGCATCGCTTCATGCAAGTCTAGATCACTTGCGAGTGTCCGCCCCATCTAGTTTATATACTTGAAATATCCACTTTGAGATAGCTTTCCTGAATCGTTTTTTAAGGATGACAACGACAAACATGGACGCTGACGCTATTAGAATTGAGGAGGAGATTAAAAAAATTGAGAGCTGGTGGGCTTCGGAGAAGCAAAGCCGGTTAACTAGACCATATACTGCTAAAGAAGTTGCTGTTATGAGAAATAGCATCGATGTAACACCCACTATTGCCAATCAGCTCTCACTGAAACTATGGAAGCTGTTCGAGGAAAAGCTTGCTAAGAAAGAGCCATTGCTGACTTATAGTGCAATTGACCCAGTTGCTGCGGCACAGATGGCCAAGGCTGGATACGAAATTGGCTATGTTTCCGGAGCTCTTTCCGGTATGTCAACTGTCACCGATCCTTCCATGGATACTGCTGATTACCCTTGGGATACAGTCCCTAACTCTGTTGAGAAATTGGTACGTGCTCAATTATGGAACGACCGCCGCCAAAACCATCTGAGGTCCTTGATGACACCAGAGGAGAGAGCTTCGTCCCCCAAATATGACTACCTGATTCCTCTTATTGCCGATGGAGACATGGGTTTCGGTTCTACCACTGGCATCATGAAGATGACCAGAAAGTTTGTCGATGCTGGTGTGTCAATGTTTCATTTAGACGATTTGGCCATTGGTATGAAAAGATTTACAATTGGCGAAGGCCGTACTGTTGTTCCTACCTGTGAATTTTTGAAAAGATTGACTGCTGCTCGTTTTCAGTTGGACGTCATGGGTGCAGAAACGTTGCTGATGGGTAGAGCAGACTCAATTCACGCCGAATTCATCACTTCAGTGATTGACCCTAGAGACCACCAGTATGTCCAAGGAGCAACAAACCCTGATGTTAAGCCACTCATCCAGGTTTTGAGTGAGGCTAGAAAGGCTGGATCAGATGTTAAGCAAGCAAGACTGGACTGGATCAAAGAAGCCGGTATCAAGACTTTTGATGAAGCGGCCGAGGAAGTGGCTACGAAGGAAGAGTATAGCGATTACTCGAAGCTACTAAAGTTTAACAAATTTGCAAGTTTGACTGAAAGAAGAAAGCATGCCGAAAAGACCATTTCTAAAGCAGTGTACTTTGATTGGGAAGTTGCTCGTAGTTCCGATGGACAGTACTTCTTGAAGAAAACTGTTGACCATGTCATTGATAGGGCTATTGCTTCCCTGCCTATCACGGATACTACTTGGGCAAGAATGGATACTCCTAAATGGGACGAGCTAGTTAAATTCCACACTGCTATGCGGAAAATTGACGACAAGCGTGTGTACGGTTTTGGTTACACCGGAAAGTATGACTGGAAGGCCAACGGATTTACTGAAGAGAAGATTAAGAGCTTTCAGTATGATCTGGCCCAAATGGGCGTTATCTTTCAGGTGCAGCCCATCTTTTCCGTTCAAGGTATGAACTTACATGCACTGAACTTTGCGAAGATGTTCATCAAGGAAGGTATTCACGGATACTTGAGAGACGTTGCTGACCCATGTGCCGAGCAACAAATTGACGGCTTTGAAACCAGTTGGTGTGGTGCCAAGCTGTCGGATGACCAGATGTTTATGGCTGACTCAATGATCACCTCAATCCCATTCTAATAGATTACTGGTACATACTTATGCAGACTCTATAGGTAATGCAAAATTCAATTACTTGAGCATAGGATAGGAAGAAGTGCGGAGATGGTCATCAATGGTACATGGATATTGTAGGGAAGCAAATACGAATGCCGTGCACATTTCCTTGGGGAACAGTGTCTTTGAAGAGCGGAAAAAGTGAGTTGCCTGAATAGGCAAGTGCGGAGAACACAGTTATCGTGAAAATTTCCTTTTTGGGGGAGTCTCTATACAGGGAACCAACCTGATATGTTTAGCTTTCAAATGCTGACGTTAAATAATGAACCAATAGACCATGTAAAAAGCCGTGTTTCTTCTTACATTTGTTTTGGCCTTGGCAAAAACATCACACTGTATTGGACCAACTTAAAAAATGTCACCTGAGGAACTAAACGCTCAATACGAAAATGATATCAAAACCATCAAACGTTGGTGGACTACTGATAGACAGAAGGACATCAAGAGACCTTACTCTGCAGAGAAAGTGGCATCTTTGAGAAATGGAATTTCCATAGAGTATCCTTCTAGCATTCAAGGCAACAAGTTGTTGAAAATGCTGCAAAGCAAGGTGGATAGTAAAGACTATGCCTTGACTTTTGGGTGCGTTGATCCTGCGACTGCCTCGCAATTGGCTAGAGCTGACTATGAGTGTGTTTACGTTTCGGGTGGTGTTTCTGCAATGCAGATTGCCGAAGAAATTGGAAGAGACCATGCTGACTACCCAAGCGACACGGTTCCCGGAGTAGTCAGCAGGCTGTTCAAGTCTCAACTTTTCCATGATAGAAGACAGAAGTCATTCTACTACGGATTATCCGAAGAAAAGCGCAAGACAGCAGAATTGCACGATTATCTGCTTCCTATGGTTGCTGATGGCGATATGGGTTTTGGCAGTGTCACCTCAATTATGAAAGAGACTAAACTTTTTGTTGAGGCTGGCACAGCTATGGTTCATTACGACGATTTAGCTATTGGCTTGAAGAAATTTACCGAAGGAGTTGGCCGTACCATCGTTCCCACCTGCGAGTACCTAAAAAGGCTTACTGCTGCTAGGTTGCAGTTGGACGTTATGGGCTCAGAGATGCTTCTAATGTCAAGAATTGACTGCTATCATGCCGAGTTTATTAATTCCGTGGTTGATCCCAGGGACCATCGCTACGTCAAGGGCAGTACCAACCCTGACGTTGTGCCTTATATCAAGGCAATGGTAGAGGTCAAAAAGAAAGGCGACAATTTTAAAGAAGCTAGGCTTGCGTGGCTGAAAGAAGCAAAGGTTCTTACTTTCACTGATGCCGTTAAAGAGTTGGCTAGCGAGGAGGAATATGCTGCCTTTCTCAAAAGTTTAAAGAAGTACGAGTTTCCCTCTATTAAAGAAATGAGAGCTGCTGCCAAAGAAACTGTAGCTGCTGAAATTTACTTTGACTGGGAGGTTCCTCGCACTTCTGCTGGCCAGTATCTCTTTCAGACGTCCAACCAATGTGTTATTGAAAGAGCAATTGCCTCGATGCCTCTCACTGACACTACTTGGTGCAGAATGGATAGTCCAATTTGGAAAGACATTGTGGAGGTTCACTCAGCGTTATTGCAGGTGAGTCCCAAGCGTATTTTTGGTTTTGGATTTACCGTTTCTTACGATTACGGAAAGGCTGGCTTTTCTGAGGAAGAGGTTAAGAAATTGAACAAGAGTTTGGCGGAGCTTAACATTGTCTGGCAAACACAGCCAACTTTCACTTTGCAAGGACCAAACATGTACGTGTACGGGTTTGCAAAGATGTTCAAAAAGGAGGGTATGTACGGCTACATTCGTGATGTGCAATCAAAGTCTTTGGCTGCCGGCCACGACCACACAGGTACTTCTTGGGGTGGCGCTTTCATTGCGGATGAGTACCTCAATCTCGCCGACTCTATGGATTCTACTATACCTCTATAAGTCTTTATTCATTTTATAGTTTAACTTCAGAATTTAACATATGCACTAAATCGAAGTCCAACAATATGACAAGCTATATTGGAAAAGGACGATTTCAAGATTTGATTTGCTTATGCTCGCTTATCTTTCCTTTTCGCTCGCTCTTATCAGCGCACATTCCGATATCTTCATTTCCGGTCCGCATGCAGGTGCATACAGGTGCATATAGGTGCATAGAGTGTCTTTTTGAACGAAGTGGGGATCTGAAAAGTGGTAAGCTTCTGGCGTGTTGCTGTGTGTCTGGGGCTCTTGGTAGAGTAACAAGGTGGTTTAACTGTTTGTTATCTTACCGCTTTGAAGCAATTTTGACAATGCCTACTAACAGAGACGTTCACCAAATCAAGTTCTCTGTGAAAATCAACCCGAAGAAGGTCGTCAAACAGAGCGAGAATCTGTCCCTTATCACGAAAAAGTCAAAGGGAAGAACGGGTACTGCGTGCCTGTATTGCCGTAAAAGACACATAAAATGTGATACCTCAACATATCCATGTGTGGCTTGTGCGAGACTAAAGCGAGAATGCATTTTTGAGGACCCCACGCAAAGTACAGTTGTGACTACCGAGCACTTGGAGAGTCTTCACGAGAGCATAGCACAGCTCAAAGCAGACAATGAGAGGCTCAAGGAACATGTGAGATCCGCTAAGATCTCCTTTGGCGAAGCGACCAGATCACCTCACAGCCAGATATCGCCGCTGTCTAGAGGGTCTCATGTATCACCAAGAAGTCCTCTGAGTGGAGGAGAGACGCGGTTTGAGAGAATCCCACCATTTTTGAATAACAGAGGTGAGCTCTTGGGACGAGTATCGCCGATGCGAACTTTTTTCGATACAGATATTGCACGCTTAGATAGCCAGTTCCTTCTGAATGGGAATTATGGATACGCTCAACAGGAGAACCAACATTTGAGAATAAGGGACATAATCTTAGAGGACTACTCGGATTCTCTACTGTACACCTTTAGATTTGAGCATGCATCTGTGCCTGTAGTGTTGGGCAATTACGACACAGCCCTGATGGCACTGAATAATTTCCTTGCGTACACTTCTGGGACATTTTATTTCTTTGACCAGCATCAGTTCAAAGCGAACTTGAGCTATCTGTATGACACCAAGTCTATTAAGAGCTCTCAAAATAATGCCACATTTGAGGAGGTTTTGATTAGCCAAGTACTAGAGGTAATAAACATTCTTTTGATCCTGGCGATATCGGATATTTTAACAAAACCAAAGACTACTTTTAGTTCTTCCCTAGATAGTTTCAGCAAGGCGTCCTGTTTGCTCAAAAACACGTTTATGAATGACGGCGTTCAGTGGCTCACTAGTACGGCAGGTCTCTCTACTCTTATTTTATATGCTTACACCCTCAAGCTGGTGGAGAAGCCGCTGGATTGCACGTTTTATCTTACTTTAGCTGGAAAAGTAGCTTCACTGCTGGGTATAAATACTGATTTTGGGAAGTCAAAAATGACTAGAGCGGAGCTAGAGCATAGAAGAAGATTGGTTTGGACCCACTACTGCTTAAGCTACATCTTATGCTACAACTACGAGTTTCCCTTTGAGAATAAATCTATAACTATAGACTATCCCAGAAATCGTGAGGTCAAGGATCCCGACTGCTTAGTAACAATGGAAGATGTAGAGTACAGCTGTCAGTTGATCAACATTGTGAAAATAAACGCATCTGTGCTTCAAAGACTCTACACTAATCGCCCAGTAAAGAATATTTTGCCAATTATTCATGAACTCGTAGTCAAACTACTAAGGTGGAAAAGAGGTCTTCCTGAAAGGATTGACTGTATATATACCAACTCGACATTGAGGCTGAACAGAAACACAGCAACAATCATGCTAGAATACTTTCATGGCCTTAATTTGGCTGTAAGGCATCTTTTATTTCACTATACATTTCAGCAATTGTCTTCCAAAGAACGCACTTATGCAGATCTTGCAGATTGTTCACCAGCTGTACTGGCTCTGTTGAACACATCCTTCCAAGCTTCCATGAACACTGTCAGAACTCTCTCTGTTTTAGCGCCTGGAAATCTAATCTACAAACATGGCTACATGGACCGCGAAAAGCTCTACATTTCCACGACCACGCTGATATTGTTCAACGTCGCTTTTGGCGTTCATTCTACGACAAACATACACATAGACACGGGACTAGAGATTCTGCTTGATATGCACAAATTTGGGAACACTTTTGCAACCGTGCGTATACGACAGATTCTGACAATCATTGATTCGCTGGGCCAAAATCAAGCCATGCGTAGCGTTGTGGACAAGCTAAGGAATTTTGAGATTAACTCTCAAGTTAATAGAGACACTTTCCTGGCAGAAACCAAAGAAATAAAAGACAATCAGGCAACCCCTATCTTCGGCACCCCAATAAATGAGTCGTTTTTGGAGAGCGGCATTAAATCTGTAGAACACGACTTTCATGACTATATGAGTCCTTCGTTATTGCCTCAGCTTTCTAACCTAGACCAAATGCTCTCTGATTTTGATATGTTTTCAAGTCTGAAAAATCGAAATGGAGAGCAGAATAAATGGGATGACGAGAAAGAGATATTTGCTTACAAATTGGACTGAGAATACAGAGATGAATTACAAGTAGCTACTTAATGCTTGTCTTACAGGCTACAGCGCTTCTGGTTTTCTGGCATCTAATAGTTTGTATAACTTGATTATGTATATCTAGCCTCAATCGGCATGGAAAATACAACGCCTTTTTACACTGCAGGCTCTAACAAAAATAATTTATTTTAGTCTTAAAATCCCTGTCAATCATATGACCTCCGTTGACATGAATACATTACTAACCCCTTGGCAACTAGACAGCTAAACTAGTACTGAGCCTATAGATAACCTTTTGCGTAGGTGCTAGGAGTATAAATAAGTCACAGTCAGCTCGAAGGTGGCAGGTGTACATTTTTCAATTCAGTCATATGGCTTGGAAAATCTAGCAATATTACGAAGAAGAAGGAGTTGTATAGTCCATCACAGGAAGCCAACGAGACAAAATGACAGTAAGTTTTGATGATATTAACAGATAACAGACCTCCATAATACTGACCTTTTTTTTAGGGCGTGATTCAGCCGAAATTCGACGATCTAAGCGAGCTGATCGACAATGATAGGAAAACGCTGCCGGCGGAGAAAGTGCCCAACTTGTACCCCGTCCATGCCTACTTTTCCAACGATTATCTGACCCCTCATTTGGCTTACTTGAAGCTTACGAGGCCCGGAGACAAATCTTTTAAGAAAACGCCCTCGTTTCTTTTTGAGAGTGCCAAAAATGGTGACACCGTAGACAGATTCTCGTATATGGGAGTCAACCCTAGAAAGATAATCACCACCGGCCCCACGCATGGGATCGAAGTAGATCCCTTGTTTCTTTTAGAAGAAGAGCTCAGTAATTTGAGGCAGGCTCAGTTGCCCGGAATTCCGGCTCTCAGTGGAGGTGCCATTGGGTATATCTCCTATGATTGTATCAAGTATTTCGAGCCCAAGACAAAGCGGGACTTGAAAGACGTTCTGAAGCTGCCCGAGGCCAGCTTGATGCTGTTTGACACGATTGTGGTGTTTGACAATTACTACCAAAAATTTCAGGTGATTTCGAACGTGCACATCGGTGCCAACGACACCAAGAACGAGATCCAGATGAAGTACCTTGAGGCCGCCAAAGAGATTGCTCGCTTCGAGAAGATTCTGACCGACAACTTGTCGGACATATCGTATCCGCCACAAGGCCCCATTGCCAAGGAGAACGATTTCACTTCGAATATCGGCCAGGAAGGTTACGAGAACCACGTGAGAAGTCTGAAAGAACACATTATGAAAGGTGACATCATTCAGGCCGTTCCCTCGCAAAGAGTGGCCAGACCCACCACGTTGCACCCATTCAACATCTACCGCCATCTGCGGACTGTAAACCCTTCGCCATACCTTTTCTATATCGACTATCTAGACTTTCAGATCGTAGGGGCCTCGCCCGAGCTGTTGGTGAAGTCTGACATGAACAACAAGGTGGTAACACACCCTATTGCTGGTACTATCAAGCGAGGAAAGACGCTCGAAGAGGACGAGCAATTGGCTAAGGAGCTTCAGTCCTCGTTGAAGGACAGAGCAGAGCACGTGATGCTTGTAGACTTGGCCAGAAACGACATAAACCGTGTGTGTGACCCGCTCACGACTAGTGTAGATAGACTGCTCACTATCGAGAGGTTTTCTCACGTGATGCATCTGGTATCAGAGGTTAGTGGTACCTTGAGGCCGGAGAAGTCTCGTTTTGATGCGTTCAGGTCGATCTTCCCTGCTGGTACCGTCTCCGGTGCTCCCAAGGTGAAAGCTATGGAATTGATTGGAGAGCTTGAGGGCGAGAAGAGAGGCGTGTACGCAGGTGCTGTGGGTAACTGGTCTTACGACGGAAGGAGCATGAACACTTGTATAGCTTTGAGGACGATGGTGGTGAAAGACGGGGTGGCTTACTTGCAAGCCGGCGGAGGAATTGTGCACGATTCCGACGAGTATGATGAGTATATAGAGACGATGAACAAGATGAAAGCTAATATCAACACGATAAATGAGGCTGAGAAGATCTGGATTGCTCGTTTAAGTGAGGATAGGAATGACAGTGAAGCTGAGCAGTAGCGAAGAGTAAAGCCATTGAGCTTGGCGTCCTAATTGGCTGGTTGGCTTCTGTAGGTAAATGTATAGTTTTAAGAATGTTAGTCACGTGGCAGTTAAATATTCTACAATTGTACTGAAGGGGGCAATGATATAGCCGTACCGAGTGCCAAGAAGGTGAAGCGCCAATCAACACACCAGTAATATCCCAACACTCCCGTACGAAGACCTATCCATATCCCGACTCTTCTCTTCATGCTTACATAACCACGCAGAAAACATATCTCTCTTTTAAGTACGACATTCACTGTAGTGCCCTTCCACCTGAGTAAACGCAGAAGCCCAATATGAGCACCAAAGAGGACAAAACCAAGCAGAGTAGCCCAGATGTTGACTTTGAGAAAGAGCTTGCGAAAGAAGAGCAAGAGTTGGTCAAGGTACGTGGAGGTGAAAATAAATCACATTCATATATTACTAGTGGATCACATACTAACTTGCTTGCAGGACCAAGAAATAGATAGAATTTTAAAGAGTTTCCGGCTTGATGCTTACAGTGTAATGGGACTCCAGCCAGGAGTGGCACCCTCAGACATTAAAAAAGTGTATAGGAAGAAGTCTCTACTGATACACCCTGACAAAACCAGCAATCCCAGAGCCCCAGATGCATTTGACCTTTTGAAAAAAGCTTACAACTCCTTGGAGGACGAAAAAGAACGCGAGAAGCTCGACGAGGTCTTTGCAGATGCGCGTAGGCTGCTCATTGAAGAAAAGGACTGGACTGTCGATAACCCCCAGCTACAAGGACCGGTCTTTTTGGCTGAGTGGAGAGAGAAGGTAAAAGACATTCTTTTGGAGGACGAGCTTTTGAGACGAATTGGGCGGAAACGAGAGGTACAGGAAGAGGCTAGGAGGCGTGAGTTTGAGGAAGAGGCTGCTCAGTTGAACAAGCGCAAGCGAGAAGAGAAGGAGGAGTGGGAGAAGTCACGTGATGGACGTGTTGAGAGCTGGCGGAAGTTTGTAAAGACGATGGAGAAGCCTAAGAAGAAAAAGAAGTCGAATGTTTTGGTGTGAGTTTGCAATGAGCGAGGAAGCTGGTATGGTCGTGGCTGAATTGCTATAGTTGTGACCGAGATTTCTGGCTGGTGGTATCTGTCGAGCAGAGCTGGGACTCAAGCTTGTGAGACATCACGAAGCAGAATGGTACTTGATTGAGACGCAACGATGGCTTCAGGGGGGAGTATAATGGGAATGTAGAAAAGCTGGCCCGCTCGTTCAAGTACGCACTCAGGCGCCACTGTAGAAAGACTAGGGTGATTACTCTCAGTCGATGGTGCCCATTTATACAATGGTCGGCTAAGTGCCTGTTGTCTTATCTTTTACACATGACTATCCGTTACTTACGATTTGGTTAATCATTATTGGCACCCATACCTTTTGTGTACGGAGGCCATTCATATGAGACTCCGTTACTTCACGTTGGGTGTTACCTAGAAAATAGCCATTGTAGTCTACTTCTTTATGTCACACACGTACAATTTACATAATATGGGAGTGAGCTATTTTACTTCTATTATAAGTCATCCCCCCCCCTTCCCCCCGCCACAGGCTCCATCTGACACGGCAGACTCATCCTCTACCCGTCTTCCTCTCCAACTCCGGTGTATACGTACCCGTGATTATATAATCCAAATATGAAAAATATATCGCCTGTACATCAGCAAGCACTCTAGACACTCCAAACTTATCTCACCTCCATTTTCTTGACAGCTCCTGTTGCAAACCAGGTTTCCCCACTGCCATGACTGCTGCTAATAGTAACACATTATGGCAACTAGCAATCGTGTGCGGAGTTTCCCTCATCACTGGCGGATGCATAGGAGCCTTGCTAGCCCTTCCGTACACCGTAAGCTCACCTATAACGTCTCCCTTCTCTCTTCCCACGACCAAGTCCTCTTCTCCATTGCTGAGTGAGTCACGCGACGACAGTTCTATTGGCGGCATTACTTTGGAAGAAGATGCCGATGACGAGGCAGCCGAGGGCGATGATAGCGATGATTTAAGGCAACTGAAAGACGTTTGTGAAGCCAGAGACGATGACGGTTCCGACGATTCATTTGAATTGGAAATTGACTCTAGAGCACTGAATGATGTCCCTGGGGAATGTAGGATGGCTTTGGTGGTCAGAACTGATTTAGGGATGCTGAAAGGTAAGGCTGCTGCCCAATGTGCTCACGCTGCAGTGATGTTGTACAAACTGATGTCACGTGACGGGAGTGATGCCCAGAACCTGCCCCTGTTAAGGCGGTGGGAAGCTCACGGGCAAGCAAAGATCACTTTGAAATGCAATAGCCAGGAAGAAATGGACCTGCTGTTTGCTCAGGCTCTGTCCTTGAACGTCAATGCATGTATAGTTCACGATGCTGGAAGGACACAGGTGGCTTCCGGTTCAGCAACGGTGCTCGGACTGGGCCCTGCTCCAAAGGCTGTGCTGGACACTATTACCGGGAACTTGAAACTTTACTAGGGTAGAGATAGCTCGTAAGCGATACTATTCATTCTAGCATTATCTATAACTGTACATAGCTAACTGAAAACGACTCTGTCCTCAACGCTGCTGACATAAACGAGATCTGTTAAGATAAGTCTGTCACCCGTCGAGACCTGCGACATGTCTGCAAGCAGCACTTCGACTACAATCCCCAGACTGGGACAGTAGCAAAGGGCGAGCTCAGGCGATCTGCAAGGATATAACACGACGCACCTGTAGAACAAATCTTTAGTTATGCTGGGATACAGAGGCGGGGACACCTCAATTGTATCGGGAGTATTAGCTACTTCAGTAAGTTCATCAAACTCATTACCACGGTAACAAGAGTCCTCCAGGTCCCTTAGGACACGGAGCCTATGCAAACGTTCACTGATCGCCAGCATATTCGCCTGTTGCCCGACCAAGGCGTTCTTGGTAAATGTCCTGAGTTTAATTGCCTCCTCAAACGGATTGTGCATTTGGTTTCTCTGCAGTAAATGTTTTACGAGACTAATGTTGTTGACCAGCGACTCCGAGCTGACTAGTGTGTCAGTAAAGGAGCTATAAGGGACTGCTTGCCCTAGAGGGGTGTATGGAACATGAGAGGGCCCCAGCTTGCTCTTCTCTAGCAACTGCAAGCAGCAGGCAAAAGATGTAAGAGACAATGTGCCAGTTAATACAGACACACCTTTGGAAAGCCGCTGATACATGTTTGAGGCATAGCTAGCTCCCATCTTAGGACTCAACGACTCGTCTTTCACTACACCGCAATGTCTGCTGATGGTGGGTACACCGTTAGCACTACAATACCTTGCAAGACTCTCATCTACCAGTAGCTTGAGCTCCTCAATAAAGGCCACAGAAAGTGACTTTGAGTCCCCTGATTCAACATTAAGGTTGGTAAACAAGTACCCATTTTGCATCCGAAAGAGTCTACGATTCTCAAGAAACCTGTTGACAGCTATAATGAAAAATGACTTCTTTGCCTTGGTGTGAGATCTGCCTAAAAATAAATGCGACAATAGCCCTCTATTTAATGTCGATTCAACGTCTTCGGCAGAAAGGCAACGATCTCCCTTCAGCTGAGTAAAGTTCACGCTAATGTCTACATCTTCAAGATCTCCCAAATCGCCATTAAATTTGAGTGTTATCTGTAAAGCCTGAGACGGTTTTGCAGGCTTTGAAGGAAAATAAAGTAGCTTTTTGATTTGGGAAGGCAAGTAAAAATGGCCTTTTTCTGTTCCAGCATGGGAACTCAGGTCAGAGGGTATGTCATGAGCTAAGATATCTCCCTTTTGCACATGATTTACGAAGTCACGATACTTTGAAATATGAGCAACGTTTGGAACGAAAAGAGTCAGAGTGTAGTCATTACGGTTCTCTCCTGAGGACAGGGATACTGCAATAGACGAGAGCTTGCCATGGGTGTGAAATTTGTAGACCGCTGAGTGGTCAGTGGGCCTGTAGTTGGGAACACGGGAGAGCAAGCGCTTACTGGTCTTGGATTTTTTATCTTTACATTTAAAGGGAGTAGGCAGTTTTAAGGAATAGGCACGCATCACGTTATGCTCCAAGTCATCTTCTATCAGCTTCATCTTGACCAAAAACTGGTAGACAAAATGTGGGCTTTCATGGGGCAGCAACTGGCCAACGAGTTTCTCAAACTTGGGGTGTGGATACTCTACGTAATAGAGTAGGAGTTGTACTAAGTGATGAAATTGTGTCCCGCGATTGTCTTGAAGGTGGTGAAAAAGCTCAAAAGACGATCCTTGTTCCGTAAACTCCAACAGCGAAGCTTTGAGAAGTCCTTTCCAAGAGCTTAACAATGCATCATTAGCAGACAGGACAAACGCAAGACTTCGAGAAATGTCTGTTGGAATTAGAAAGTACGGCGTTCCCTGTACCTTGGTAGGAAATGAGTTGCAATACAAGGAAGGGCACTGTTGTGGCAAGAACTTCCAGTGCACTGGATCATTGGTTATGGCAATATGCAATGCGAATGGGTACATTAAGTGTTTATGCAAGTCTTCAAAAGATGTCTGTTGCTGAAGTAGTGCTATTTGGTCTAAGACCATGCCCACAGATGTCTGGGGCTTTGCCGCGCACATAGACAGGGATATTACATCTATC
Source organism: Wenyingozyma naganishii (assembly GCA_003706235.2). NCBI lineage: Eukaryota > Fungi > Ascomycota > Pichiomycetes > Pichiales > Pichiaceae > Wenyingozyma > Wenyingozyma naganishii. The sequence goes on along the minus strand of PPKS02000015.1, from coordinate 182,599 downwards.
TGGGAGCCAATACTAACCGCTTGCTTCAGCAACAGACGCAATAGTTGGGTTAGGGAGTCTACGCTATCAGAGTTGGCCAAACCGTTCACATTCACTAAGCCTGGCAGCTCAAAATTTATGTATCTAGGATGCACCTCTAGCAGAGACCCTTCGACGGTGAGAACTTCTACGAGAGAACGGGGATAGTTGAAGACGCCTAAGCGTTCTCGAGTGATTACTCCAAAGTAGACGTCGCCATTGGGCAGCAGGACTTCTACCAAGCTGCCCTTCCTAGCTGATATTTCTGTGCATTTGTGAAGAGACTGGAGGCTACGGTCTTGGGTGAGAAGACGGCCATGTATGGGGGATTTAGTCTCAGCTATGTTAAAACGTCTTGGATCAATGGGACGGCCAGTGACCTCAGCGGAACCTTCTCCACTCTGCTTCTTCTCCAGGATACTCTTATATCGGTCCAGAGTGCCAGCTACTCGTCTGCGATATGCAAGGATGTTCTCATTCTGCGCTTCCTTCCTGGAGGGAAACTGTGGGGAAATCTGCGGGCCCCGAGGTCTCGAAGTGCTAATGAAGGTTCTGAAGCTCAAGCTCAAAGGGTATGAGTACCGTCGGAGCTGGCCTGTCGGTCGAATGCAGCAATATGATATGCGCATGGAGTGCAATTGTCCAAAGCACTGTGCCGGTCGCATGTGTGGGTGTGTATTAAGTGATGCTACAGAGAAGAAGTGGTGTCGGTAGCTTATGCAGAGAGCGAGAATGAAGTATTATCGCGATGGCTTTAGCGTTTTTGATTTTAGTGGAGTACTGTGCCGTGTAGCTGAAATTTGATAGTCCGATGCTTGTATATTTATATCAGTGTAGGAGAGTGGATGACCATTTTGCTCGATTTTAATATTGAATTGGTCTTCTGCAGAGTGGTGGAAGAATGGTCTACCAGGCCATATGACTTTGGACCAATATGTATGTGACTGTAGGACTCGTTGTAATACGTAGTGGAATCCGAGGGCATGTCTCAGAAGTGTAATGGAGAGTAAGTCACCGACTCATGGACTTACTATGGCCCCTCCTTCAAAGGTGTAGATCAAGAAACTATTGATTTTACAAATCGTATCTCCATGTAGGATGAAGTAGAGAAGCAGTATCGACGATAAAGTAGAACGAACATACTTCATATCGATATCTGGGTCCACTTGTCTCACTATAAGTGTATGCAGAATCGGTCCTCATACTCTACTTAGCCTAATTATATAGTGGTATAAGCATTACTGAGGACGCTGAGAACTCTCAGTATAACAACTACACGGCCGATCAGCTCAGTTCAGAAATATACCACCAACCAGGAGCAACAAGTAACCTCAACTCACGACACCAATCATATCGGAGGTCATAGCTCTAGTCCCTGCTACATTCTACCGTTTACAGCACTACATACTAAACCACCAAATCAACTTAATCCCAGCCATCTGCCTTCGCGCTCAACGTACAATTCCTAACACCACCTTCCACACATAACTCCACCTCCACCGTCATACCCCCCAGCCACCTCTAGACTCTCCCCCAGTCCTTGTCCCACCCCAACTCAATCACACCTCGCACCATCTATTTTTTCACAAATTTTTCGCACTTTGGCAGCAAGACAAGAAAAAAAACACACACACGCGAGTGTGTCAGTCAAGAGTCAAACTCAACGCATCTCTTCCCTTTTTTCTTGCCATTCACTACAACCCCATCCTCCTTTGTCTTCTTATACAGTCCATTTAGAACTCTCTTTCTTCCCCCCTTCCCTTACACCTCCCACCACCAAATAAAAGTATACACCCCACAATATGGGTCAGATTCTTTCACACCCAGTGACGGAGAAAGTCTCCGAGGAAGGCGGCGACCGCTTTGTCCATTTTGCCCTGTCAAGCATGCAGGGCTGGCGTATCTCGATGGAGGACTCCCATTCCCTGGTTTTGAACCTGAACAGCAGTGAGAGCCATGATGACAGCAACGCCAGTTCAGACGACAACCAGATCTCCTTCTTTGGTGTCTTTGATGGACATGGAGGCGATAAGGTGGCCCTTTTTACAGGTGAGAAGATCCCCTCAATAGTGAAGAACACACCGGCGTTTCAGCAGGGTGAACTTGCGCAGTCCTTACGTGACGGCTTCTTAGCATGTGATGCTGCCATCTTACAAGATCCATCGTTGAGAAACGACCAGAGCGGCTGTGCTGCTACATCTGTGCTCATTACACGTGATCAGATCATCTGCGGTAACGCCGGTGACTCGAGGACCGTGATGTCGATCAACGGCAAATGTAAAGCGCTCAGTTTTGATCACAAGCCCACGAACGAGGGCGAGAAGCAGCGTATTTGCGCCGCTGGTGGGTTTGTCGATGCCGGCAGAGTTAATGGTAACTTGGCCCTCAGCAGAGGTATCGGTGATTTCGACTTCAAAGGCAGCGAGGAACTGCCACCAGAGGAGCAGATCGTCACAGCATATCCTGACGTGATTGTCCACGAAACAACAGACGCTGACGAGTTTGTTGTGTTGGCCTGTGACGGTATATGGGACTGCATGACGAGCCAGCAGGTGGTGGATTTCGTAAGAAGAGGTGTTTACAACAACGAGCCTCTCAAGCAGATTTGTGAGTCGATGATGGACGTTTGTCTGGCCCCACACTCTAACGGGTCCGGCATTGGTTGCGACAACATGTCTGTATGCATAGTTTGTTTGCTCAAAGGCGATTCGTTAGAGAATTGGTACAAGAAGATACAAAGCAAGATGGCGGCAGGTGATGCCAGTGAACGTGAGCTTCCCTCACCCGATGAACTTTCGTTAGAGATTCACAATAGCAGCATTGAAGCCAAGTACGCCGACATTGACCAACCTGCTGGCTCTGGCAACTATGGACAGCGTGGTGTCTTGCGCTCATCAAATGACAGCGACGATGGGAATGAGGATGACGAAGGTGACTTAGTTTTGCAAAGTGCTCTTGGGCAGCAAGTTTTAAAGATGTTCTCTAGTGGTGCTTACACTATCAGTGACGGAGTGACGTATATCAACTCTGATTCGCTGGGTAGAGGCGAAGAGGAGAGCGAGAGTGAAGTAAGCGAGGTGAATGAGATTAGTGAGGTGAAAGAAGTTGAAGGTCACGGTGATGGTGATGAGGAAGACGATAAATAGAGCAATGATAGACCGGTTAGTGTGAGCGTGAGTGGTAGCTGAACTTTGAAGTTGCGGATACTCGTCGTCTCGCAGCCACAAGTTCATAGCCACGACCTCATTACTGTAAGCTCTAGTGACGTGTCATGATGAGCGTACACCTCTCTGAGGCTATGCCAACTTTGGTGTAGTGAAGAGTTGGCTGTCTGTGACTAATTTTTTTCTTTGCCATACCACTGGCCAGCTCTTCCACATTAGCCATTAATGTGTTTTTGATGTATGCAATGCCTGCTTTTATGTTATCTGCAACGTTTGTTGCGATGTTATGTGTTCTGATGCTTGACGATATGGATGTTGAGAATGTGAGGTCCAAGTCAATATTGATGTTGTACACTAGATGATCCCGCCCTGCTCTTGTCAATGATGCGGTTTTTTTTTATTTACCCACTAGCTCTCCACTTCATTCTCGTCTTTTGGCCCTAGAGCCATTTTAATTCTTTACTTACATGATACGGGTGTACCTTTTTCTAATTGTTTTGTATTAATTTATCATGGCATTCTTTTGCTTGGTGAGACTGCTATCGCGGTGTAGTCTGGTGATGTATCAGTGGGTGGTAGGTAGGACTGGATGTTACGGCAGAGATTGGGTAGTTTAGGCAACTGTATTCCAAAGAGGTGGCGTTTGGCCAATTTGCTGACAGTGAAACAGAACTAAAAGGCATCTCCGTAAACACACCTCGTATACGGCAGCGAAAGCTGCATTAGTCTATTTAGTTACTTTATATAACAAACTGCCACTGCTAGGTAGTCAAATATTTTACTCTATTCATAGTATACGCTCTAGCCTTACTCGACTAAGCCATCACCAACACTATCAAAGACACGCTCGCTGTTCAAGTAGCAAGCATCAACTAGCTGCTGAGCATCTATCTTCCTTAGTTTGGCGATGATCATTGCAGCCAGACCAACCAAACACGGCTCATTTCTCGATTTGATAAGCGGAGGCAGTAGCTTTCCATGTGTTGCCGCAACAAATTCGTCAAACTTGTCCGACTTCACTATTGGAAGAGGCAAGAACTCGTTGAATGTAAGCTTAGGTGCCTTTTTCCCACCAGGAAACATCTCTTTGATAGAGTCGGGGACCTCGAATGTCTCAAAAGGGTAAAAGTCGTTCGGATAAGATTCTAAGTATCGATAGCTAGCATGGGTCTTTCTAATCTCGCACCAAGGAGCGTCCGTCTCTATCATAAGTCTATTTAAAGGTATCAACCTGGCAACCTCTAGGCCGCTCTCTTCCCTCAGAGAACAGCCATTCAAGCTGACATAGCAGCCTTTGTGGGTCAACAATCTCTCCATTTCCTCTTTAGTTCCAGAGAACGAATGCACGACAATGGTTTTATTTTTCAGTTGCAGTCCATCCTCTCTGGTTCCGAGTAAGAAAGGTTCCAGGATGGCCAGGAAGTCGTCACATGCTGCACGCAGATGTAAAAACAGGGGCAGTTCAAACTCACATGCCAATTTCAGTTGTAGTTCAAAAAAGCGCTTCTGCTCCTCTTTTGGTGTATGATAAAGACGATCGTAGTCCAAGCCGATCTCGCCAAAGGCCCGTACCACCCGTAAGGATATACCTTCTCTAATCAGCTTACGTAAGCCGTTGATATGCACCTCGGGATCCGTAAACTCTAAAACGCTGCAGGGGTGTACTCCGATTGTGCTAAACAGCCGAGGATAACTGTGCGTATCGCTAAACTTCTGCGCAATCTCTAATGTTCGAGCAGATTCCTGCAGTGTAGACCCTGTTAGCAAGATCTTATCAACGTTGAACATCTTGGCCTTGCGAAGAACGAGTTCAATGTCGTTTTCATGATGCTGTCGACTGGAATCACGGTACTTTCCGTGAAACATATTGTCGGTAATGTTGACGCCGACATCAAAATAGCGTGGCTCCGTCAATATGGCGGTGGATCTTTTCAAAGACATGATCAACTTGAGGCTTAGAAAGAGTTTGTCGGCCTTCTGTCTTCTTTCGTTATGCACTTCAGATTGAAGTACTTGAATTTTTCAGATGTCGTTGATTATGTAATGGGGCATATAGCTAAGATATATTTGTGGGGAAGAGGTGCTAGCAGTGGTTACTATCATCTCTTAGTGAGGTGAATGCGAGGTATTGCATTCGGATCTCAAGTCAATAAAATATTGTAGTATCTATGCAATTTTGAGATTCTTGGGCTTACGATATAAATACAATGATACCATATAATACTTCTGTCATATGCAAGCGCTTACTCTTAGGATTAATTTAAACGCCCAGCTCTTACGGACCTTGGCTATTCTCCAATGAAATATTCCCTCTCCCATAATAATACAACATCTTCATTCCCTCACATAGCTCATTACACTCCCATGCCTATCCTAATCTAATCTACATCTAATATACAATAAGTTACAGGCGAACGGTACGAGTTCGCAAATTTCTTCTGGGTTCTACCGACATTTGAGCCAATGGCTTATGGCGCAGAACACGCCCATTGGGCACTCCTCTTGCCTCGGTAGATTCAAATGCACGTCTGGAACGCTTGAGAGGAAGAGATGGGTAAGTCGCAGCTGTTGAAGATTTGGGGGAAACACTTGACGCGCGCGTCTCCGGTGATTGAGGCGACTCGGGAGACTCTGTTGTCGCACTGGGCTCATCAAAGTCAGTGTCTAACCTAGGAAGCTCAGATCGACTGTTATTAGGTGTCTCAATTTCGGCTTCGAAGCCGAGTTCCTGTTCATCGTAGTCAGCCTCTTCAGCATCTGCGTCGTCTTCATCCTCATCCTCATCTATATATGCCTCCGCATCACTGTAAGCGTCAGCTTCATCATCACCGTCATCGTCGTCAGCATCACTGAGCTCACTGAGCTCACTCAGAACAATGACATCAGACTCAGATCCCGCGATAAGATCATTGCTGTCTTTTACGCCCATGGTTTGCATTGGCTTCACTCTCTTACCGTTCTGCTTCATTGACCGAGCTCCCAGCTGCTGCTCACCACCGATAATACAAACGTCGTAGTCGCTGTCGAGCTCCTCCACAACCTCATTCTGAGTTACCCTCTCACGTATCTGCTCCTCGACGTCTCTTTCATCATCCAAATCATCTTTAAGAAAGTTGAGAATGGGAGCAATACTGGACATGGGCTTGCCCTCCGCGGTAACATACGGGTTGATGATTGCAGTGTCTACCATAGTATTTCTGTCCTCGGATACCGCAGATTCACCAACCAGCTCTATACTTGCATCTCTGCCGCTCTCCACGTTATCTTCACCCTTCTCTCCCTCAATAAATCCAGCCTCAGCTTGTACTACCTCACTCGTGGTGAGAACCATAGTAGACGTTGTATTGATACCGCCAGAAGGACCAAGAACCACGCCTTTCCAAACAAGTTTATCGTAATCCAACTGGTGATATCCCTTGAGCTCCCATTTCTCTACGACGTGCTCAAGAAAAGGACGGTCCACCTTTATCCCATAGCGGCCCTGCGAGTCCCTCACCAAAGCCCCCAAAAGCTCGAGGCCCACTACTACGTCGTTATATATCATTCCTGTGTAATTGGCGAGATCGTCAATGAAGAGCGAACGGGTGCCGTGACGAGTAGTGGAATGATCTGTTTCACTATTTGAACTTTTGACATCGCTCAGAGCAAGCAACGCCCTGGTGGTCGCCAGCTTCCAATAGTTACGGTAGCTGAGAAGCCCTAAATCGCTCAAGGGCTTCTCGGGTGTCCCTAATTTATACTCCTTACGGGTTAAAAGATAGCTGAAGTCGATCAGCAAATGGCCGTAGCCCTTTCGCTGGTGAATGGGTAGCGTCAAGATGCAGCTGAGGTTGTAATTGGTGGCATTGAGTTTCTCCTTAGAGAAGTACCCAACAAATTTGTACTCCTGGGTGTCTGCCTCGTCTTTATCACTAGCACCCGCAACCTCACACAAGATATAAAACATAAATGGCTCAACATCGTAGTAGAGAGTCTTTGAGTTGAGATATAGCTTAGCAAAAAGACACAGATTTTGACAGTAAATTATGTTTTTGCGGCCATCCACCTCAAACAGAGCCACCTTCTCATCCCTATATATCTCGTTCCCCGGAGGTTGTCGCTTGTAGGCACATTTTTGCTCGTGTCTTTCCAGCTGGAACTGCGAGCCAAAGTACTGGAAACAGGCATCGCACACATGAAGCACGTGACCAGACGTGAGCGCGTGCGGATACGGCGCTTTGTACCACGTATCAATCTCATAGTCGCCAAAATGGACACAATGAAGCGCAGTGAGCGACGCCAGCGACGCATCTGGTTTACCATTGGGGCCAGGGCTTCCAATATTGGACTCACTCAGAGTAACAGGACCACTATCGCTGCGAGTAGCATGGATTGCAGAGCTCTTATTGGCTATTACCAATGCCCGCTCAAACTGCTCACGGGCTCGTTTATCCGGGCGAGTGTAAAAAGTGTTCCCTTCCTCAAACGAAAAGAGCCCACGGTACGGCAGCTCCAGATCACTTTCATCTATATTCACTGCACCATGGGCGGTACCCAATTCAATTTGTGCTCTCCCATTACCATTGCTACGCTTCAAACTCAAAGATCCACCGCCAGACCGTCTGACGTCACCACCATTGGGCCTCTTCACACGTATCATCTGCTGCTTATCTCCTCGCCTTGTCACGTGACCAACTTTTCGAAAGCGGATCTTCACAAGAAACCGGCCGTCCTCTGTGTCAATAGCCACCGAAGCACGGGCTGAGTTTCTTGAAATAACGCGTCTGGCCGCCTTCTCTTCCGGCTGGTCAGTCTTGATACTCCGAAACATCTCCTTCACATTGTAGCTGGTCCCCTGAAGCGAGTGGGTCCGTTTTCGCTTGCCCGCCGCAAGCTCCTCGTAGTGCTTGTTGTCCTTTATACGCAGGCTATTAAGCACATTATTGCGTGCCATCGCTTGGCTTATAAAGTTCCCGTGTCTGGGCGCGTCGGATCTCGGAGAAGGGTCTAAGCGGCTGTAGCTCAGCAGTAGTGTAACGCTTTATAAGGTGCATAATAATAAGGGGAAGTTTCAATGTTGGGAAAATTTGAAAATACGTGGTGTACGGGTGCACTATATCAGTCACGTGACTTAGTTGCCCTCATTCTGCCGCGCGACTAACGTGAAAAATTGAATTACTGGAACCACTTTATACGGGTACACCCTCTTTCAAACACCGCTACTGACACCTCAAACATGCTTGGAGTAGGCCTTAGACGCCGCATATGCATAAAAGGTAGACCTAACTTTCGCAATATCCCATTATTCAGCACCTATGCTCACACCAGAGCCCAGAGCACATCAAATGATCAAAACACCTCTACACCACAACAGGCAAACCCCGGCACATCCCAACAGCCTCTTCGTCTTACATCAGAAGAGTATGCCCAGCTGCGCCAGATGAATCAGGAAAGAAAGGCAAAGGCTCGAGGAAAGACTGCAGCTTACTATTCGGCTTCTTTGGCGTTGGTATTTCTCACTCTTTCCTTCGCGTCTGTGCCCCTATACCGTTTACTATGCCAAAAGACCGGCTGGGGAGGCACACCAATGACAGATCAGAGCAAAATCACCGCTGATAAGCTCGTGCCCGTGGATACCAATAGAAAGATCAGGGTCTCTTTCACCGCTGAGACATCCAGAATGCTGCCTTGGAAGTTCATACCCCAGCAGAGAGAAGTGTTCCTTGTACCCGGAGAGACTGCATTGGCTTTCTACAAAGCCAAGAACGTTTCGCAGAACGATATAACCGGAATGGCTACATATTCTGTCACGCCTGACCATGTGGCGCCTTATTTCAGCAAAATTCAGTGTTTCTGTTTTGAGGAACAACGTTTAAATGCTGGAGAAGAGATCGACATGCCGCTCTTTTTTTTCATAGACCCTGATTTCGCTACAGACCCGGCTATGCGTAACATTGACGACATAGTGTTACATTATACTTTCTTCAAGGCTGCTCACGAGGAGAACAGGAATTTGTCGATGAGGGATAGTAAGCAGGGGGACAACACAGGTAATGAGGTCAGTGCACAACAATAATCGCCATGAAAACCTTGCGACCGCCTGTTGGTCTTGTTAGCGCTATTTGTGCTTTCTGAGCCTACGGTAATCATCTTGCACATTGGCAGTGACTCACCGATACTGTAAATATCTAAAAAGTGTCGTGTATATATTTAAGGTTTTTTACACCCCTAGTATAACTGCTCCTCTCGACCGTACTACTGCACCCCATGAGCCGAGGGAAGTGGACACACACCCCCAGTTGTCTCTTATTGGAGGCTGACTGAAACTTACGAACTAACACGGTTTGAGATCATTTCATATTCTCTATGTAACGTGCAGTTTAATCGCACTCCGCTGATTTCAAGTTTTTTCCCCACACGGCAATTTCCACAGATTATCGGAAAATTAAAAACACGACCATTCTCTACCATTTCCGTAATCGATTTACAGCTTTTCGGCACATATTCTATATCCCGGAATTTTACGCATAAAAGCTTACAAATAACTCAACAAGTATCTGGGGTAATCACGATTTTCCCTTTTGGGAACGGGAAAGTAGCGGAATTTCTGTGATTCAAGCTCTCCGAGAAAATTGAAGTGAAAATTACCAGCGTTTCTAGAAGCATCCCCCGGATCCGGCTACTACATGGGGGTGTCACGTTAGTTTTTGCTTTTACTCACCTTCGGCAATCCGACGCTTATTGTGTTTGACCTTAGGCTTATGCTCTCCGCTATATCCGCCGTACTCCCCTGTAGACGACAGAGACCATTAAATGGTTCCCACAAAATTCAAACCCGGCCCCACACTCTTCTCAATTAGGAAACACAAGCGAGCGATGCTTATTTCCCAACCAAAGTTGCCCGACTGAAGAATTCGCAGGGCTTGCACATAATTTTTTTGTTCTTTTTTTCTTTTTTTTGCCTTCCGCAGTTAATGTATTCTAACCCCGCCTTGTCACAGTATTAGTAATGCGAGAACTGCTCGGCTCAGCTACAATATTAGTATAGCTATTATTGATGGTTGCAGATAATTGGCACGTCTGTGCGCCGAATAATACGTAGATATGTACCGGTTGGCAATTTGCACCCCCAGTGAAAAGTCACCCCCTTTCCCCCGTGGGAAGACGCTGCACCCTGCACACCCCATGAAATTTTTACCCCTTTTGCGTTCTTCCACCCCCAGTGTTAACACCCCGTGTTTTCAAAAGATTCCGCGCTTACCAATGAGCTTGCTGTATCGATCCGAACGTCGGTCCCAAATTACGTAACACTCGGCACTCAGTGGTGGAGCACCCTAAGAGCAATTTACGCAAGCCTACGTCACAAATGAAGTGCCTCTGGGCTTACTGAGCTTCGGTGCAAAGCATTCTGACCTCGGTTAATGACCCATTTACCTTTTCTAGATCTTCGATACATGCAGTTTTTTTTAGTAATACTCCCACAAAGAATAGATTTTTTTCAAACGTCAGAGTCTTCCATTTTCCAGTATAAATAACAGCCAATTCCCCGGCACTTCTTTATTAGTTTACTGCTACATTTCGACTTAGCTCTTTGCAAATCATTGAATAAAATCTTTAAAATGGCTTCCACATTATCCACCACTCTAAACTTCCCAATAGTCAACAAGTCCGTTGAGCAACCAACTGGTTTGTACATCAACAACGAGTTTGTTGCTGCTAAAAGCGGCAAGACTTTCCCTGCTGAGTCGCCCATTGACAATTCTCATCTTTGTGATATCCAAATGGCCGATGACCAGGATGTTGAAATTGCTGTCCAGGCTGCCTACAAGGCCTTCCAAACTTATAGGTTTATCGCTCCGCAGGAGAGAGCCAGATGCCTTTATAAGTTAGCTTCTTTGCTCGAGGAGAACAAGGAGACTTTGACTTACATTGAGGCTTTGGACAATGGTAAGGCTTTGCACTGTGCTCAATTTGATGTGAACCTCGTTATTGAGTACCTCAAGTCCTGCGCTGGTTTCGCTGACAAGTGTGATGGTAGAACCATTAACACCGGTAAGGACCACCTTAACTTCACCAAGAGAGAGCCATTGGGTGTCTGTGGACAGATCATTCCATGGAACTTCCCCATCTTGATGTGGGCATGGAAGATTGGACCTGCTTTAGCCACTGGTAACACCTGTGTCTTGAAGCCTGCCTCTGCCACCTGTTTGTCTGCACTCTATGCTTCCCAGTTCATCAAGGAGGCTGGTTTTGCTCCTGGTGTCGTTCAGATTGTTCCAGGGTCTGGTAGAAAGTGCGGTAACGCTATCCTGAAGCACCCTCTGGTGAAGAAGGTTGCCTTTACCGGTTCCACTTCTGTCGGTAGACAGGTTATGATTGACGCTGCCACCCACGGTCTGAAGAAGGTTACTTTGGAGCTTGGTGGTAAGTCGCCTAACATTGTGTTCAACGATGCTGACTTGGACCTTGCTGTCGCCAACCTGATCAAGGGTATCTTCTTCAACGGAGGTGAGGTGTGTTGCGCCGGTTCCAGAATCTACGTTCAGGACGGTGTCTACGACCAGGTGCTGTCCAAGCTGAAGACCGAGGTCGAGAAGCTCAAGGTCGGTAACCCATTTGAGGAAGGTGTGTACCAGGGTGCACAGACCACTCCAGACCAGTTTGAGGAGGTTCTGGACTATATCAAACAGGGTAAGGCCTCTGCTAAGTTGCTTACTGGTGGTGAGAGAATTGGCGACAAGGGTTACTTTGTCCAGCCCACTGTCTTCTACGACTGTAATCAGGACATTTCTATTGTGAAGCAGGAGATTTTTGGCCCTGTTGCTGCTGTTTCTAAGTTCTCTACGATTGACGAGCTGGTGGCCATGGCCAACGACTCTGAGTACGGTTTAGCCGCTGGTATCCACACCCCAGACTTAAACAAGGCTTTCTCCGTTGCCGACAGACTCGAGGCTGGTTCCGTCTGGATCAACACCTACAACGATCTGCATCAGAACATTCCTTTCGGAGGTTACAAGGAGTCTGGTATTGGTAGAGAGATGGGCCAGGAAGCTTACGACAACTACACTCAGGTCAAGGCTGTCAGAGCCAGACTTTTTCACCCAGTTGCCTAAATTTTCAACGGCGGGTCTGTTTTCATAGCTTTTAAGTAGGCATTTGTAGCTAGAATTTATGTCAAGCGATGGTTGTAGTGGGCGTGTCTAATACTTAGCGCTTAAGCGCCTGGGGCCTCCCTCAAAACATATGCACATACATCGACGCGTCGATTTAGCGAAAAGGTGCTTCGACTGCCATATTCGTGTCCTCGTGAAGAACTACGTCTACCTGTGCTGCTAAGAACCAGTGGAATTACAAACGTAGGAAATGGAAAGCGCAGCAAAAATAGCAGTAAGTAGTCAGGAGGGCAATTGATGGCTTCGATGGTTTCTTGCTGTCAGCAGCTCAGTCTCAATCACGTGATTTACTGACAATTTTAAGGCCTCATACAAGTCACTGGACGAGATCCCAAGTGCTCACGTGAGCAGCCATGGCCTGCTGGCCATCGTTTTAACGCTGTTATCGCTGCTGTCGTTTCTTTATTGTGGCGTGATACACAAGACAGGAGCAGCAAAGTACGTCTTGGTAGCTATAGTCGGGTCGCTGGCGACGGGTTTTGGTTCAATCTACCTGGCATCTAGTTTTGGGGTGTATACTTAGTGGTTGTTATAGCGGTAGCTGAGTAGAATACATAAAGGTCCTGACATGTTTATTAGAGTTGTTACGAGTGCTGTCTCTGGCAGGGTGCTACAACCTGGCTGACATCAACTATGCTTCACTACCACGTTAGTACTACGGCACAAACCTGAATACCCCGAGATCGAAGTGTAATACTGTAGCGAGTAAATTAAAATGTTTAGATTAACTGCACTGCCAGCCAATGACCATAGCAGCTATGCATTATGTCGCCACGGCTGGAACGGTACAGTCCATGACATTCCCGTGGAATTATGTCCACACTCCTTGCTGCTACATGCCACTGCTACGTCATGTACTGTACGACACTACCATAGTCCCACCACCACGTCCCACCACCACGTCCCACCACTACCCAAATCCATGACATCTCTACTATACCATATACCACTATACGTTGCCTATACCACTATACGCTATCTATACCTCTCAGTCACCCTTCATATGAGACTCCTTCGTAAACATCTCATACACCTTGGCCTTGTAGGTTTGGTAAAAACCCACAATTTCCAGCAGCATCACAACCCTAGTGACCATGGCATTAGTCTCATCAGCGTAGGCCAGACTCACAAACAGCAAGGCCAGCTGGGCACACAATTGCAGAGGAGCCATCAACGTGTAGCTGAGCCTCTTCATTAACACCATCACTCCTGTTTTGCGCCCATACGTCCTTACTTTGTAGCTGTTATACAAATATCTCGACAGCTCTTGCGACGCACTGCTCAGTATGAGCACGCTAAACCAGATGTTACGAGCCACCTTAGGGTAGCGGTACAAGACCATGTAGTCCACGTAAAAGCGGTCCAAGATGGTGACAAACAGCCTTAATGCATTTGGATGCGGCACACTTGGCGACACCTTGCGGAATATAAACACATAACTCAGCAGATCAACCAATATGAGTGCCTGTGTCTCGAGGTAAAACTCGGCTATGCCTCCTGGCAGGAATTTGGTGCCTACTAGTGGGAACAAAATCACCAATCTGAGCAAGACGCTGAGCTGCAACAAGGCAGCAAGCCCATTTGTCAGAAGGAGGTAAATCTGAGTATTGTTATACATGGGGGAGGGATATGACGGTAGGAGTAGACAAGACAAGACAAGACAGGGCAAGATAAATATAAGGCTTAACTATGCGTTACCTCGCGCTACACGCACTGCACGCGGTGCAGACACGCGTCCCCATAAGCACGCCCACAAAACATCCAAACACCATTTTTCATGGCATGCGTAGACCACTATGACCAAGCAATAACAAGTCTCCTGCCTTGTCATAGCCCTCCCACACTACCTAGCTCACCCCTTCATCGTACACACCACCATGAGACTGAACGTGTGGTTGATTTTTGCCGCATTTGTTGGCACTGTCTTTGCCTGGACAGCGGCCGACCTAGAGCTGTTCGAGCTGCAGAACGACATTGTCAAAGAGACCAAGGACAAGTCCCACGATTTCTACCAATACCTGGGACTTTCCAATGGAAAGAAGTCGTCTTTTGATGAAATTACACAGGCTTATAGAAAAATGAGTCGCAAATATCACCCAGATAAGCTGCGCAAGACTAAGAACATGTCGGCTAAGAAGTACGCCAAGCTGAAGAAGACAGCTGAGACGAAGTTCCAGCGCATCAGCGTGATAGCCGACATCTTGAGAGGGGACAAGAAGGAAAAGTACGACTATTATCTGCAATTTGGATTCCCCAAATATTCCAAAGGCCAAGGATACGTCTTTTCGAAATTCAGGCCCTCCTTCGCCGTCACTCTGGTGGTGATCTTCGCTATAGTAAGTGTGGTGCACTATATACTCGTAAAACTAAACGCCGGCCAGCAGCGCAAGCGTGTCGAGTCTCTGAAAGAGACCTTGAAGTTGCGTGCTTGGGGCCCTCAGATGATGCCACCTGCCGACTTCTCAGACAGACTGGTCTTTTACGAACCCTTCATGAAGTTCTGTCTCGTTAAGTTTGACGGTAGTGTGTTCGTCGTAGACAAGGAGCTGGAAGAGGGAAAGGATTACGAGCAAGATGAGACTACGAACCAGGTCAAGCTGTTCAATAAGCCAAATGCTGCCGACTATCCCCAGGTAAAGTTGAACACCGACAGTGTCCCTGTTATCACTTACAGAAACAGTCTGCCTGTCCTGATATGGAATGCCACACTGGGCAGAGTCACTGGTCTGACTTTGAAGCCTTTGGAAGGTACCATTGAAGAGGTGAATTCGACAAACCAAAAAAGCCAGGAGCAGAGAGGCCAGGAGCAAGCGTCTAAGAAGAAGGCTTCCGGTGCTGAGAAGTATACCCTACCCAACGGCAAGGTGGTTTACGGAAGAAAGAGGAAGTAATTCGCATAGTCTTTAAGAACATTCGAATAGCTGAGAATCTTAATCCAATAAATATATAAGTCATGACATCATTAAAATTTACATCTGTATCACGGTTCTACTAAGCGGTACGCCAACTCTGCCAGCTGGCTGGCTAGTTGGTTAGTTGATTAGAGTCACTCATCTTCGTTCGTCGCCGGCATCGTCGTCTCCATCTGCAGCTCCAAGTCATCGTTAGCCTGTGCTGTTCCTTCTCTGTTCTGATCGCCCTCCTCGCCTTCAATCACCTCCAAATCATTCAAGTCATCAATCTCCTTAGCAAATTCCTCAGAATCTCCATTGTCAAGTAAAATCACGCCTTCTGCAGGCTCTGGGTGCGTCACTACGTCTAAATCGTTGGGCCCACCCAAAACCTTGTTGTACTGAGCGTTGATATCCTTTAGCTCCGTTTCAGCGAATGCAAACCAGCGTGAAAATCGGGGCTCTTCGCTTTCAAACATCTCGTTGTAAAGACTGGTGTATATAAAGAGGGAGCTCTTGAGGTAGTATGGGCTTGTAGGGTCAGACTCTTCCTCCAAGACCTCGCGTGTGTTGTCGTCGCGTGATATGCCAAAGTTTTGCACGTAGTTTTGAAGCTTGTGCACTTCTTCTGCAATCAGCGTGAGATGGCCCATGTACCCAAGCTTGAAGACATGCTCCTGTTCGAACTGGCGCGAGCGTTCAAAGCAGAAAAGCACATAGTTAGGGCAGTTGAAAAAGCCAGGGTAGTCTCCTTTACTATCACGAAGTTGAGTCTTTTCCTCGTCTCTTTTAATGAGGGAGTGGGATGTGCGGTCGACCGCCTCCAACTCCTCAAAGTCATCGAACGACCCGAAAAGCGACCAGATGAGCACCTTGTTCAGGTTTAAATAGTCGTCATACACGTTGGGCTCCAGCTCTGTCTGCTGGTCTTCGTCCCAGTTGACGAGTCTTCCGTTGAATATCTGCTGCACAAGGTCAAAAACAACGTTGTGCATAAAGTTATTCCAGGGAAACTGGTGCAGCTTCAGAACAATACGCTCCACTGCCCTTGTTTCAAGTAGTTGGTATTTGAAGAAATTACCCACCGACAGATCGACCGGTAGCTTAATGTATTCCGAGTCACCCTGAGGCTTCGAGTTGGAGTCTGGCTTCGCACTCGACTGGACGTTAGGATCATCGGAAAGACCAAATTTGTCCACTTTCTCGGCAAGCTGGTCAGTCATATTAACCGAGTTTGAATTATCTTCGCTCGCTCCCACTATGCTGTCATTCAGTGCATCTTGCACCAACATTTCAGTGCTTTTCACGTCTCTAGTGAGTTCCCTGCGGTAGACAAGCCAGTCCAATTTAAGAGACTTGTTCATCAAGATCATATTCGAGCAATGCAGTAGCTCAGCCACAAGCTCCATTATCTTGAAGCGCTCAAACCCGAGCGCCTCAATCTGTTGGCCTATGGCATTTGTGATCAAAGGCCGTGGGTTATTGGAGGTTTGCTTAGTGTCAGTATCATTACTACCCTCGGCAGACCCCACTCCACCGTGTGCTACTGTATAGTACTTGTCGGTCAGATACAGCTCCACAATGTCCTTCAGATGCAGAGAAAAAATCTTTAGCATAGGAGCTAGGTAAATGGGATCGTTGGGACCTGGTAGGTTTTCTAGATTCGGTGCAAAAGGAGGTGTGAGCGAAGGAGCAATGCTAGATGCAACGTCAACAGACTCTTTTCTACTACCGTCAGCCTGCTTGCCTTCTCCATTCTCATCTTCATCGAAACCCTCAACCGCTCCCACCCAATCAAAGTCGTCGTAGTCCGAGTTGTTCTTCCTGATGACTTCGATGATCACACTAACGACCGTCACCAAAGCATAACTACCGTAGTTAAGCAGTACATCTAGCATTTCAAGCACACATCTCTTGGAAACAAGCTGTCTAGTAAGATTGTTTGGCCCTATATTGGCGCTACCGGCGTTGAGGCGAGCGAAATCAGCCTCGGAAAGAGCTTCTCCAAACTCGTTCATCTTCTGCTGCAGCGACGCATCGTCCCACAGACCAATGTTTGACGATATACCAACGATATTGTTGAGCAGGAGGCAAATGTTGTCTTGTATGGCGTTGTCTTTGTGGTAGATCTTGACGAGCGAGAGTACAATGGGTATCAGTTCCTGCTCTACTAGTAGCTCTATCAACCCATTAGAGCTGAACGGTTTGTCTGTTGATATGAGACGGACAAGGAGGTCAACAACAATGCTAGAGTATGGGAAAAACCGCACAAACTGGTCCACCAGACTGAAGTGGGCCTGCTCAAAGCGGATAAAGTTCATCAGTTCGTTCATGTTTGTGAGGGCAATATTATCCACCAGTTTGACAAACCTGTTTAGCAGCGTAAGGTTGTGCGAGGTGGCCGTAGTAACCAGCTCGTTCTCATCTTCGCCATTATCGGTGTTGTCGGTGTCCGTTCTCTCGTTGCTTGCGTCGCTGTCATCGCTTTCAATCTCATCGTCGCTATCATTTTTGTTGCTCTCGTCATCTTTTGCGCTCTGATGACTCGCCCTTGCGTCGAAATCAAGGTACTCTCGTCCAAAAAAGCCCCTCCAAAGCTTTGCAAGCAAACGATACTCGTTCAGCTTGCCCTTACTGTGGTCCTTCTGCTGCAACAGCGTCGCTATGACGAACGCACTGTCGTTGACAACAAAGATCTCGCTAGCCGTTGACGCTCTTGTGAAAGCCCGCTGCAGCCGGTCAGTCCGCGCGTTGGTCGGCGACCCAAAGGCGGACCCCGACGCCGAAGCCGACAACGCAGACTCAGAAACGCTTTCCAGTCCTTCGTGGTCATTAGTGATATCGGCGGCTTCCTGTTCTCCCGTGTCTGGGTCGGGGCCCTGGAATATGTCGTGCGATTCGTTGACGTTGACGAGGTGATTGAAGGAAGTCAGCTGGCTGGTGCTGTTGCTCCTACTCTCGACGTCCCCCGTAAGCCTCAACGACTTGGCTAAGTCAATAGACACGAGCATATAGTCAATCAGCTTATCAAGGACGTGCTCGTTGGAGATGTAAGCCATCAGCTTTGTGTTTTTGCCCATAGTCAGTTCGTCAATCAAGTTTGGTTGGTCCAGCAGCTTGTTGAACAGACTCACGTTCACGTGCACGAGGTCTGTCTCCAGGTTCTGTGGGTGCGAGTGGAAGCTGTGCGATTGGGGCGAATGGAGCGCCTGAGTCTGTGGCTGCTGCGATTGATGCGACTGCTGCGACTGCTGCTTGCTATTATTGTTGTCGTCGTCTTGAATTGAGTGCAGGAGCTGTGACGCTGTCAATGGCTGTGAGTCGTCATTTGCGGGGGGTTGTGTGAGCGATGCGGCCGGTGGCTGTGTTTGTGGCTGCGTATTTGCCTGCGCCTGTGGCTCTGGGGGATCCGATTGCAATTGCTCTTCAGATTCGTCTATGTTGCTCAGAACAGTGCCGTTGCTCACGGCCTGTTGATGGTCGAGCTCGATCTCCACGAGCAGCTTGTTGATCACGGCGTTGGAGAAGGAGTTGTTGAAAAAAGGCCATATCCCAGACATGTTGAAGAGATTGGGCAGTAAAAATGGGCCAATTAAGCAGGCTTTTCAGCTAGCAGGTCGTTTTGTTGACAAGATTGGGAGTCGACAGGGTTAATTAGCGGTGGGATAAACCGAGGTGAAACAAAAAGATGCAATTTTGAGACGCAACTACTCTGAACCGGTGTGTTCGGATCACGTGATAGGGGTAGGGAGGATGGGCAATGTGATTGTGCGTGGCTTGAAGAAACTGGATCTCGTAATTCCCGTGATTATAACTATTTGGATCTGTCTTTTGAATCTACCCTTGTTCCCTGACACCGTTGCTATTGTAATGTTGCGTGCGTCTTCATGCGCTTACAAAGTTCGGCTTTTTTCGCAGCTTTACAATTTCCTCGCTTCTTACAGGATGCCGTTACATCCGTGCACCAAGGGTAGGGGAGGGGAGTCTGCTCAAGGGGAGGTCAGTTAATGGGGATGGTTAGGGGGAGGGGCGATGGGGTTGGGGAGTAGAGGGGGGCGGTAGTAGGGTTTAGTTGTCTAGAGCAATTTTCAAAGAGTGCGCTAATTTTTAGAGGATACGGTGAAGTTGATTGAGATCTGTACGCTCGGAGTTTATGTGGAGATTAGGTTAGTTGCGGAGAAGGGATGAAGAAGTGAGGTAGTAAATGATTGGCCACTGTATTGCTTATGTCATATAAACTAGGCAACTACTATGTAAATAACTAGGATGGAGTTTACTCAAACTTTGAAAGGTAAATGGGCTAATTGAAAACGCTAAAGCTAAAGTTAGTCAATAAACGGTAGAGGCTTAGGAAATAAGCCTGTATCCCAGGGATTTACATAAGCCTTTTGCAGCGGTTGCCAAGATCATTTAGTGTTTAGTGGCGTATAGGTCTCCACCTTCCCCTAGCTTAACACCAATACTCAATCTTTACGGTAATTTCCCAATAGTCATACACTCCTAGCTGGCAAGCATTGTCCCAAATCTCAGAAGTACTAACATCCTACCGTCAGCGCTAACCAACCAGTGCATCGTTGCATGCTCTGCAACTCCGAAAACCCTCAAAATGAACATACTATTTTTTCCCAAATTATATGCATCTCACTAACTATGCACAGCACAGCAATGTTGCAATGTCTCTAAGGCTCAGCCCAACCTCCCTCGCCAACCCACATCTCTATCGAAATAGCAAAATGAGTATTTATGTAGAATATGGTTCTCAAATCGTTTACATAATTCAGTCTTTATAGTACACA
This sequence comes from Wenyingozyma naganishii, assembly GCA_003706235.2. Taxonomy (NCBI): domain Eukaryota; kingdom Fungi; phylum Ascomycota; class Pichiomycetes; order Pichiales; family Pichiaceae; genus Wenyingozyma; species Wenyingozyma naganishii. Next base: position 162,578 of record PPKS02000015.1, on the reverse strand, counting down.
CCCCTGAAGAAGTCCATCGTGGTGGTGAACACAACGAGTAAAATACCTCCACCAGGACCGAGTCTCAGCACTTTGGGCAAAAAACCCTTGTATAAAGCAGAAAATCCTTCCTCCTTCAAAATGATACCCAGCGAAGGCAATGTCCAGTTGTACTTTGGGACAACGCCAGCCACCTTTGGGGTATTCTGGATTCTCGACTTGACAACGTCAAAGGGAGTGTTGATGATAGTACCAAAAGTTCCACCAATAGCACCAGAGGCCAAATCGTTCAAGGTCTTCTGGGTAGGCGTCTGGGCCTTTGGCAGCAGAGATCTGACTTGGAAGATAACCCCAAAATAACCAGCATTCCAGGCAATGTGTCTCCACAGAGTAGCCTCTAAACCATTGTACAGGGCCAGAGGGCCTTCTTGCTTAATGATAGTCTTAACAACATCGCCCATACCTGCGTACTTGGAAGTTTTATCCTGCAGCCTGATCTTGACCAGCTCAAACGGGACCACTACAAAAGACTCTGTGGCACCGGCAGTGGCACCAGTAAGCACAGCTAAAGGCTGGGTCATCTCCTGAACACCAAAAGCATTCTTGTACACCTTTCCCCACTCATCGTTAGCAGCAAATTTGGTTGCTCTCTTGGGAGCCTCCATCAAAATAGGAGCAGTAATTCCACGATAGAGTCTAGAAGCACCTTCATTCTTAACGATCTTGGTCATGCAGTCAATAATACCTGTGTACTCTGCCTGGGCACCTGATCCTACCTGCAATTGGATACGTGTCTTGACGACGTCCAATGGATACATGACGAGGATCTCCGATACACCGGCCACGGCTCCGGCAAGAAATTGATAGAGAAATGGGAGGGCTGTAGGAGTCAGTTAGTATTTGGGGGAAGAGGGGAAAGGCTAAGGAAAGAGGTGCCATTTAAAACAGGTAAGGAGCTCGATAACCGTGCATTTCTATTCATTGCTACATACGTCTATTGTCGACATTCATTTTGGTCTTAGTTTCACGGTCGTGGCTGCTAAATTGAACTCAGCACTGTGTCTTGAAGATGAAGAGAACGGCTAGGCTAATAAGCGCCAAGGGTGGAAGTGAAAAATTAAAGAAAAACAGAGCTCAGATTTTTCATCGTCTACTGTGTAAGAAATGACTCAATTTGGAAAGCGATAAGATAAGAGGGGAAGAGGGGTAGAATAGGTACGAGGGGTACAAGGAGAGTGCAGCAAGCTTGCATTACTGTGATTGGCTCAGATAGTCCGGACTCACGGAGAGCATGCGTCTGATCCACAGTGCCGAGCCTTTCCATGGTGCTAGTAGAGTTTCAAGTTGCTGAGGTGCCTGTGGTGGCGGTCCCGCGTCCTGGCGCAAACACGCGACAAAAACGGTAATAGCTAGCGCAGACGAGAAGAATTGCAGAGCCCGCGGGGAGTGCAAACGTCGCGGGGAATGCAAACGTCGCGAGGGTCTTCGTTGCCTCTCGACAGCCCTCACGACAGCTAAACTGCCATATTCCCGTTATATCTCCTAAATTTATTACTACACTATACGTACTTCACCACCAACTTATGATTACAAATCTCTCAGTAGGCGCCCATCATCTCTACAGCTTACTACCAGCAATACCAAACACTTTCACCCGTTAGCTCTTCCGCTGGCGAGATTGTCTTGCCTCGATTTGGTAAACGCTTCCCATTTCACCTGTACACCACAATTACATAATCCCACTTTATGTTTGTTTTCGACGTCGATCGCCGATATTGCCATTTTGCCCACGTCTCGCCCTCGCACTCCCCTCAACTATGCACATGCACTTAGTCATCGTCCACCAATTCCGTCCCCCGGTCGCAAATTTTCTAGCCCTTTTCCGGACTTACTAAATAGCGAGGGTGCAGAAAAGAAAAGTTGAAATTATATAAATTAAGTACTATGTGCACGTCTGTTGCTCTTTCTTGTTCTTTTACCAGCCATCAGTTTATCTAATTATTATTCTGTGAATATGCTTGGAAGAACGGTTTTAAACAGTGCGAAGCGCTCATCCCCATTGGCCGTGCATTGTTTTGCACCCTTGAGGCCAATACTACTCTCACAGCCACAGACACAATCATTAGCCCAAGCTTTATCCCTTATTAGCAAGAGGCAATATCACCCCAAAGTCATTGATCATTACCAAAATCCCCGTAACGTTGGGTCTATGGACAAAGAAATGACGAACGTCGGCACAGGGCTTGTGGGCGCCCCTGCCTGTGGTGACGTGATGCGTCTCCAGATCAAAGTGAATGACGAAACAGGTGTCATAGAGGACGTCAAGTTCAAGACGTTTGGGTGCGGGTCGGCCATTGCCTCTTCTTCCTTCGCCACTGAGCTGGTCAAGGGAATGACCTTGGACGAGGCCGCTAGCATTAAAAACACAACGATAGCGAAGGAGCTGTCGCTTCCTCCTGTGAAGTTACACTGCTCCATGCTGGCTGAAGATGCCATCAAGTCTGCTATCAAGGACTACAGGAGCAAGAGGAAGCTGAGAAAGCCAACCTTGGGTGTCTCCGCTGCGGAGGAGGCTGCTACTCAGGCGACACAGGCGGCTAGTGTTTAGTATGGGTGTTATTTATTTGTGTATGTACAAACTTTCGCTTATGACGAGAGGGAGGTGAGACAGCGCGATCAGTGTGATCGGCGCTAGGTGAGCCAATAGCATGACAGGGGAAACGCTCATCTGTAGTTGAGCTAGAGGTGCATTTGGCCGAGTGTGTCTTCAAGGAGCCCCTGATTTCAACACCGCATTTTAAGCATCGAGACATTCGGAGTGCGTGAATCTACGGTAGAATCATAGCTATCAGTGGTCACGACCTATGGTTAGGTTACTCAAGTACAGCTGAAGCTGTGTCTATGTAAATCAAAGATGTTCAAAGCTGAACATAACTCTATAAACGTTCAACAATTTAATCATTGATATCTCAATCTCTGATGTATTAGATAAAAATTTCCTCAAGCAGTGAGAAAGTAATGCCACAGAAAGCACATTATGCCGAGCTACAGCCTTAAAAAGTCATATGCAGATAAGTCCGAGTCTCGGACTTAAGTTGTTTTACAGTATTGGGCTGGGGTTTTACGACATCAGTGGCCCTGTGGCGTTCGACAACAGTGTGCTCTGCTATGCACTTCCGTGTCAGCGTGCCTTGAACCGCTGTCTGCACAAAACGCTCTACCTAAATTGGCTCTAATTTTCTTATGCCTCTAGTGATTGGATCTCGGTGATTTAATACCCGAATTTTCCCAACTATATCTACCAGAGTACTTTATTTGCCTCTTACGTCACTGAGCACAAACATCTTATTCGAAGCGCCTGGTTGTGTGATCTCGTGAAGTAGCAATTTTTGCGCTCTTTGGTGATGGGTGAATGTATGAACTGCCCTAATTTAGACCTTCAGTTTCATTCGAATCACCGCAAGCAGCCTCTAGAAATTGTACGCTTGAGGAACGTGGCGTTGCGTACAAATTACAACTCTCTTCTCTAATGTGAAAACTACTATGCATCAGCATCTCATCGAATGTCTACACACACCATTCACTAAAATACCCTTGCTACTACCGACTCTATCTTCGCTCGCCTTATAGTGCATCGTTACTATATACTATATACATTAATATCTCACTCTGCTGGCCAGCCTAATCTCTATAGTTAACTTCCTGTATTTATCTGCCCAGTTAAACAACACCTCTGTTGCTCCGCACCCTCACAACATCGTCGAGAATCTTCTCGTACACATCCTCGGGGTTCTCATGCTTCTCAGAGTCGTCGAGATCCAATTTGTCTTCAGCAAGCTCCTGATCAAAAGAAACGTTTGACTGCAGCGACTGTAGAGATTTCATGGACAATGGACTCGAAGGATCAACAGTGTTTGATTCAGGAGACACTTGAGTTTCTGCAGACTCCGGTGACTTACTTCTTTCGTCAGAAGAGTTCTGAGCCTTCAGATCTTTTTGGTCCTTCAGATCCTGCTGGTCTCTCTGGTCCTTCAAATCTTGCTGATTACCACTCTCCATAATTTCTTCGATCCCTGCATCCTGGCTGCCAGAGTGGTAGACGTCGTCAATCTCCGTATGAGTCTTATTGATCTTTCCTATCAGCTCATCCACACTAGATATTCCCTTTGCCTTGATCACTGCTTCTCTAAGCTGAGACCCAGAGGGAATCGCAGTAAACTTAAGCATGGGCTTTTGCTGTTTAGGGTTATTAGATGAAAGATTCGATTGTTCTTGGGGTGCCGATTTGTCAGCGCCTTCGCTATTCTGAGCTAAAGTATCAGCTAACATGTCAGTATTGGCTTTATCACTGCTCTCTGAACTCCTTTGGTCACGTTCCTCACTGTGCTGAACGAATGTTCCCCACTTATGGAACTCGCCTTCTTCTTCCTCCAACATCTTCGCCTGGATGCTAGTCTGCGAAAGTCTGCGCATTAGGACAGGCTTTCCCGTAGTTACATCGATGGCCTCATTCAAACTGTTGTCAACAACAACCTGATGTGGATTGTCTTGCATACCAACAGCCATATTAGCAATAGGATTTTGCTGCGATATAAGGGGAGAGAAATAAGATGAAGAGGTAGACATAGTTTGCACGGGTGAAACGATAGGACCACTTAGAACCATATCACTGGACTCTTTGTGCATAGGAAGCGAGAAAGTGCCGTTATTTGAGTGCCTTTTAGCTAACTGTGGTCTACCCAAACTGTTTTCATGTGCATGACTGGATCTCCCGCCTTGTACACTTTGTGGATTTTGCACAATTTGCGACGGCTGGTCGCCTTGTACGGTTCTCTCGCCCTGTTGGGCCTGCTCACTCAATTCGGTGAAAATCTGGAAAATATTCTCCAACGAATTATCCAATAGGCAAAACCGTAGCAAAGTCTCTTTGCCCTCCAGCGTAAGCTCTCCATGTGCTCTCTGAGTGAAAAGCTCGTCCATCGCATGGTGAATTTCGGTACGAATACTCGTGGTCTTATCGAGCAAAGCATCGAATATGAGCCGCTTTTCATCCTCACTCGTGTCTTTGTCGCTCTCCAACAGCTTTTCAGCAGTTTTCGTCAGGACAGAACCGTCGAAAATCAAGTCTTCTTTGCTCTGCCCGTTCTGATCACCATGTTGCTCACTCAATTTCAAAGCGTCTTCTTTATTGATAAAGCGCTCCATGTTACGCATCAGATAAAATGCAATCTTCGAGCTGAATTCGTCGCTGATCAAATCATAGTCGATGTCGAGGTTGTAAATAATTGATGAACGAATCATTGAATAGATTGAAGCAGTTGTAGTGTAGCTGATATTGTTGTTACCCAAAAGAGAAACGTGAATTAGGCGCTTACACTTCGGGAAAATACTGCAGAGCCGCATCATCGCAGCTTCACTGAGCTCGTCAAACTCAAAGTGTAGCCTTCTGAGGTCGGCAAACTTAGGAAGCCACTCGTCCAACACTGGAAGAATACCAGGGAAAAGGTGAGGGTCGTTCCCAAGATCAAGGAAGCGGAGCGTTTTGATGTAGGACAGACTTTTGATTACCTCAACGCAATCTTGCAACGGTATGGCAGTCTGATTAAGGGAGAAAAACGCCAGCTTGACGGTCTTTCTACTCTCTGCATCGTTGAAGAGGTTTATGAAAGGTTCAAAAATCTCCAGGCTGAGATCGTTGAACGCTATGTCGATACCGAAGCACAAGTTCCTAGGATGGGATAACCACTTGGCAAGAATGTCCACCTTAGGTCTATCTATATTTGTAGACGCTATTCCCAGCCTCTTGGTTTTGGGGAGAAGCCCATTATGTACGAGATTCTCAAATTGCGCAGTCGTCAGCTTACATCCGTTGATAACAAGCTCCTCTAACCCGCCTCTTTCAGCAATACTGCGAGTAAACAAGTCCCAATCCATCTCTGAGCGCAGATAATCACGAGATATTTCAGACTTGACCTTTTGCTGTGAGATATCCAACTTGAACAATGAGCGGTTGACGGTGAGAAACTTGCACAAGTAGGACCAGCCCTCATGATTGATAGCCACGTTACGGAAAGAAAGCTTTTCGAGCGTCTGTGAGTAAGACAAACTGATAAGAATAGTCTTTAGCATTTGGTTATCAAGAGTCACATTGTCGAAGATGACCGTCACGATGGGTACGATTGAAAGGAAGTCGCTGAACGAAAGAATATCTATAAGTGTGGGTCTAGGGTTCAACATTTTCAACACTTGCAGCGGACGGGTCTTATTCTTCAACTGCTTCAAAGTTGCTGGTATGGGAAGAATTTCTCTCAAATGACAACAACGCGTGTAAAGTAGGTCTAGAGCTATTTCCTGAGGCGTACTGGCGAGTTCACTGTCCTTGTTTTCGGGATCAGTAGTACCGTCCTCATTATCTTCCACTCCTCCACTTGCGTCGCCAAAATAATCAATATGGTCATGCAAAGGCGTATCAATCTCTAATCCCCTGACATCATGACTAGCAATTTCATCTTCCTCAGCCGCTTCGGCAGCCTTCTCGTCCATATCTTCATCCACGTCGGCAAAGTCTCCAAGATTACCAAAATCTCCCAGATCCTTGAAAAATCCGGACTTCTTGAAGCCATGAACCTCTTTGGCAATACGAACGGCTGCACGATGTGCCTCTTCCGCGTGCTTTCTGCTCTCTATTATGGCGGCCCTCTGCCTCTCGTGTGCCAGACGCAAGATCTGAGGGTCTATTTTTGGTGTATCACCCTTCAACTGGTTGTTGGAACTGTCGGTGATGCCTATAGAGAGTTTAGATGGAGCAGCCGTAAGATCTTCCGGTACTAGAATGTTGCCTTTTTTAGGCCTACGTGAGGGAATCTGTTGTTGAGGATCGTCTGCAAGCTTGTCAAGAGAAAAAGAGACACGCTTAAACGGAATATCCAATTTACGGGCAATATCATCTGTCTCAGTAACGTTAGCTGCGCCGCTTGATACACTTTTACGTGTTTTTGCAGCACTTTCAGCTTTCGAAGCATTAGTCCTAGTGCTGCCGACAGTTGTGTTTCCGTTGGCGGTCGATGGACTAGGCTCTGCTGAGCTGGCTCCATCAGCTATGCTGTTCCCACCGGTGACAATCCCCAGCTTTTTGCGGATGCCTAAAAACCCTTTAGACTCTACTGGCGAAGAGGAGAGCCCAACGCTTTCAATCTTCTTCGTTATAGACGGGCGCCTTGGAATGGGTCTATTTTGTGGATAAGCAGTTTGGGTGCCAGAAGCAGTCGGAGCATTTGCAACCTTAGGGACGGCTGTAGGTTGGGAGGTGTGTGGTCCCCTAGATATGTTTGACTGAGCATTTTGTTGACTTGGATGACTATTTTGTCCAGTCTGTTGTGAGCCAGTACCATGGGATTGAGTGTCAACGTCATGGAGTTGTGGAACTTTGAATTTGGACGAAATAGATGAAAAAAGCGACGTCCTTTTTTGAGTTTGTGACGTCTGTTGTGTCTTTGGTGGCTGGTTTTGAGAAGGAGGAACTGCCTTTGAAGACACCGGTTGCTTTGCAGGCTGACCAGATGCAGGTGAAAAAACATTAGCCCCTTTATGTGCAGAGGCAATGGCTGGCATACCCGAAGAAGTGCCAGTTTCTCCTCTGTCTGCGCTCGAATTGGTAGACAAATTGGAATTACTCCTGGACCTGTTATTTCTGCCCATTGAACCGAATGAGCCCAAAGAACCTAATGAGTTTTGCCGTTTTAAATCAGCCGACCCACTCCCAAATACCGATCCTAATGCATTGCCTGTTGAGGGACTTGCAGGAACGTCTACTTTGCTATTTGCTGTTCTCACACCGCCAGCAGCTGTGTTTGGTACTGTATTTGCCGCAGTACCCATTGAACTGGTCACTGGGCTGCTCGATAAGCTGGCATTACTAGAAGAAACGCTCGCCAACGAACTCGATTTCAAAGAAGGACGTCGTGGAACGCTCTGGGAGGGCGGATTCTTCCGCACATTCTCTCCAGAAGGAGCAATTACGGGCGACCTGGGCGTTTCTGGCGAAAGAACGCTTATTGATTTGCTCGTTGCAGGCGATTTGTTCGACGCCGATGTGATGGCTGACGCTAATGCGGCAGCATGCTCGTTGTTGCTCGAATTAGCAACCGATTCATTCTCCAATTTGGCGGCTTGATCGGCCTCACTAGGTTTGTTGGCTGAATCCGCAGTCACAGTAGCCGCCGACTTTGCAACGTTCTGTGAAGCAGTTTCGGCTGGGCTGGTATTGGTATTTACTGTTGAAGTGGTGGGACTTCCTGTTGCACCCGATGAGCTCGCCAATGTCGCACCAGTGTGGGTGGCAGCAGCAGCCGATGCAGCTGCTTTCAAATCATTTGTGAGCGTGGATGTGCGTTTCCTCGTCAATTTCTTGACAGCCTTGCCTCTAAACAGCCAATCAACGTCTCCGTTGGAAACACCGGATCCTTCAAACTCAGAAGCGTAAGCATCTTGGTCATCAGTAACGTTGGAACCATTTGGATTTGCTGGTTGAGTAGCGACAGACTCAAGGACCGGTTCCGGCACGGAATTCGATCCGGACTTCAAGTCTTCGGACATTGGCCAATTGAGGCTAGACAAAAAAAGATCGACGCGTCGATCGGGCTATTCGATGGGTACGTCCGGGAAGAAAGGTGTAATAGAAGGGGCCAACAGTGCCGCCACTGTTTGGCTAATCAGTCCCAAATATGGTCAATCCCGACGGTGCCCCACTAATCCGAGTCGCTCTGCACTCTCGGGTAGTCGCTTGGTACAACTGCTCTTTGTCCTTTACTAAGCTATGCAATAAATTTTTCTCTGCAGCTTTGCCTTGTTAAAACTGACAGAGTTGTGCTTGTTGAAAAGACCCTTTCAGTTTATAAAGGAAAGACACAGACAGCACCGATGATACCGGTGGACCTCTTTCTGTATATCTATCGATTTGTTTGGTTAAGATTGGATCCCTTGGGACTGAAGAAAGGAGGATGAAGAGGATGAGGCTGATTGACGGAGTGCATCCAGAAACATGCGGACTTCACGGGAAAACAAAAGCATAAATTGGTGCACGGGTGTAATTGAGGGAGACGTGGTGCACGGATATTGAAGCTTCGGAGATAAAGATATAGGGCCATGGTTTCTTAGTGTTCAATTGCATGGGGTGTTTACCATTGGAAATTGGAGAGGGCCTATTTGATTGAGAAGTAAATGGGTTCAGCAGTTTTACCGATAATTAGCTTTGGCTGTAAAATTTAATTTTTTGGACAGAAGTAGTAGAAGACCTACTGTATGCTGAATGAGCGACTTATTAGGGTAACGTTAAGTGCAGAACTGTACTGCTTGTTTGAGTATTGCAATGTTAGTTGACCTTGTGTCGTAAAAAGTTCAGCTGTAAATTACTTACCTAACAGAAACTATTAACAATCAAAGTGAAATAGAGCTGGGCTTCAATGGGAAGTAGACGTGGTTTATTCTTTTACTCAACTGACGCCAATCTCAGTCAGAGTGAAGCTGAAGTTCCTGAGAGCTTCACAAATTTTCTGCTGTAGTTATCAGAGAATAGCTCAGTCGGAAGTTGACTTCAATATAATAATCAGTACGTAGAGTTAGCTAACTAAATGGCTCTGCGCAGCTACACGAAGCTCCAAATAAAGCCTTCCAAGTCAAGCCAAGTAATGAAACTATCCCAAGACTCCGAATCTCATTCATCCTTATGCTATCAATGCATGAATGCTTTCACATGTGTGCATGGTGCTAATAGATGGGCCACGCTTCTCTATCCCACCTTTAGTCCTTCAAGCTCTAGCTACAAATCTACAAAATCCCATTACTCATAGCACAACATTAAGGTATATACTACAAAAAGATATGAAACCAAAAATTAAGCCACTTACATGGCTTCCGCCTAGTAGACAACTCCAACTTCGGTTGCTCGGTAGCTTCGCTACTTCGCTTAAGCGTTCTGCTCCTTGAAAGCAGCGATCTTGGCCTCGACTCTGGCAACACGCTCCTCTCTGGTCAACTTGGTCTGTCTGTACTTCTTGGACTCAGCGGCGTACTGCTCCTTGGTGAACTTCTTCTCAGTTGGCTTGAAAGATGGGTCGGCTCTGATGGCGGCGTGGGCCTCAGCGAAAACCTCCTCGACTCTCTCGGGGTCAATCTCGTCGGCAATGTAACCCTTGAAGATAGTGTTGTACTTCTCCTCATCGTCGTCCATCAGCTCCTCCATGTACTCAGCAATGTGGCCACCAAAGATGTACTTGTGCAGCATCTCGTCATCGAGCTCCTTGGACTCAATGTCCCAACCTGGGAATCTGGAAGGAGAGTGAGGGATGTACAAACCACCGTCAGAAGCACCCTTCAGGGCACCGAAAACTCTGGCACCGGTGGTGGTTCTGGTCAAACCAACATCAAGGAAAACCTTGAATGGTCTTGGGGCGTCCTCAACAGCCTCGGTCAGCTCAAACTCACCGGTAGCCTCCTCAACACCCTGGTAGGTCTCGTCAAGGCCGAGCTTCTGCAGAGCTCTTCTGGCAACAAGCAAACCAGTAGCGTAGGCAGCAGACCAGTTGGTCAAACCGTGCTTGATTCCGTATCTTGGGAGCTCGTGGGCGTAGGCAGCAGTGAAAACAATGTCACCGGTGATGGTGGAAGAGACAATCTGGCAGATGATGTCCTTGTTGGTGAATCTAACAACCAGTCTGTACTTGGGGGTGTTGTACTTGGCCTTGTGCTGGGAAACCAGTCTCTTTCTGGCGTAGTAGTCAGTCTTACCCTCAGCTCTTCTTCTGAAGGGAGTCTGGTAACGGGAGTGGTAAGCAGAGCTCTTCTCGGTCTTGTTAAAAGCCATCTTTGTATCTAATTAAATGTGATGAAGGAGAAGAAGACTAGCTCGTAGTGATGAAGAAGTATGCTCAAAAGGAATTTTTCACTTTTCGAGCAGAGGGTAGAATTTTTTTGCGTGGGTCGTGCGAAAGCGAAAACAATTTTGGTGCGGTCTTGAAATTCGTTCTGAGATTTACCTGCTTAATCGCATGCGTTCTTAAATTTACGCAACAGGGTGGAGGGTGGAGTGCATGCTCTGAACAGCTTGACGCCTCTCCCACATAGCTGCAAATCACTTCTAACGCTCTAAGGCTTCTCGGGCAGCGCTGATAAACTCTCCTGGTACCATTACCACACCAGACTTACCCAAACTTAAATAGCTCATTTCTGTAACTCCTGCCCTTAGCAGCCTGATAGCGACTCCGGCTACTATACCCTTCAAATCACTAGGCAGCTGCTTAAGGTCAATTGTAAGCGGCACAAAGTAATCTTCGTTCGAGCCGAGGATGTTGTTTGGCTTGAATTTCAACTTCTTTAGTTTAGTGGAGGATTGCGGCAGTAAAAGTGCAACTTCCTCTGAGGGTGTGCACGTGATCGCAAAGTAACTGGGCATGCGTAGACGGTTTAGCACCTCGGCCGTAGTCTTCAAAACCTCTACTCTGTCACCCGATCTTGCGCCCGTCAGCAAAAGCTTAACCGACTGGTGTATACTAGGCCGAATTCGTGAGTCCTTGAATAGCTGGAACGTTTTCTGTTCGAGATTAGTATCACTACTGGCTAATACGTAGTTATCATTTAGTACGTCCTCTACCTTTTCCTCGCAACTCTTAGGCACCAGAACAATGTCTGAGAAGTAATTGCTGATAAAAAATAGGGAGATCCCGTTCTCACTCAGCGGCTGTGTCAGGTCTAGAACCCGCTGCCCTATGCTAGACCCATCAGAAAGAACCTGCAGCAGTAGAAAAGACTCGGGTATTACAAAGGCGCTTAGTGATAGCTGTTTTGATACGGTAAGAGGCTTCTGAAGGTATTTATCAATCAGAGGAGAACTGCACATTAACGTCACCTCCTCTGGTGTGAAAGCCAGATGGAAGAATAAACCCTCTTCACTGGTGCTGTCTAGCGTCATGGAGTTTGCCATGGCATCGTATTTCAGGGATTTAGATGTCTCTTTGAACGGCCTTTGCGTACTATTCAAGCTCACAGAAGTATCAGTGCTGTCTGAGCTGCTGTAGTCATCATGCTCTTCCTCGGAGTTGGCCGCATTTTCATAGCTGTCTATGATTCTGTATACTATTTGCAGTATTCCCTGTGAAAATAGCCAGTAATCATTTCTTGCCACCGTTAAAATGGAAATAGCCCCTTTGAGAATGTGAACTTGGTCCATGGATGGCTCTGGTGTTCAATTGGTAGGTAGGTTGAACAAAGACTTCAAAGAATTTCATGATACTAGACTAAAGTCACATGGCAATGAGTCAAACGATAAGCTTATCGCTAATCGACGCGTCTATAGTCACGTGACAGACAGTAGAGTACTTGCTGGTCTCAATTCAGCACGGCCAATGTACCTACCCATCGCTGAAACCCACCCTTTACCATCAACCTTGCATCTGTCTTGTTTCAAACTTCCAGACCTCCATTCAATCTAAATTCATGTTTGCTTCACACTTGTTTCAAGTTCCTCGCCTTTTCCTATAAAACTGTACGCATCTCTTCACCAGTTTTAAAGACCCCAGAAATTCCTTCCTCAACCCCCTCAAATGTTACACAGAAGAACCCCACGCTTCCTCAGACGCATTGTCCAATATTTTAGTCCCAGAAGGCCCAAGGTCAAAGCACTGCTGGACCTACCCACCCCAATATCAGCTATCACACCCTCCACCGTGCGCTTCACGTTCTACGATGACGTAAGCACCCTTGGCCAGCTCGAGACGATCGACGTAGGTGAGCGAGTCTTCTTTTCGCGACCGGTAGGACGAGCTCAGGCATGGTCCGGGATTACTTCCTAATCGGGCGAGCCAGTGTCGTCCGGAGAAACTCCCAAGAGCTTACAGAATAGGCCCCGCAATTCAGACACCACGGTGCTTTGCTGTCTAGTCTCTCCATTTTCCCAATTTGGGAATGTTCCATCTGCACCTCAACTCATTTTCTTCAACGGCTATATATAAACACTTGTAAGCCATGTGTTTTGCCCACCATCCTCTAGACTACAGCCTTTTCTTTCCCTCATTCATATATCTATTCAAACATGTCGGACAACCCATCGATTGTGTTGAAGAAGGTCAACGAGATCGTCTATGAGGAGCGTCCAGTTCCAGAACTCAAGGACCCCCATTATGTTAAGATCCAGATAAAGGAGACCGGTATCTGCGGGTCTGATGTTCACTACTACGCCCACGGATCGTGCGGTTCATTTGTTGTCAAGTCCCCTATGGTGTTGGGCCATGAGTCTTCAGGAATTGTCTTAGAGGTTGGTTCTGCTGTCAAGACTCTGAAAGTAGGCGACAGAGTTGCATGCGAGCCCGGAATTCCCTCGAGATACTCGTATGCGTACAAGTCCGGTAACTACAACTTGTGCCCGGACATGGCTTTTGCTGCTACGCCTCCCTATGACGGAACTCTCTGCAAATACTATCTTTTGCCCGAGGACTTCTGTGTCAAGCTTCCTGACCACGTTTCCCTAGAGGAAGGTGCCCTTATCGAGCCTCTGAGTGTCGGTGTGCACGCCGTCAGATTAGCCAACGTCACTTTTGGTGACAGGCTTGTGGTTTTCGGTGCCGGCCCTGTTGGTTTGCTGATTGCTGCCGTCGGTAAGGCTTACGGAGCCACCGAGGTACTGCTCGTTGACATTGTAGACGAGAAGCTGAACTTTGCCAAGGACGAGCTGAAGATTGTTACTCACATATATAACTCCAAGGATGACAGAAGCAAGACTCCCGAAGAGGCCACCGCCAGTTTATTGGCTGCCTTTGGCGGAGAGCACGCTACTGTCGGAATCGACGCTACCGGTAACGCCGGATGCATTGCCTCTGCGATCAGATTGCTCGCTCCAAAAGGCCGCTATGTGCAAGTCGGTATGGGAGGCGACACTTTGAACGGCTTCCCCATCTCTGCCGTTTGCGAGAGGGAGCTGACTGTGAAGGGTTGTTTCAGATACTCTGTAGATGACTACAAGCTTGGTGTCCAGCTTGTGAGCGAGGGAAAGGTGAATGTCAAGAAGCTGATTACGCATAGGTTCAAGTTCAGCCAGGCAGTTGAGGCGTATGACTTGGTGAAGGCTGGTAAGGCGATCAAGGCTTTGATTAGCGGGCCTGAGTAGGGGTAGCGGTAGCGGACCTGAGCAGTATTAATTAAGTGCGGACGATGAAAAGGTTTTTCCGGGAAAGCGGCTGGTTATAGTAAGCAGCGGCTTGCTGGTAAGTCATCTGGCAAAACAACTGTGGTATATAGAGCTAGTTAGCGTCAGTACTATGACTAAATAAATTCTTTGAATGAATCAGTTGGCATAGCGTAAGAGTAGATTATGTAAGCCGGGAGGCGTTAGCTGGGGGTGTTAAATGAGAGCACGCCTCCACACTGCCCCACACCGCCCCACACACGCCCCTTCCATCTCGTAATACCCCCATCTCGTCTATCTCAGCTAACTCACCCCACCACACCCCACGGATATAATGCCCAATTAGGAAATCCTCACGCACCAACCAAAAAAACAAGCTGTCTGTTTCCCATTTACATTATTTCATCGGGCTTTCAATCCTGACCATTGCCCACATGCACCTGCTGCATCTTGCCGCTTATTTCCCTTCAAGTCCTCTGAATCACCTGTTGTTAGTCCAGCAAACTTTTCTTTCTCTCTCTTCTTCATCACATGTCTTTTTCTCTTGAAGGATCAATCGATTTTGAAGGCCAGAGGCTCGCATCAAAAAGACTGCAAAATCTGCTTGTTCCTGGCTCTGCTATTGGATTCATCTTAGGCTATTTATTGCAGGATATCAGAGTCACTCTTTTGGCTGTTGTTGTTTCTGTCTTTCTGTCCCTTGTTGTCGTTGTTCCTCCCTACAAAAGCTACAACACTCATCCAATCACCTGGCTGAAACCTTCTGTCTTTGGTGCATCTTCTCCTGTTGCAGGCGACATTGAAATAGACTACCCCGGACTGAACACTACAAAGAATGACCGTTCCTGATGAGGGCAGTGGCCCATTGTACCTCGGGTTTGATCTCTCGACACAACAACTGAAAATTGTCGCAACTGTTGCCAACGCTGGTGCCAATAAAGACAGCACCTCGCTGCGTCACTATGGCACTTATCGTGTCGACTTTGACTCCGAGCTGCCCCGCTATAACATAAAGAAGGGTGTCATTGCCCATGAAGACACTGGCGAGATCTACGCCCCTGTTGAGATGTGGATCGAGGCACTGGATTTAGTGTTTGCTAAGATGCAGAAAGAAGAGTTCCCCTTTTCTCGGGTTCTTGGATTGTCTGGTTCATGCCAGCAACACGGTTCTGTTTACTGGTCTGACTCGGCTGATTCGTTGTTGAGCTCCCTTAGCAGCAAGAAGTCGCTGAGAGAACAACTCTGCCCAGAAGCACTTGCCCTGGCAACGTCTCCCAATTGGCAGGACCACTCTACCGGTCCAGAACTCACCATTTTCGAAAAGAGTGTTGGCGGTGCTCACCAATTAGCTCTCATTACAGGCTCTAGAGCTCACTACCGCTTCACAGGGCCTCAAATTCGTAAGCTAGCCACTCGTAAGTCGCCAGAGACGTACCGTAAAGCTGCACGTATCTCTTTGATCTCGTCTTTCCTGAGCACTTTACTCGCTGGCTCCATCACACGCATCGACGAGAGCGACGCTTGTGGAATGAACTTGTACGACATTGAGAAAAACGACTATGACTCCACGCTTTTGGCCGTCGCTAGCGGATGCCACGTTGAAATCGATGGCTGTACGCCGGAGCAGCAGGCTGAAGGAGTTGCCGAGCTGCGTAAAAAGTTGGGACCCGTTGAACCAGTTGCAGACGCAGCAATCGCCCGTATCAGCAGCTATTTCGTAGGCAAGTACGGCTTTAGCGAGCAGTGTGAGGTGTTTCCTTTTACTGGTGATAACAACGCCACTATTCTTGCTCTGCCATTGGCTAAGAACGACATCCTCGTATCCATGGGGACCTCTACGACGGTCTTGTTGGTGACCGACCAGTACAAGCCCAGTGAGAATTACCATATTTTCAAACATCCTACGTTGAAGGGCCACTATATGGGTATGCTGTGCTACTGTAACGGATCGCTAGCGAGAGAGAAAGTGAGAGACGCGCTGGAGGATAAATCTTCCCAAAATACAACTAACGGTACACGTTCTCCATGGGATCGCTTTAACGCGATTCTTGACGCCTCAAAACCACTAAATGGTAACAAAGAGCTTGGTGTGTACTTCCCCATTGGTGAAATCATCCCTAACTGCAAGGCCCAAACTAGGCGCTACCGCTACGATGACAAAAATCATAAATTAGTCGAAATAACCGAACCTTGGGACGTTGAGAAAGACGTAAACTGCATTGTCGAGTCACAAGCTTTAAGCTGCCGTTTGCGTGCGGGCCCCATGTTGCAGTCAGCAGAAGACGCAGCTTCAGCTGCCAAAGCTGCTGCCGCGTCTGACCCACACGACTCTCGTATCATTAAACAGCTTGCCCAATATGGGCCCATCCAGTCAGATGGGACAGTCCAATCAGAAACTGCACCTCTTGCGAGACCCAACAAGGTCTTCTACGTTGGAGGAGCGTCGCAAAATAAGTCGCTCGTTGCCAAGTATTGCGCAATCTTAGGCGCTCAACAGGGCAATTACAAGATTGACTTGACCGATGCATGCGCCTTGGGTGGTTGTTATAAAGCGGTATGGTCGAGTAAGCACTCAAGGAAAGAGACAAGTTTGGATTACAACGATTGGCTATTCAAGTCTTTTGGTTGGTCTGAGGTCGAGAAGCTTGAGCATACCGATAGATGGGAAGATTACGTTGACGGAGTTGGCATTCTTTCACTCATCGAGCAGACTTTAGAGAAGTAGGACTACATAGATTAATGTATTGATACAATTAGCATCACTGAAACTGCTTGCGTTTGCTTGGATGGGAATCTATGGGTGGAGCGACTCATGAGAGCCGTCATTCTCTACGTTGTCTCATCTAACTACCCTAACTAATCCAATTACTTCAAATATAAGTAAACCCGTACACCGTGGTCAAGGCCTGGTTGCATAATTCAAGAAAGTTCCACCATCCCAGCAGTTAAAATGTTGCCAAAGTAATGATTGTGACTTACAGCTCACAGCAACGGCTCTATACCCATTAGAAGCCACAACACGACCATAATTGTCCACCCGTCATATACTAAAATTCAGAGATAATCAAAATAGAAGTCATTACATCCCTGCACCACAAAAGTAAACCGTGATTGTTACCCGCCCGCTTCCCAGCCAATGAAATCCCGCGAATTTGCGAGACACCCGTAAACTGCACCTAAAAAAAACCACAAGCAAAAACTCAGTTAGTCCTCTATAGCACTCAATCTAGCTCATCTAATCCAGTGTTTATCGCACATTTACACATCAATTAGACACAGACACAAAAATGGCAGGACATCCAGGTGCTTATATGGGTTGGTGGGGCCACATGGGTAGCCCCAAGCAAAAGAACATCACTCAATACACGGTGTCTCCTTACGCTCAGGCTCCTATGAAAGGTGCTTTAGAGAGAGCTTTTTTCAACGTGTTCAGAAGAACGAAGGCCCAGGTATTGTACATCACCGTCCCCGCTGTCATCGTTTGGAACATTTGGGCTGTCTGCAGAGACTACAACGAGTACTTGTACACCAAGGCTGGTAGACTCGACTTGGAGAAGGCCAACGCTTAAAAGAGTGCCTGTATTAACATCCTTACACCATTGAAATATTCGAACATCCCTGCACACGAAGAGTGCCCTATCATACATAGCCCTGAGTAGGACGACATAGAAACCAGTCTATCTTCTATAAATATATTTTGTACACAGTTCTAATAAGCCTACTCAAACGAGTTGATTGTCTCAAACAAAGACACATGTGCATACTTTGTTGTATCAAGATCTCTGTCTGTGTAGCTTTCGGGTGAGCGATCTGTAAGCTCCTGAAGCTCAAGCGCCGATAATTCATTATTTTTGAGGGAACCTCTAATTTTGAAGTCTTTCACCTTGTAGAGTTTTGTGAGCCCTTCCAGCAAATCTGCCGAGCGCTTATCGCTAGAAATATTGCGTAGCAAGCTCTCAAACCGTCCCAGCTCGATGACTAGCTTTTCCAGCCGTCTCTTGGAGTCCGCTCTGGCCAAAATAACCTCCTCTATCGTGTTAGCCATGGCTAAGCGGTATACTATAACAGGTTTGGTCTGGCCTATACGGTGGACACGGTCCATAGCCTGTAGATCTACCTGGGGATTGAAATCCGAGTCGAAAAGGATGACCGAATCTGCAGCTGTCAGGTTTATTCCTAATCCTCCAGCCCTTGTAGAGAGCAAAAATACCTGGGCCTCATCTCTCAAATTGAAAGCGTCAATCTCAAGTCGGCGCTCATCTTGATGAGTAGAGCCATCAATCCTACAGCAGGCCACACCAAAGGCATCGTGCACAAAGTCCTCAATCAAGTCTAACATGCTGGTGAAGAAGGAAAAAATCAATATTTTGTGGCCCTTCTTGAGGAGAACCGGCACCAGCTGGGCCAATAAGTGCAATTTGGCAGAGTTTTCTTCAATGGGAGACCTATCTGACGTACAATGGTCCTTCTCCCAAGGGTAGAAGAATAGATACGGCGAGTTGGCAATCAGACGAAGCTGCATGGCTGAGTTTCCCAGCTTTTTAGTGCGAACCTGCTTGTCGACAACGTTGTAAAGAGGTAGCAGTTTCTCGTACATACGGGCAAAACGGGGAGGTACCTCGTCATCCGCTACGCACTGCAGAAACTGGTCTATTTGGGCAGGGTTGACCTTAATCCCAAAATCGTTTACGGATAAATACTCTTTGAAGCTTTCCTTCAGCAAAACTTCATGAATATTGCCGTCTAGTACAGCTTGGTACAGCAGCTGCTGTTTCGGGGACAATTGTCCATAAACGAGGTACTCCCGTTTTGGCGGAAGTCCCTTTATTACGTCCTTCTTCAGGCGCCTCAGCAGGAAAGGTTTTAGTATAGTATGCAAGTTTTGCACCAGACTCTTTTGAATCTCTACAGAGACCAGCTCGTCAAAAGCAGCTTGCTCTTCACTTTTCACACCTCCATTCTCGTCCGCAGGCTCACTCTTCAACTCCTCTAGCGACGAAAAGTCGAACCACTGCTGGAACATTTCGATATCCTGGAAAATATCCGGCAGAATAAAATTCAAAAGAGACCACAGCTCGTTTAAATTGTTTTGCAGAGGTGTGCCGGTGAGAAGCAACCTGTTCGACGTATGTATGCGCTTCAATTGGCGAATCAAGACGCAGTCGCTGTTCTTGAGCCTGTGGCCCTCGTCTACAATCAAGAACTTCCAGAAAATACGACTGATATGCGCAAAATCTATCAGTGAAATTTCATACGAGGTGATTACTACCGAATGGCTCTCGAGGCCTCCCTTGGCCGAACGAAGCTCTGCTCTAGCAGCTTTGCTGCCTATATAGGCCACACAGCTGATGCTTGGAGCAAAGCGTTTAAATTCGGATTCCCAGTTTGCCACAGTACTCAAAGGACAGCATACTAAAAAAGGTCCCTTGATACCCTGCTCCACCAAAAATGCTAGCATCGCAATAGTCTGCAGCGTTTTACCCAGTCCCATCTCGTCGGCAAGGATACCGTTGAGCCCATTTTGGTACAGGGTAATCAGCCACTCCATACCTGCAAGCTGGTAATCCTTGAGCTCACAATTCACAATAAGTTTCGGCTGCTTCGAAGTTTCCACCAAAGCCGGTGTGGGTAACTTTTGGCGCTCGGACTTGACCTCTTTCGTAGCTTTGGCAGCAGTTTGACGATTCGGGCGCCGCTTCTTTTGCGGAATCGAGCTGGCATCTTCAACTTCAGGTTCGGCCGTACCATTTGCCGCCTTTAGCGAACTCTCCAGCAGCGTGTCGGCAATGATACTGGAGAAAACCTGAGACCGCTTGACCAGCTCATCTAGTTTTTTTAGCTTAGCATTGGTGTTGAGCGAGTTGAATTGCTGTTGCTCGGCAGACACACCCTGCTCGCGCTCCTGTTCTTTCACCAAACGCAAGATACGCTCTTCTTCTGTAACCTCAGACATCTAACTGGGCCAAAACTGTGCACTTATAACCTAGATAACGGCATTGCACTGTTCTCACCGCCCTTCTCACTAAGAGTACCGATCTAGCTATTGCTTCCTCAACACCTAACACCGCGTACGCACCTCAACCAGCAAATCTTCGCTCGCTCGCTCGCGAAAGTTGAAAAAAACACAGGCCTTGTTGTACAGTGCTAAACCTATAGCACACCCCTATTTGCTCTAAAACAGGGTTCCAAAAGGCATAAGTTCCCGATCAATCTGACGCTTTCTTTGCCCCATCAGCACTGTCTCGTCTAGGACTATCACATCATGAGCGAAGCGAACACGAATCCAACCCTCCAGGGCGATAATAACACCCCTACACCAAGTGCTCAACCAACGAGCGAAAATCCCACTATTAGCGTCAACACTGGCATATCCGAGGAAGATGCTAAGCTCTATCTCGCCAGGCAAACGAAGCCAGTGGTGATCCCATCATTTGCGCAATGGTTTGACCTTAATGAGATCCATGAGATTGAAAAGCGTTCTTTGCCTGAGTTCTTTGTCAACGAGTCGACCTCCCGCTATAAGAATCCCAAAGTATACAAGGCCTTTAGAGACTTTATGATCCACTCTTACCGTTTGAATCCCATGGAATATCTTACAGTTACTGCTGTCAGACGTAACCTTGCTGGCGATGTAGCGTCGATTGTTCGTGTACACGGCTTCTTGACGAAATGGGGGTTGATCAACTACCAGATTGACCCTAGAACGAAGCCATTTTTGAATGGACCACAATATACGGGACATTTCCAGGTGACTTTGGATACGCCTGAAGGGCTTGCTCCATTGATCAAGCCAACAGTTCAGATGACGTCCGAAAAGGATGCCCAAAAGGGTGCCATTAATGAAAATGGTGACAACTCAAGTCAGTTAGTTAAGGCGGGCCAGCAAGAAGACACAAGCCAGACTACTGAGCCCAACGCAGCCATTCCATATAATCTAGAACTCAGACACAATGTGTACGACTCGACTGCCGACGCAGTTACTCTCCGCACAGCTACCAACGGACCCACAAACGAGACCTTACTTGGCTTGAAGCAGCTGTACTGCAGCGTTACCGGAAACGATGCCTCTGAAACACGCTACCACAACCTGAGATCGAAGCAGAACATTTCATCCCGTACTTTTGAGCAGGGCCAGTTCCCAGCGAACTTCAAAAGCTCAGATTACGTTAAGTTAGATCAAATTAGTGCTAGCTCCGACGCTAAAAGCTGGACCAACCAGGAGGTGCTACTGCTGCTAGAGGCAATCGAGATGTACGATAACGATTGGAACAAGATTTGTGGCCATGTGGGGTCGAGAACTAAAGAGCAGTGCATAGCGAAGTTTGTGCAGCTGCCTATTGAGGACAGATATCTAGAGCGCTCGATTACGGGAGTCAAAAACGAGGCAGGAGCGGGAAATAATGATAAAGAGAGTGTTGTAGAAGCTGTTGTGAAAAGACTGATTAGCGAAAGCCACAGCTCTGCCGGCAATGGAAGCACAGGTTCTGACGTGCGCTCTAGTGTTGCCAACGTCGCTGCTGAACACAAAGCCGCTTCTTATGACGCCAACGACAACCTCCTCCGCTCCCTTGTGACCCTGGAGTTGGAAAAAATTGACTTGAAGCTCCAGAAGCTGCAGATTTTTGAGCAGTCTGTAGAGCAAGAGCGTAAGTTGCTATTGAAACAGAAACACGATGTATTCTTGGACCGTTTGGCGCTAAGAAAGCAAGCACAACTCGTCCAGTCGAAGCTCACCAAAGCGGCCAGTTTGGGAGCCACAGACGAGGGTCTACAGCTGTGCGAAGAAGCTGTTGTAGAAGCTTCTAAGGCACCTAGGGTCGTTGCTGTCAGCAGCGGAGAATTGCCTGCGAAGGGAGGAGAAGTTGGCGTGAATTTACCTGCGGATAAGGATGATGTGGTGGACAACGCCGCGGTGGAGCCTGTGAGTTTGGGAGAGCCACAGAGGTATAGATTGTGGGTGGCCTAGACAGGGCATGAACGAACGATTGAACGAGAGGCGTGAGTCTGTAATATAAGAATTGAGCTAGGTGAAATCGTGAGCTAAATAAATGTATAATTAAAACTTTCCAAGGGACAGGCGTGCCTTCTTGAATTATTAGAGGATTTGAGGTTATAGCGGTATAAAAATTGAATATTCAAAGATACTACAAGACGGATTTTTACACCATTTCCGTTTGAACGACTTCTGTAGCCCAAACCTCCCCAAAAATATCAATGTTAACTCGGCGTCAACGGAGTTGAGTCATGTGACCCAACAATACACCCCTGCACCATTAACCTACCAATGGCCCAAAAAAGAAATTGTAGGCGCCCAAGCCCGCACACGGGACAAGCCGCTCTCTTACTCCCCGCACCTCATGTGATAAGCGTAGAGCTGCAAAAGGCTGATTTCTATTTTGCAGGCAATACCAGACGAGACAATTCAAGACAAGACATACTGTTTTACTATGCTCATTCACCTTACTTAGGCAACATCAGTCCGACATAGAAGCCAAGTCCAGTACTACAAGTCTTATCAGAACACTAATCAACGGAACTTAAACAAACTATTACGTCATCAAAGATCTCGCATGGCTCAGCAACGACCAAAGCCCTGGGAAGTGGCATCCACTACTGAGGGTGCCACTTTGGCAGGCAGCATTGGCAACAATACAAACTCAAATAGCACAACACACAACAACGGAAATGTCGTATCAGAAACGCCTACATTACCCGAAAAGCCATCGGATTGGAGTAATGTATCCGCCAGGAACGGTGTAAACAATGCCACTAACTTGACGATGAACGAGGGTTTGTCGACCACAACAAGTTATACCCCCTACGGTGGTGGAGGGATGTCTGGATATGGCACAGGCTACGGCTCGGGCTATGGTTCGGGCTATGGCACAGGTTACGGCACCAGTTATGGTTCTCGTTTCTCCTCCTTGGGTAACTCCGGCTTTGGATACGGAGGAGGGTACGGTGGCTATGGTAGTTACGGCGGCTACGGTGGCTATGGCGGTCCTCTCGCAGCCACTGGAAACGGAGGAATCGGTTCCAACTTGGCGCAAAGCACTGAGGCAACATTTCAACTCATAGAAAGTCTCATTGGAGCGGTGGGCGGGTTCGCTCAAATGCTGGAAAGCACTTACTATGCAACGCACAACTCTTTTTTCACAATGGTCTCCATGGCAGATCAATTCTCGCACTTGAAGCAGGCTTTAGGCTCTCTCTTTGGCATATTTGCGGTCATCAACTGGCTGAAGAAGGCGATATTGCGCCTGAAAGGTGTGAAACAGAGCATTTTTGTAGACGAATTCAAGCGTCTACAGTCAAACAGCGGCTCAATTGAAAAGGATTTCGGTGGTAGCCGAAGCCAGCACAAAAAGGGCATTCCAGACAAAAGCAACCGTATCTCGTTGAAACCGCTTGTAATCTTCCTCGCAGCAGTCTTTGGGCTTCCGTACATGATGAAGAAGCTAGTGGCACATCTAGCTCGACAGCAGCAAGAGCAGCGCCAAATTCAGAGTTCACATAATCACTACAACCCTTATACTGCAGGTCCATCTATTGGTAGTATCAACTCTAGTAACACTGCTATCGACCCTAAGAAGCTGGAGTTTGCCCGTGCACTTTACGATTTCTATCCTGAGAACCCCGACGTTGAGCTGGCGATGAAGCGGGGCGATCTTATCGCCGTATTAAGCAAGTCAGTCAACGGGAGCGAGTCCAAGTGGTGGAAGTGCCGATCTCGTGATGGCAGAATGGGATTTGTTCCATTTAATTATCTAGAGGTGATCAGGCGGTCTCCAGCAGGACTCGTTGAAGGAGTTGTAAAGCCAGATGCCATAAAACCCTTGGGTGATAAGGAAGAGTCTGTGGCGCTGTGATGGAGTGTGCTATACTTAGGTGTTATTTAGTGTTAATAGGTAAACTAGTTGACTGTTAGTAGGGGAGTACTTCTAGCTATGCTAGTAATAAACGTCCACTCTAAGTTGTGCGCAATGCTCTCCGTAACTATTTACATGTTTATTGAGGTGTCTCTGCGAGCTCAGTGTGGCTATGTCTATTCTACTTTAAACTTCCTGTCTCTACCATCACTCCAAGTCATATTTATATATTATACACTAAGCTCTCTTTAGATGACGTGCCAAAGGCAATAGCAGGGCAATACTACCCACAGTCAGAGCTCCAAACTCAACTCCTCTCAATATACGGGTCTGTCTCTGCTCTCTGGCAACAGCCTCGCTGTAAGGAATATCTTGACGGAAAGAAACCATCGTATAAAGTGGTATCCAGCTTTTCGGCATCATCTTTCCTAAGAATGAGTCCAGTTTCTTACGGAAAAGGTAAGCTGAAGAAGTCACCTTGTGAGACATTTCATGGTAGTTATCTAGGGCAAGCTTCAAGATAGCCTTGAGGTCTTTCACTCTGTCCACAGAGTACTCGCTGAAGGCCCTCGCTCTCTCCTCGTCACCGTCGTCGTACTTATCCAGCTTCTCCAGTAGTAAACGCACATCTTCAAATCCGCAATTCATTCCTTGGCCGTAAAATGGCACCATTGAATGTGCCGCGTCACCTAGGATAATACATTTTCCCTCGTAGTTATAAGGGAAACAGTCCACTTGCATTAGCGCACCTTTGGGGTGTGCTACAAAGGTCCTGGCTAGCTCTTCTGATCCAATGAGCGCCACTGCATCAGGAAACTTCTCTTCAAAAAACTTTTGTACCTTCTCCTCTGTGTCGAGAGATTCCACAAGAGCCCAGGGCCCAAAAAAGGTAGAAGTGAATGAACCGTCTTGATTGGCCAGTGCAATCAACATATAGTCTGAACGAGGCCATATATGAAGGTGGTTTGGATCAATTTGGTACGAGCCTCCAGGTCCTGGAGGAATATACAACTCAACGTAGCACGTATTGATATACTCCTGGGCGTAGTTCATGCGCAAACGTCTCTGCATCTGCTGGCGTACGGTGGAATATGCGCCGTCACAACCTACGATAAACTTGTGATAGTATGTTTTGTGGGAACCATTAGCATGAACGGGAGATGGCGAGTCGGCGCCCTTTTCACGACCAACTAGAGAGACAAAACCCTCTTGCTCGCTTTCCAAGTTCAGCCGCTCAAGTTTGAACCCAAACTTCAGCTCTACACGGTCACCTAACAACTCCAGCTCGTCAAGCAGTTTACAATTAAGATAATTACGATCAATTGAATTGATACTTTCACCAAAAAGACCGTATTTCTGGCTCTCTTGATTGCCATGTAGATCGTGGATCATTCTTCCGTACATTGGAATTATGCCTTGAAGAACCCTGTCAGCCATCACGTTGTCTATGTATCTCATAGCATTGATACCACGTGCGCTTACTGCCAAATTGATTGATCTTTGCTGTGATCTAGCCCTCGTATCTGCTCTAGGGTCCGATCTCCTCTCGTATACAACGACTTTATAGCCCATTTGTGCTAGTCCCAAGGCGCACAGACACCCCACAAGTCCTGCACCAACAACGGCAACAGATTCGTGCCTGTCCTGTGGCATTGTTATCGGGTCAATATTTGAAATGGTATAGTATTTCGGGAGCCACGTTACTGGCTAGACTTAATGATGTTGAACGGAGAAGAACAAGGAAGTCTTGAGAAATATGTCTGAGTAATTGTGGAGTTTTTTTTGAATGTCAGACGATTTTAGTGCGACAAACTGGTAATTTTTTTGGGGAAGTTTTGGGAATGAAATTCTTGTTAAAAAAGGGAGAGGAGAGGAGTAGCAGTCTGTGGGGATGCTGTGGATAACAGGGTGTGAACTGAGTGGGTAGGTTGATTTGAGTTGGCATAGATTGGTAGTAATTGCAAGGTCACCTGAAGGAGAGGAACGAGAACAGTGTATTGGTTATAGTTTATGCTGAAGAATAACTCTGTTCTTAACAAGTGGATATCATTAGATTGTTTGGTATCCTACAATTACTATGGTTGTTCTGACAATGGCATTTGTTTCTTAGCGAAATAGGCTGTAAATTCTCTGTTGAAGGTTCTACCAGTACAACATTGGTAGTGTTGTGAGGCTTGGTGTTGGAAGCAGAGCCGTGGACCAAAGGATGGTTTATGTGTGGAAATGATCTAGATGAGCATGGTAGCAGCTTGGAATCTACAACTTGTTAATTTGTGCTTGCTTAGTGCCGTCATAATGATTCAAGTATCAAGACTTGGAAGTTATTCCCTTTCGTATATTTGAAAATTAATTTCACAACCGTAAGTTAATTACAATATGTTTGAGGGCGCGTTCTATGAGATACACTTATGACATGGATATTAACATGCAAGAAGTCAATTTTGTACAATATCACCACCAAAAAACACACCTTGACCGCTCATGGTTAGAAACAGAAAAAACAAACTACCATAGTACTTTCAAAGAAGTCCCCTTTCCTACCATCGTACTGAGCTACATCAAACTACGGTCGCTGCAATGAATCTAGTCCTCTCACCATCACCGAATTTCAGTTTGACCATGCACTGCCCCTCTGTACATGCCCAATCCAATTAAAAGTGATTTCCTTCCCCATAACAACCATCCCAACACCTAAATTAACTCGGTTAAGTCTACATTCACTATTTCACTACTGGCAATACTTATGTCCAGGTCACAGCTGTCTCGCTTCGCTAACTTCACTATCTTCACTAGCTTCGCAAGTTTACTGATTTCTCAGATAATCCCTCAAGAATCCGCCCAGCTTCTCTGCACCTGCCTCAAGCGCGTACTTCACACTCTCCAAGTCCTCACCAATCACCTGCTCTGCAAAATCTCTGATGTGCTGTTCCACATTATCGGCCGAACCAGCTCTGGGACGCTGACCGGGACGTAGGTCGCGCTCGTCAGGTTCATCGCCATAGTAATCACTAGACGAGATGGAAGTTGCTCCGTTGAAAGCTTGCAGCTTTTGGCGAGCCTCCTTTGCCTTGTCCTCATCGTAAGAGTTGATCCCATAGAACTGATCGGAGGAAATACCCTTCTGGTTGCCAAAACGCTTAGCAACATCTCCTGTGTATGGCACAGAATCAGCGGCCGGTCTCTGCTGCGACTGCGCCTGAGCAGTTGCGCTGGAACTCGTCATACCAAAACCTAAACGTGCAAACTGTTGTGTGGTCTGTTTCACTGCGGCGGGCGTGGACTGGGGTTTGCTTGATGAAATGTTTTTCGTAGAACCGACATCGGCGGCGGTAGCGCCTGAGGATGCGTTGGCAACACTGCTGGTGTTGCTTGCTGGTGCGTCAAATGAGCTCAGATCAGCGGGCTCTGGGGTATAACCGAGAGCCTTGGCCTCAGCCTCCTCCTTCTGAGCGCTCTTCTCAAGCTCGTCAAAGTCAAAGTCGGCTGTTTGCACCTTCTTAGCTGCCAAACGTGCCTTATTCCTGTTGGCAGAGGCGGAAGAGGAGGCAAGGATGTTCTTTTTGGCACCTAGAATAGATTTAGTAGGCCCCTTGCTGAGTTTCGCAGGCGTAACTGTCCGGGCAGCGGGATTAGAGAGACTAACCGAGCTATTCGAGCCGTTGAGCTCAGCCTTGGCTTTGGAAACACTCAAGTCAGTCTTGGATCCGTTCAACCCGGCCAAAGGGGTCAACGGACGCGATCCAGCGGGAGAAGCGCCGTTCGTGGAACCCGTAATGGACCCAGATCCGTTACCAGATCCACTCCACTTGCTGAAAAAGTCTTCCTCGTCGCTGACCTCTCCACTAGTGACGAGCTCTTCCGACCCATCGTCGAATTCAAAGATATCGGGATGCTTTTGCTCGTCAGCAATCACTCTCTTTTCCAGCAGCTTCTTATAGTTCTGCGCCACTGGCGAGTCATACAGTTCCCTTATTGGCTTATTCAGCAGGGCAGAGCCTCCATGCTTCATCAAGTACTCCTTGAATCTATCGTTACCGCCGCACTTCATGCTTCTGAGCTGCCTATAAGTCCATTTCTGGTCCAGAATGGTCGACTTGACAAACGAAATGTGGGTCCCCATTTCTCTGTGGTGGGAAGACGACTCCAAAGATAAAAAGATACCAAAGGGAATCGACGTCCAGGTGGGGTTTTTCGCTTGGGAATCGAAGCATTCTCTGTTAGCTCTGTTCTTTTGCAGTCGGTCAAACAGCTGCTTGATCTCCTCTGATGAGGCGTAATCCTGGGGGTTGACAGCGGGCATCTGCGTGTTTTATCGGTGGGAAGTGTGCCTAAAGCCCTTGAATCACTTGATTGCACCGAATAGTCGTCGAGATACGCGTGGGATTACCTGTAGAACTGGCCTTCTAATCGGACTGCACCCTGAATTTGGGCTTGTGTTAAATGCACATAGTGAAACGAAAAGCGCGCTGGCACGTCAACTACTGAGAATTTCGCTAAGTTACCCGGGTTATATGGTGCAGGGTTGTTCACAATTTAGCAGGGGAAGTGTGACAAAAAAATGTCGCGCTTTTGAGGTAGATTGTCGCGATTACTTTTTTGGGATTATCGCTAATTGGCAAGTGCTGGCATTTACTGTGTGGTATTATTTGCATGTTCCTACCTCATATTGGAATGTAGCTGGTCCCGATTATCACCAGTCAGTTGTAGTTTGACGCTAACACACAATGCTGAAACGAAAATGGCACTCCGACGACGAAGGTCCTGCAGAGTCCCGCAATATGCTAAGCGCCGAGACTATGCAGGTAGACCCTGAATCACTGGCTCAGGCTGAGCGCCTTCATTTTGAAGAGGCTATAAAGATGGCTACGGACAACAAAATTAATAGTGCCAATAGCTGGCGTTTTGCTCTTATTGACTACTTCCACGAAATGCAGCTGCTACGAGACAATAGCGGCACGAGCATTGATTTTCAGAAGGCGGGCGCTACGCTTGATGGGTGTATGAAAATCTATGCCAGTAGGATTGACTCTATAACATCTGATACCGGTCGGCTACTCAGTGGTCTTGCTGTGAAAGGAGTTGAAGGAGAATCTGACAACCATGGTAGCGACGATAAGGAGGACGCTGACAATTCTGTAACCGATTCGGGTGCTGGGAACCACCGCAGAACGTATAACCGCAAAACCAAGTCGACGCTGGTTAAATTTCATGCTCTCCGCAACAGGTTGCATGAAAAAGAAAAATATATGGATCCTATGTTCAAGAAAATGGTCTCCGACTTTGACGAGGGCGGAGCCAAGTCGTTACTGCTTAATACGCTCTCTCTTAGCGCCGACCAGAATATTCACTTTGCGGGAAGCGATATCGGAGGGAGCGGTAATCAGGTTGTGAGTCGCAGCGATGTAGAAGGTGAGGGTGTCAATGGCGGGGATGATTTGGGGCATGGAGATCATAGGTCAAAAGACCTTAGCCGTGACGCACTGGAAAGACTAAAAAATTTAAGTTTTTGGGGAGTTAAAGAAAACACTTTTGTGTGCCCGTCGTTGGCTGTTTTGGAAGGAGCCCTGGTGGGAAATAAGGATGATTTGAAAAAACTTGTGACTGATCTTCATACTGAGCAAGATCTTGAGGCTGACGATATCATGAGTAGTACTTTTCATGGTGACGACATGGATTTGGGAGGTTTTGATGACTTTGACAATGGAGAAGAAGTGAAAGGTAATGAAGAAAGTGAATCAGCCAAGGGGGCCGTTGAGAGCACTAACGATGAAGAAATCATGCGCTACTTTGATCAGTCGAACCAGTCCACCTGGCGCGGTCCCCAGCATTGGAAAATTGCTAAACTAAAGAAAGAACGGGCCTTTGCAGGAGAAGTTGGCAAAGATGACGTAGCCGATGTGAAGAAGGAAGCAGCTATTGCAATAAAAGACGAACTAGAAGAAGACTTACATCAAAGTATATCTGCTGCTGATTACGAGGAATTTCCACTTCACGATACATTGGCCCCTTCTAAACTCCGAAAGACTCAGCCTAAAAATATTGCGTTTTCGGAAGTTAGTTACAAACTTTCCAACGCCTCAACGGATTTATTCAAGTTAGGGAAAAACCTTACGATATCACAGGAAAAAATTCTTTCTACCGACAAATCACTAATTAATCTACCTGAAGACTACCGGTGGACTGCTAAAAGGCTGACCAAACTGTTCACTAAACCTGAAACATCACTGGTGTTGTATAAGGGACAACCTACAAAGATTTACGCTGCCAGTGACATAGAAGTTGCTGACGAGTCTTTCTTTGCTCAGCAGTACAATGAAGAGAGAGAGGAGACTGACTTTGGCCATAATGCCTTTTTTGACGATAATGGCGATGCTTTGTTTGGGAGCCAAGATGTCACAGACGGTACATTCAATGACCTGGGTGATATAGGCGATCTAGGATCTATGGAAGAATCTAAACCAGCTGCATTAACACACATCAAAAAAGCTTTGAAATATTCAAAACTAGCCAAAAAAGTTGATGTAAAACTGCTAAAGGATACGCTGTGGTCCAGCGTTGGCGAGGGCCAACGAGATTCCGGAATCGATACTCATCTGAAAGACGTGGTAAAGTCAACGGTTCGGAAATACCCGGTTACTGAAAAGCAGGAACTATCTACGAGCTTTTTCTTCATTTGTATGTTGCACCTGGCTAGCGAGCACGGGTTGACAATTGAAGGAAACGAAAACCTTGACGATCTTCACATCAGAAGCGTGTAGCTGAGAGAGGAAAGACACGATTATGCTGTACATGACTATAAATATATATATACCCAAATGATTACGAACTATCTATTCCACTGAGCTCTTCTGTCAGATAAAATGTCCCAAGGTTAAGATTTTCAAACAATTACACTGATATTGCAAATGCTTTCTGCTATTGCAGGCCCACTCTCGATATGCGCAATTTCAGAGCCCTAAAACACCCACATAATTACTCAAACAAAGCAAAGGCAAATACAGGATGAGAGACGTTGAACCAACCACTGCACAGGAACACACCAACTCACTCGCAAGAACACACCAACTCACTCCCCCAAAACATATTGAAGTCACTACATCCATGCACCACATTATTCATCTTTGCACCGCGTCGGAAAAAGAAACTGAACGAAACCCCGAAAGTCAAAGGCAATGGCGGAGGCCTGTGCATCATAGCTTGTTTCTTTATTATACCATAGAACAGCGATAAAACACCCTAACAGTGTGCTGATCTTTGCATATTTACACTCTTATCGCCGCAAGATACTTGTTGCGACAAGTTTTCTGTGAAGTGAAGTGACATCTTGCTGTGATATCAGAGTTGTCATAGTGAGCACATTTCCATAATAGCGGCTATTTCTTGTACTTTAACAGAAAAATCATCAATCTTTCAGGCACCGCAATATGCTTCAGAGTGCAGTCCTGGCTAATGGAAATTGCAGTGCGATAGCAGGGCAACAGTTTGCTAACAAGGGTGGTATCATTTTATGTTCAGTGAGACTGTTGTCGACTGCTCACGCTCGTTCTCAGTTGAGAAGAGCTCAGGCGCACACCAACGCCAGCAATAAGCCTCAGGCAATTACAACTTTGGCTGGCGTGATGAGCTCAAGAATGATGTCTTCCGTGAGTAGGCCGACCAATTCTGGCATCAACTCCCTGTCGCCGCCTTTTGGACTGTCGGCTTCATCCCAGTTCATTACTAAACCAAAGGTACCCATGACTTCCTCCCAGGTGCGCTACCCCCATTCATCTGCAGGGCTCAACTCTTTGCTCGCGGCTCAAGAGAAGGCAGCAAATCGTGATTTGTCAAATGCTGCTGCGCAAGCAGCTTTTTATGACACACTGCTCAAAGCTAACTACCCGCACATAATTGTTAGCAGATACGAAACCCCCGGCATTGCCTCATCTGAGAGTTGCACTCGATTATATTTGGATGCGCTGATGAGGATGGGTGATATGGCGAAGGCAGAGTCTGTGGCTAGACAAGTTGGCATTCCTTTGGCAGGCGCTAATGGTGGTTTAGCCGGCTTGAATGGTTTGCCAGGGGCGAACTACGGCGGTAGCAATGGCTACGCACCACCCGGCGGTCCTGCTAATGCTGCAGGAACATCTGCAGCACCTATTCATGTCATTGTCACAGAAAGCCCCTGGCTGATGCTGTCGAAATGGATCAAATGGCTGATCCCCATGGGCTTATCTGCCTACGGAGCCTACCTCATCTTCAAGTACGTGAGCGATAATGCGTCCATCATCAAAGGCGGAGCTGTAGATGACAAATCCATTGAGGTCACTACGTCCACTACCAAGTTTAGTGACGTTTGCGGAGTAGATGAAGCTAGAGCAGAACTCGAAGAAGTAGTAGAGTTTTTGAAAAACCCAGCCAAGTTCACAGAATTAGGTGGACAGCTGCCTAAAGGTGTGCTTTTGACTGGTCCCCCCGGTACAGGTAAGACATTACTGGCCCGAGCCACTGCTGGTGAGGCAGGTGTGCCATTTTTCTTCATGTCAGGTTCCGAGTTTGACGAACTGTACGTCGGAGTAGGTGCCAAGCGTGTTCGTGAGTTGTTCACCAAGGCCAAAGCTAAAGCCCCGGCAATCATCTTCATCGACGAGCTTGATGCAATTGGAGGAAAGCGTAAATCTAGAGATCAGGCTTACGCAAAGCAGACACTTAATCAGTTGTTGGTTGAGCTAGACGGGTTTTCTCAGACCCAGGGTATTGTTGTCATCGGTGCTACTAATTTTCTGAACTCTCTGGATAAAGCGCTGACGAGACCAGGTCGTTTCGATAAAGTAGTGCACGTGGAACTACCAGATGTGCGTGGACGTATTGCCATTTTGCAACATCATCTGAAGAACGTCTCTACAGCGCCAAATGTTGACGCCTCAATAATAGCACGATCGACTACAGGATTATCTGGAGCGGCTTTGAAAAATTTGGTTAATCAGGCTGCCCTCTACGCCTCTCAAAATCATGCCAAAAATGTCACGATGGACCACTTAGAGTGGGCTAAGGACAAAGTTTTAATGGGCGGAGAGAGGAAAACGATGGTTATGACGGAGGAATGTCGTAGAAACACTGCCTATCATGAGGCCGGACACGCTATTGCTGCTATGTTTACAGAAGGAGCGACTCCCCTATATAAGGCTACAATATTGCCCAGGGGACAAGCTTTGGGTATAACCTTTCAACTTCCAGAGATGGATCGGTACGATATTACCAGGAGAGAGTGTTTAGCGATATTAGACGTTTGCATGGGAGGAAAGATTGCGGAAGAGATGCTTTATGGACGTAATAATGTGACGACAGGTTGTTCGTCTGACTTGAGCAAGGCTACCAAGACCGCTCGCAATATGGTTGTCTCCTATGGAATGTCCGAGATTATTGGGCCTGTAAAAATGAGCGACAACTACGATAGCTGGTCGCCAACTATGATCAATATGGCTGACGAGGAGACCAAAAAATTATTGGTGGAATCCGAAGAGCGCACTAGGAATCTGTTACTTGAAAGGAGAGTTGAGCTAAAGAGGTTGGCTGAAGGTTTGCTTGAGTACGAGACGTTGACAAAAGAAGAGATGGAGAAAGTTGTTAAGGGAGAGCAAATCAGAAAGCCTAGAGTATCTAGCAATACGGTGATCAAGGGACCTAAGACGAGGAAGGAGATTGATTTTGCGCCAGAAGAACCTGGAGGAATTGCAGTGGGAGGAACCGAGCCAGGGTTAGTGAGCGAAGCAAACTAAGCACCCGGACTTCGTGAATGTCATTGCATCTGATTGTTTCCATGCCTGTTTTAGACATCTAGAATTTCGACCACTTTGTTCAATTATTCTCAAGAGTCAAGTAAGATTCATTTACGTCTTTGCGACGTCCAAAATAAAAAAGGCCAGTATAACTGGCTGTGTAACGTAACAATTTAACGACTACGCCCCAAACTTAGGCTGCAAAAACGGCGTGTCGCAGCTTTTGTATGTATATAACTTAAGACAGAATGACTTAGACAGTATTAATTACGGAGAAAGACAGCATTGAACAATTGATCAATGCGTTGGTATAAACTGCTAGGGAATGTAATGGGTTAATGGCTACAAAACATCATGCAAGCTCTTTAACTGGTATATTTGACAACAATAAAGATTAAAAGCTTACCTACACTCGAGCCACACTTGATTACTACCGATCGGAATTCAATTAAAAATACATAAACAATCAAAAAGAGAGTTCAAATGATATGAAGCAATCACAATGCACATACATAAGGTTACCCACATGATACTGATGGATTACAATTCTAGATCAGAATCACTAAGTTCTATGGCATCGCCTTCCTCGTCTGACTGTGTAGGTGTCTGAGTCTCAATCGCACGCTTCCGTCTTTTTCCAGGTCTCACCAACTGCGACTGGAACTCAAACTCGTCCCCAAGGTCTTCATCATTGTTTGCTTTGACTTCGCTGTCATTTTCTACATCATTAGCATCTTCAGCATTTCCAAAAGTGTCATCACCACTTTCAACGCCATTGACAGCATTTTTCTCGTCAAGTTTACTTCTTTTTTCTTGCAAGAGACTAACTTCCAAAGAATCCGACAAACGCCTCTTGCTTCCAGACAGAGTTTTCTTTTTCTGAGCACCACTCTCTGCATTTCCGGAGCCAAAAGCACTCACGTCTTCGTCAACTAGCAGCAGACTCTGTGTGCTCTCTGCAAAGTCAATGACCTGAGCATAGAAAGTGCCCAATGTGTCGGAGTTTAACTTGAGCCTTTTCATAAGCGGAGGCGCAATTTCACCCAGCTTATACAAGGCCATAATCTTCGTAGCTAAGACACACAAGTCACGCTCTGCAGACCAAGTATCAAGTGGCTTGTATGTGTCTTGCTCGTCATATAAGACACCCTCTGACTCCTCTCTGTCGAGATCTACTTTCGAAAAAGAAGCGAGTTGATATTCTTTCACCAAAAATAGTTCTTTCATGGCTGAAACAGCACGGTGAGGAACACACCTTTCCAGTTTTAAGTCCACATAAGTGCCTAAAATAGTCACATCGTGCTTGCTCCTAAAATCTTCGCTTCCAATAAGTTCAAAAAAGGCTCTGTACATCACGACACTGTCACAAAGACATAAAGCGGCAAAGAATTTTGAGTACAGGGAAGTTTTTGAGGATGAAATCACTTCAAAAAGACCACCAAACAACAGGCTCATATCCTGCTCAAATAATGCGGACCTAGTGTCGTCTTCTCTCTCGATAAGTCGCATGTGTGTCTCGAGATAATCTGAAACGTGGAAGGTAATAAACCTGAAAACGACACAGGTGGGCACATACGATTCACTGTAAGAACTTATTACTCCTAAGCGAGAGTGCACGTCTACAGAAAGAAGGTCGCCTACAACACTGTCGATGAAAAACGTACGGACCTCGTCAAACAAACGCGTTTGGGGCTCTTCCTCGGCCTCTAGGATAAGAAGTTTGTTCAAAACACACTCAGTAAGAGAAGAAAAGATGCCAGAAATGTTAGTAGAATTACCGGACTCTGGGTCCAACCCATTGAGTGCATCTGACAGGTCTAGGTCTTTTAGCGACTTCAGCATGTTCTTCAATTCACTCTTTAAATTTACAACCAACTCACTAAGGTTGATCAAAGAAGCGTATAGCTGACAGATGTTGGCAAAAAAGACAGTGTACAGATGGTACCACGACTGGTAAAACTCTGTAGTTTTCTCTACGGGAGCGCTGATCCTCACACTATTGTCGCTGAAATGACGAACTAGACTCACGATGATACCGCTCAGAATGGTATCTTGCTGCTCAGAGGTTGTGAACAACCCATGCAGAGTAAGAACATTGACAATATTGAGCAATGAAGATATCATGGCTTCGTTCGTGACATATTTAGCCACAATCCCTTTGAGCTGGGAAATGATTCTCGTAGTATAGAATTGAGGATGCGTGGTATCTGTAGTGCTCGCCTGGCTCAAACTCTCTGCGTAGCCATCGTCTTCGTCGCCCTCTCCCTTTGCGTCATTTGCATTAGAATCATTGTTGTTACTTATGCTCTTCACCACTTTAGTTACCAGCTTGAAGAAAGAGTTACTTTTTCCCTCAGCAAATAATGACACCACTCCATATAAGAATTCAAGTGCTACCTGTTCGAGCCCGTCTTTTTCTAATGAAACAAGGTCTGTAATTTCTATCCCTAGCGAGGCAGCCGAGAGGTCAAACTGAACATAGCGAAGCAGCAAGTCAAGCTGCTCACTTACACGTCGAGAGTTGACGTACATGCTACACATCGCGCTGAAGAGATATTGGGCCGCTAGGGCCTTCTTTTCATACTTTACGTTGTACCTGTTTCGCTTAGCTTTGCTCGCAGTTGGGTACTGCAAACAGTACTCATCCCACGCAGATTTTAAAACCGTAAAAAGGCTGCGTAGGCGCATCATTGCAGCTATTTCATTGGGATTAACAGTGCTAGTAGTAGAGTTGAGCGAAGTTGACTCGATTTCACCAGTGTTGTCGGTGCTCTTGGATCTACCAAGACTTTCCAGTTCTTTAGCATGAGTTTCAACCAGTTCTCGGTGTTCTCCATCAATAAACGCCACCAGTAAGCGTGCCGCTTCACGGTTTATACGAGTTTGTGAGGCTGTAGTGGCTGGGGCTATTAAGCCACTTGCATCAGACCGGTCTATACCGATCTTTCCCCCAGATCTCTGAAATTTCGCACCCCCGACGTCTTCATTATCTAGAAAGAGCAGTGCACCAATGCGCACAGCATCTTCAAGCTCCAGAGCGCCTTCCTTTACAATCTCGTTCAACAGAATCAATGTTTGCGCCCTCACACTGGTGTCCGGGTCGTAAACTGCTATGTCTACCAAAGTGTGCTTGAAAAAAGAGGTGAATTGGTGCATATGGGGCTGGCTGCTAGTGCCATCAGAGTTTGCTACATTAGTATTGGAAATATTAGATTCACCTTTTGAGCGTTTCCTTTTACCACCTTTTAAGCCTCCGGTATACAAACCAACCAAAGTGCGAAGCACACTGAGCCTTACCTTCGCCTCGGTATCAGTCAACAGCCAGCCAAAGTAGCGCACATATGAGTTACCAGAGAAATGTTCAGGATACAGCGATATCCAAGTGGCGAGATGCATCACACACTCCTGGCGAATGGGAGCAAACTTGTCACGGTATCTGTGCGTATACACGAGGGCAAAGAAGTCCTTCAAGTAACTTTCCACGTAGGCTTTCTGCTCACGATAGCTGACTATCGTCTCTTCAAATTGAGCAATCTTTTCTGTAGTACGCTTCTGAGCACGGGAGCGTAATCTAGATGACGTTACCTGTGTCTTGGCAGGCTTTCTCGATTTCTTCGTAGATGTACCTTCTATAGTTTCGTCACTATCTCCATTATTCTCGCTGGTACCTTCCAGTTCACGCAAATGCTCTTTCTCAACGTTCAGTTGCCGTTGAGCGGTAAAAATAGAGTCAGAAAGACCAGCAAGAATGCGACATAGAGAAGTCTCGCTCTCCAGGGCAAACAAAGTGGCCGTGAACCTTAGCGGACGCACTTTCGACATGGAAAGAGCTCCGAGCCATGCTAGTAGTAACTCCAGCAGCTCATCTTCGGAATAGAGCATTCCATTTTCATTAGCGGTGGTGAGTATTTCACTGAAAAAAGACGTCGCTCTTTCTTTAAAGTTACCCCAGTCTTTGTCGTTAGTGCTGTTGTTGCCAGCGGCGTTTCCTGACTGATTCGAATGCTTTACCCCCGTTGCCCTTGTCACGCCCAAAGGAAACTCATGCCACTGTTGTCTAGCGAAAAGCTCCTCTACCTCGCTAACAGTAGCCGAAGCCTGATCGCCATCGATGACGTCATGCAGCTGGACCTGCGCGGTGCACCCAGAGCTACGAAGTGTGAGGTTCACCAAATCACGGGTCGCCTTGTGCTTGTTGGCGGCAAAATCATCTAAGAAATCTGCAGCAAGAGCTGACACCGACGCATCGGGATCACTGAGAGCTTGAAACAGGGGATTTTCGGTGAAATCAGGGATGTCATCAATGTTGTAAGGGAGGGAAGCATTTGCATTTCCACGTGGTCTATTAGAAGTAGTTTTGTTAGAATTAGTTGACGGAGACACTCTTTTTGGTTGCCTGCCAGTTCTACGTCTCTTTTGTCTGTTGGCGACGTACTCCCGATCAGCTTCTGGGTCGGCCTCTGGATCAGACTCTAAATCGCTTTCAGAATTATCGTCTCTCCCATTATTGGCCAGCTCAGCTTGGTCGTTTTCAATTTCACTATCGCTGTCATTGTCACTGTCATTTGGAACTCTGTAGTTTGGACGCGTTCTGGTTGTCGAACGCGTCGATCTTCTCACTGTGGTGCTCATGGTGTGCAAAATTGGCCCCCAGAACAGTGCCAATTTGGTCAAAAACAGATAGAACAAGAAGAATGAGGTACTGCAACAATAAAACAAGAGTCTCCTTGTCTTTATGTCTCTCCGTGAGGTTTATGTCCTACACACGCAATTCACGCGTTTTCGCGTTTAACAGGGTAATTTCGTGGACGGTGCACAACAATGAAAATGTTGTAATGCTTAACAGCGGGTATTAGTTAACTTTCAAGACATATAAACAGACTAACAGCATGTAGGCCACCATTGTCAAACATATAGGCCACTATACTGCCACACCACCACAACCCTATTCGCTAGCGCGACTCATCCATTTCAGTAACTCCCATAACCCTCTCCTTAATTGATCTGCTCTCATTAGCCTCGCTAGAGCCAGCAGCGGTTTGTATGTTTTGGTTGTCGTTTCTCACAGTTGACTCCGAGGTGGAGCCTTTGGCTTCTTGCTCACGGTAGTATTCTTTGACATCTTCTAGTACAAGTTTGATTTGAGTAGGCTCTCTGCGAAGCATTGTGTCTTATAGGGGATGATGGGTGGAGGAGACTGATGGACTGTTAGACAAGTGAGGTTTGCTTATACGAAGAAGACATACTCCCCGCGGTAAAATTGCCCAGACTCGCGGTGATACTTGTGAGTCTACCGCGGCTGCAAAAAAAAAAAGAAAAACGCACTGGCGCTTTACTCCCACCAACACCACACCCCACACCTCGTCCAAAAAAATCAACCTCACGCTAGCCACCCCTGCGTCTTGGTATAATCACACTCGTGGCTACAGTTTCTTTCCTGTGAAAACCTCATTTTCATCAGCAACACCTCTCCCTCTAATTGCACCTAAAGTATGCAAAACGAGGCTCCCGACGAGGGCTACACGCTGAGCGGAGAAACAGCGCAATTGCGCCAAGACAGCGAGCGTAACGAGTCGATTGAGGCCCCAGGTATAAGTATGGGTGAGCCCACTGAGATGAGTGAAATGGATGAAATAGGAGAGACTGCGCAGGAGCTGGACGAGTTAGATGGCTTAAACGACTTGGACGAGTCAAATAAAGAGGACAGCACCGAACAACAAGAGCAAGCAAACGAACCATTCACTTCTGGCAACGAGAACCTTATGCTCCAAGGCGAAACCTACAATGAAAAAGACAGTGTCAAGCAAGAGAGCGATAGTAGTGTCGGACCTGACTCAAACTCGAGCAAAGGTACAGAGGACAACATGGACCTTGAGCAGAGTACAGCAGAGGCCGAGGAACAAACTGGTGCTAATGTGCAAACAAGCAATCAGATCAATGCTCAAGATGACTTAGAGAAGGATAGTGCCGACGTGAGTGATGCTGATAATGAACCTACAGGAGGAGACTCTGGCGAGATTAATGGCCTTGATGGAAGTACCGACAAGATTGACGTTAGAGATGACACCTCTAATGAAATGATCAAGAATGAGGACACTCCCAACACCCCATCAATCAGTTTACAAGCAAATAGCAGTCTGAACACACCTAATACCCCCTCAGCTTCTTCCCATCACTTGCAAACGGACCTGGAACACACCAACAAAGACACTTTATCGCTAAACGAGCTCAAGCGCCAGACACATACCATTGTTTTACCGTCGTATTCCTCATGGTTTAACATGAAACGCATTCACCGCATCGAGCGCGAGTCGCTCCCGGAGTTTTTTAACGGAATATACAAGAGCAAGAACCCAGAGATCTACCAGAGGTACCGGAACTTTATGGTAAACGCTTACAGGCTGAACCCAAACGAGTATCTTTCGTTTACCGCTGTTAGACGTAATTTGTTGGGAGACGCGGCCACTTTGTTGCGAGTTCATAGGTTTTTGGGAAAATGGGGAATCATAAACTACCAGGTGAATCCAGAGACAAAGCCAGTACCCGTAGAACCTCCATATACAGGGGACTATGTTGTGGATTTTGACACGCCTAGGGGGATGTTTCCCTTTGAGAGTTATAGACCGAACGTGGCTAACATTGAGAGGAAAGCCAACAAAACCAGTGACGCTAGCAATACTGCGTATGTGGGTAGTGGTAGCTCAAGCAATAATTCTGGCAGTAGTGAAACCGAGAGCGGCGCTCCTCCTCATAAAAAGCCCAAACTTGTGTCTTCGTCCCTTCTGGACCCAAACGAGGGTTGGGATACTCAATCTTTGCACCGCCTGCTGGAAGGTGTGAAGCGATTTCGCAGCGACTGGGTGGCTGTGGCAGAGTATGTGGGCAGCAAGACTGCAGAGCAGTGTATAGTGCGCTTTTTGCAGCTTCCAATTGAGGGAGAGCTTCATCAGAGCGATAGAGAAGCGCTGGGCCCTTTGAAATATGTTGGAAATTTGCCGTTCAACGCTAATGACAACCCTGTAATGTCTACTGTGGCGTTTCTTGCCAGCCTTGTAGATCCTGAAGTTGCAAAAGCAGCGTCCGCGCGGGCGATTGCTGCTGCATCCGAAGTGGATGCAAAGCAGAGGGATGTAGAGCTTCAAAAAGATGATCCAGAGAGATCCCAAAAGTCTATAGAGCCGGAAAATGCTGAAATATCAGTGGAAGAGACTGCTGGTATTGAACAGAAGTCTAAATTTAGCGAGATGGATGTGGACACAGACGTAGATCCCAAGTTCAATTCTAATAAAACCGTTGATGCGACAAACAAAGACGGGGTGCAGACTGACAGCTCAGCTGAACAGGAAGGAAATCTTTTTTCTGAGGACTCCAATGAGGCAAGTGGACAGAAAGACACAATTGAATTGGCAGAAACTGGTCAAATTGATTCTGCCATTGAAAAAGGAACACATGCTGACAGTAGTAATGTAGCCGGTTCCGAAGTAGCTGGAGATAGTTCATCTCAGAAGGAAGAGGCACAAGTTAAAAGCGAGAAAGAGGCTGGGGACCGAGAAGCCGATGTACCAACGACTACAACTGCTAAAGAGGGATTCCCTGACTCTATTGACGCCGAGAAGCTTGACGCAGCAATTGACTTTTCCAGTACCACTGAAGCGAATAAAGCAAGCAATTCAGCTGACGCCAATGCTCTTGAGACTAGTAAGGCTCAAGAGGATGGGGAGCATCTTGGCACAAAAAATGCGACCGAAGCAGGTGAGTCTCAAGCAGTCGCTGACCAAAAAGTTAGTGAAGACGAGAAGGCCAAGGAGCCCCACGGGGACAGTAAATTTACAGAAGGTTCCGAAGCTTCTAGTGCAACTGAACCTAAAGGCATGTTTGAAAAATCCGACCCTAATGGAATTCATAGTGACGAGAAAGGCGC
Source organism: Wenyingozyma naganishii (assembly GCA_003706235.2). NCBI lineage: Eukaryota > Fungi > Ascomycota > Pichiomycetes > Pichiales > Pichiaceae > Wenyingozyma > Wenyingozyma naganishii. The sequence continues at coordinate 120,875 of PPKS02000015.1, read as the reverse complement.
TGAAGGAAATGATGCCAATAAGGATTCCCCTCAAAACACTGAGAATATAGGCTCTTTTGAGCGTGCAGCTTTGCGAACTCCAGCGCAGGCTTTAGGGGACGCTGGGGCTACCGCGTTTGGCGTAATAGGCGCTCGTTCACACACTTTCGCAACGTATGAAGAGCGTGAGATGCACAGCGTCCTGAGCACAATAGTGAATCATCAACTTAGCCTCGTAGATCTCAAGCTTGCGACAATCACTAAGCTGGAAAAAGAGCTTGAGTTTCAACGCAAGCAGCTAGAAAAGCATCAAGAGTCGATCTTTCTAGATCGACTTGCCCTTTTCAAGTCAACAAACTCGATCATCTCAAAACTTACTGCCGCAGCTGACACTGTAGCCACAGATCCTGAAAAAGCCAAGAAGATGACAGAGGAAGCACGCCTTTTAATCCTTAGACCACCAAGAAAGTCGCTAAACATTCTTGACTTTGAACAGCAAAGCGCAGACACGCAGCAGTGCAGTTCCCAGGATGTGCAAATTAAGCCTGTGAGCGTGGATACACCACAGCTATACAGATACTGGTCCGGTTGACCAAAGTTGAGTTGTTATAATGAGGGGTTGTGTTTTTGTAATGTACTGTATTTATATATTGTAGTATAATATCACTGAACTAAGTGTTGGAGCCATCTAGTGCTACGGTAAGTTAAGGATACTAATGATTTCGATCGAGCAGCCACGTGATATTACAACGGCAGAGACGTTATTATGGTACATATCTATTTCTTCTCCTGTCCTGGTGTTTGATTGGATATACCTACACAAAGCTAACGCTCTCTATGGAGTAACAACGCAATTTGATAGTCTTGCTCAAAGTCACAAATTCAGATAACCCACTCGTAACTTTTCTTTGCACCGTAGTTGCTGTAATACTCTTTGAACACTTCAAAACCGCTTTCCTTCAGCTCTCCCAACTGGTTCTCGTTGAGGCCAATAGCTATAAGCTTGCTCAATTTTGATGACTTACAATACGACACGCCTGTGCATATAAGCCCAATTTTGAATACCTGCTTCAACGACTCATAGTTAGGATCCACAAAAAGACCAGTAAGTCCACCAACTATATCAGTGTGACTACCCTTACCTCTTCGAGTTGTCTCTTCGACATTGGAACCGGACTTAGAGCTAATCTCAACAGTATTTCCAGCTGCTGCAGACTCGATAACGGGATAAAAAGCTGACAAGCTGCTTTGATTGTTGAATACTATAAGCGAGCCAACAATAGAACCTCTTTGCGGCTCAACAGCATTGAGTATGACTGTATTTTTGTGTTTGTGGTTTCTAGCGTTCTCCTGTTTTATAAAAGCTGCTGCTTTGGCATACAATTCCGGTAACTGTGTCTCTTCTTCGTCGTCATCGTCGAGTTTGTCTTCAGAGGAAGATGCGGCAGGGACCGCCTGAGCTTTTGTCACCAAATCAACTAGCGCTGAAGGGTCTTTTGATATCTCGAATCTGATACCGACCACCTGCAGCTGTTTTACAAGATTTTCAGAGACAGACCAGTTATCCAAGTTAAGACTTAGAACGTATTTTCTCGTGTGAGTTTTGGCACTCAATGCCTTGTAGCTACGAGAATTAGCCCATCCGACACTCTTCAAGAAGTTCAAGACCGACGTGTTAAATTCTGGCCTAAGAGATGACCCTGAGGAGCTGCTATAGCTATCGTAATTGCTGTCAAGCAGCTTCCAGTATGATGAGAAGTCTTGTACAGCTACATCGGAAAGGAACCCTGGAAGGGGAAATGATGAGCCCAAACATATTTTACGACACCCTTTTTCAAGGGTAAGATACTTGATCGCATGGGAGTGCAGAATATCGCCAATGGACTGCCTGCGCTTGGAGCGGTCAACGATTATCATCAAGATTCGACCAGTTTTGGAGTTGGCGTCGCACCATGTGAAGCAAATACCGTAAATCACTTTGAGAGTCCAGTTACGCACCACGAAATGTGTCTGGTCTTTGCGCGTCAGGTTAAGAAACAGGTGCAGCTTTTGGATCTCCTCCGGCGAAACAAAGTCGACAGTATTGTCGTTATTTAGCGAGCTGCTCAACAAAGTTACGAGAGAACCAAAGTCCCTCTCTATATCCAATGTTTCAGCCAACCAGGGCTTATTCAGCTTCTTTCGTTTTCGTCGCGTCTCCTTGACTGAGTCAGGCGAGAGAGCGTCATCTTCGCTGGAGATATCGGGTGCTGTATTCAACAGCATCTGCAAAGAAGTGGCTGACGCCGCAGAGGGAGGAGTAGAAGTTGCCGGGGACTTGGGCAAATGACTTACGACATGGACATTACTTTTTGCATGGCTTAGGTCAGGTATGTCCCCACCAGCCTCGCTTGATCGCGTGGAGTGAGCCAACTCGTACACTGCATGATCATCTAGTCCACCAGTAAGGTGTCTCTTTTCGCCAGGGATCACACCATGAGGCTCTAGATCGCCAAACAGCAGAGCAGGCAAATGGAAAAGCGCATTCGACGTGTACTCGTACGTGCACACATACATACTGCCAATGCCATTGTGGTACAGAAAGTCATAGGGAGAGGAAACGCTAACAATGATCAGCGGCTTGCGTAACCGTGTGCCCGAGTGGTGCTTGTAACCGCCACAGAGCACAGAGATGTGCTTCGCTATACCAATCTGGTGCAAATTACGGGAAGCATCAGCGGTCAGAAGGATCACTACTTGCGAGCGTTCAATGAGAGATTCGTGAAGAGACGTGAGGCCGTTAGCAGTGTAGGAGGTGTGCAAAAGATTGTAATTTACATTGGGATCGTTGTCTTTATAGTCAGCTAGCAGCTCCCCCAAATCACGGAACACTTCTTCGCCTTGGAAGAGACCTTCGCTCTCTATGTCCCGAGTGAGGTTGTGCACCTCGGGGTGGATAGACGTGATGAGCGGGGTGAGAAGAAGGATATTGGCTGATGAGGAAGCAGCTACGCTCTGCGGATTCGCACGAGGCATTGCTACACCATTTTTGCCATTCCACCCATTAGCACCATTGGCAGTCTCATTTGCCCCATCTCTCCTGACAAATGCCTTGATGTTTGTGTTATGGGAATTTGAGATTGTCGTTTTACTGTCAATGCTGCTGGTGTTGACCGCATTTACATTCGTACCAAGACTGGCAATGTCCCTGCCACGGCCAACTAAGTACTTTGAAATAGGAATGCAGTCATCGCTATCTCTAACCAGCGTTATAGACTTTTGGTACGCTTTGATCGAGAGCTTCTGATGCTCAGCCCATTCTTCCCTTCCTATTTGCGGCGGCTTGACCGCTTCGTCCCACGACAACCTCTGCTGTAAGCGCTCTATCCTAGCCAAAGTCTCGTTGAATGTGGTCTCGTAAGTTCCTGTTTCATAAGCCTTTCGCAAAGACTCAATTGCCTCTTCTTGGTAAACCAAGTCGTGGCACACCATCACTATATCGCACCGCGCAAATAATATAGCCGTGATGGCACCTTGTCCAAGCCCCATGTTACGACAGAGCGCCTCTAGCTCCAGGCACTCCGATATTACCAGCCCGTCAAAGCCCAGCTTCTGACGCAAAAGCTGCTGTACAATGATAGGGCTGAGGCAGGCGTGGATCTCAATGGGGGAAACATTCGGCACGGCGCATCCGCCCGCAGAAACGCCATCCATCAGCCCTTCAACGTCTATCAAATGCTTGAAGGGAAGCACGTTGAAACACTCCAGCTGGGCAGAGGTCTCTAACATCATGGGCAGCTCCAGAAGATTGTCCATAAATGAAGAGCCTATGCCGGGGAAATGCTTTGGAAACACAAATATTCCACTCTTCTTCAGCCCCTTGGCAAAAGCGGTGCCGTACTTTGTCACAGCCTCGACCGTCGACCCAAAGGATCGTACACCGATCAGTTGGATGCTCATCTTCGAGCAGATGTCCAGTACAGGCCCCATAAACAGGTTGAAACCAATACTTCTGAGCTCACGGCCAATGGCTAGTCCAACCTGGTAAACCAGTTCCTCGTCGCTCGTCGCTGCCAGAGCCATAGCGCCAGGGAACTGAGTAATTGCGACCTCGTCGAACAGTACATTACACATCCCGCCCTCCTGGTCAATCGGGAGGAGCAATGGGTGTTTATAACCGGAATCACGAGCGAGCTGCTGCAAATCTTCAATCAACTTCTTAATCTGTGATACACTGGCAAAGTTCTTGCGCCCAAGGATCAATGACCCAACTCGATGCTTCGTTATCAAACGCCGGGCCTGGGGCGTGATCTCCGTTCCTTCAAACCCGGCAAGCACAAGCTTGCCAACTTTTTCAGTCACAGAGTCTGCGCTATCCACAGGGTCTGCGTAGAGATCAAGCATGGGTCGGCAAGTGGGGGCAGTCGTAGGGATCGTGGGGTAGGAAGTGAGTTCCTGATATGGGAGGTGAATGTGAGTTTAGAAAAATATAGTGATGGCAGTCACGTGACCTATAAGAGACTGCAGTGTCAGAGAGAGATAAAAGGTGAATGGGAGGGAAAATGTGGAACGGAGCTGGAGAGAACAATAGCAATGGAGTAGCCTGTCGACTATCTGGATGTATAGATATGTATAGTTACTGAAACTGAGAGGCAGACGTCTTCACATGTAAGTATTTCATATATAACTGGCTCAAGCATGACTAAAACTAGACATCGCGGAAATAAGGGTCACTCTCTCATGGTTTATGCTAAAGGTAGCGCTCAAGGCATACCTTGCAACTCCCTAGCAATTACTGCCACCCCAGCAATCTCATGAGTCATCCCCCAATTACAATTATCGTCTCTAATGAGCATTTAGTCTCATCCTACTATACGTATCACAATATACCATGCAAAGACCAATTAGTACCTATGATATCCCACTACAAACTACTCAAACTCGCGCATGGAGTCAAACTGGTCAAATATTTGCTCCATCTCATCGGTTCCTATGTATCCTTCTTCCGTAGGCTGCTCATTGTTAGTAGTGCCGGCACCTAAGCTACCCATATCACCGATATTGGAGTCCAAATTATTCAAATTTCCCAAAGAATCCAAGTTGCCCAAATTACCATTGCCAGACCCCAGATGTCCTCCAAGACCTTCGCCGAAGTCGAGATTGAGGTCATCCAGATTAGCCCCCATATTGCCTGATTGGTCTGTGCCATTTTCCGTCCCAAAAGACAGTGCGAAGTTTGTCATATCGCTATTAAATGTGTCTCTATCCTTGGCACTATCTGTGTTAGACTGCGAGTTGGGTTTCGGGTTAGCCTCAGCGCCATTGGCATTGCCTACCGCATCTAATGATTGCCTGTTACCGTCACCATCGCCGGTCTCAAGGTTGAACTTATAGTCATCCATACCTTGTAAACTAGACAGATTATCGAGGTTGAGGTCCAGCATTTGCTCGGGGTTATCATTGCCCATGCCGTTTGCTGACTCAAAGTCCAGATTGAGGTCGAGATCAAGGTTCATGTCTCCACCATTATTACCGTCTGTGTCAAGAAATTCGCTCATAAAATTATCGTTATTACTGTTATTATTATCGTTGTTTGCGCCCATGTCAGCGCCAATGCCAGCTCCCAAACTCTGGGCAGAGGGTGACATTTGCGAGTTGGAGGTTATATTTTTGGAAGATATTTCTGGGCCGGCCGCGGGAGCATTAGCGCTGGCTGGATGAGCGGCGCTGGCAGCCTTGGCCTCTCTCTCTTCCAATTTCTCCTCCTCGAGCTTCACTCTGGCAACCTCATCTCGCTGCAATTTCACCTTCAGGTAATTTAACATGTAGATAGAGTCGCTGAACTCCAAGTTGTGGGCGTCTAGAACGTCAAAGTACTTGCGCAGATCTGCACGCAGGGTCTCGGCAAGAGGCTTGACTAGCGCGCGGTTACTTTTCACGGTGACGGAAGCTGTGGCATTGGCGGAGAGATGGTAAGTTAGCTTGTCGAGGATGTCGGCCGATGCGACAAATATGTTGTCGGCAGCTTCCTTTAGCACGTTGTTCATGTATGTGGGGGTGGAACTAGAAGAAGTGACAGACAAAAGAGTAATGGATTAATTAGTGTGGGTGAAATATTTCAATGTTAATCCGCGATTTTCTGTGGCATGTGCAGACACGGAGATGATGGACAGAGTTCACTTTCAATGAGTGCTACGAGGACCTTGTGATGTAACCAAGTAATTATGTACATTCGTGTTGGCCGTCATACCTCAATCACCTTCATAATGGCTATGTAGTAGATAGTTGGCTAGAATCGGTCGGCCATTCAGATGTATGCATGGGTAAGGGTTGCAAGATCAGATAAACCAAGGCAAGCTCAGAGTTCTTACCACTCATCAATGTATGCTCCATTGCGCAGTCGTAGGCCATCTAACCAGAATTTACCTACATGACACTACGAGAATTATTCAAAACGCACAGTACTAGCCTGTATTACACTGGAACGACAAAGTTATACAGCCTAACTATAGTGCCAATATACTGAACACAAAGTAACACACCTCTCATACCACCTTTGCTCTTTGCTCTCTGCCCTCTACCCCCGTTCCTCACACCAGCTGCCCCAACTAGTCGCCTTACCTTCCATCCTGTCGCCTTAATAGTTACCCGGCCACCAATCCACCAATCACAACCCATCGCGAATCTCACTGTCTGCCTTCCCCCAATACACCCTCGCACCGCTACAAAAAAACCACCCTTCGCTGAACATCAACCAATTCTCAGCTTGTTACTTTCCACGCACATCAAACGCTTCATATTCTCCTTTGCACCCGGACCTAAGCCACTCAATTAGCCACCAATCTACAATGTTTAGACAGTCATTCAAAGCTCTCCCCAAGCTAAAGACGCTGGCCAGAGTCAACCAGCTCAGGACCTACGCTGAGGCCGCCGATACTGGTGTCTTGAAGCTTTCCCTAGCCCTTCCTCACGAGTCTCTCTACAACAAGAAACCCATCACCCAGGTGAACATCCCAGCTGCTTCCGGAGAGATGGGTATCCTGGCAAACCACGTGCCTGTGGTGGAGCAATTGAGCCCCGGTGTTGTTGAGGTGATTGAGTCGTCTGGCGAGTCTAACAAATTCTTTGTCTCTGGTGGCTTTGCCTCTGTCCTGCCCACTTCCGAGGTCCAGATCACCGCCGTTGAGGCTTTCCCTCTGGATGCTTTCTCCGGTGAGAGAATCAGAACTCTTTTAGCCGAGGCTCAGAAGAACGTGTCCTCATCCGATGAGGCTGTCGCTGCTGAGGCCGAGATTGAGGTTGAGGTGTTGGAGGCTCTGCAGGCTGTTGTTAAGAACTAAGCAACTGTCTGAGAAGGTGAAGCGGGTGAATCAATAAAGCGAGCCCAATATGTGAGTCCCCGTTTGTGGGTGTCTTGCCATGGCTCAGCTGAGTCTGCAAAGCTCTGCTTAGCTTTCAAGCAATGCATGTGATTGTAAAAGTGCACGCCAGAGCGTGCAGGTTATGTAATTACGTGTGATATATGTGAACTATATGATTATATGAATTGTATGAGGAAAGGATGGGTGTTGATGTGATGAGTGGTGGTACAGATGGTTGGTTATACGCTCTCTGCTAGGCTTCTGACCGAAGAGGGCATGACCGAATGAAACAACACCATGGAGTTCATGGCTGAAGATAGTCAGCTGGCGTTGTATGGTCGTTGTTGAGTGAATTGAAAGTAAGTTTTATCACCAAGTAAGGACCTTAACAATGACTGCTTATGCTAACTATGTGCCATCTCGTGAGTACGTTCATCTACTTGCCTGACCAGCCCTAAATACATACTGTGGCGACACCTGCAACTTATGAGATGTAGACCATTCGGTAAGGCAAGCTATCTGCTATTGGTGCGGTGATTTCAAAGCACGTAGACATAAATTACTACAATATTAGTTAGATTAATTCTAACCTAATAATCTCCCCAGTAGTGTAACTGAGAAGAATAACGGCGAGCAGTGAATTGCCAAAAGCTTCAGAGGTTAGTTTCCGCTTCTTCCAAACCATATCAACCTCCCAGAGGGTAGCCATAGTAGTTGAATAAATTATGAAGGTGCAGCTCAGTTCCTCTTCTGTGCCCTTCATATACATTAATTCTTTATAAAGTATTAAAGAAGGAACCAAGCCTAAGAGATTTAAATAAAAGAAATACAGCAGCAACAAAGCTCTTAACTGTCTTGGTTTACCTGCCCAAACTTTCAACCTGACAAACAAACTTTTGGGAGATTTAGACACCATCAATTTATTTTTTTGGATTATAATTGTACAATTATATGCACTAAAAGGAGAAGGCCATTTGAAAAATATGTTCTTTGATACAAGCTGAGCATCTAGAACCAGCTTTTTTGCTTGCCTCAATTGATATAAACGATTTTCACTTTCGGAATGCTGGAAATCGTCCCCAGATAAGGGGCAGTACAGTACGCAGACGAAAGTAGTAAATGAGTCGCTAGCTATAAATGCAGTCTTTTGTGTAATTTTTCAGCATTTTTCCTTATTAAATCTCTACGTATTTAATGTAGTCACTGGAGTTGTTTGTACTCCAAACTTGGAGAAATTCTAAAAAGCGCCTTCTTCAGCTTCTTTGTTTTAGTATACGCCCATGAATTGCACATGAACGTCTAGCTGCGTAATTAGATTATACTTTTTCCAAACCTCCAAAGACGGTCACATTAAATAATAGTCACGGTCATTGGCCTAGAAGAATACCACTCGCTTCTCTATAATCAAGGGATCTCAGCAGACAGACTTTACTGTGCAATATCAATAATCTGTTTACTTCTCAACCTTTCTGATTCAATTTTTATTATAAAATGATTTGATTGTTCAGTCAACTAAACTGTGATTTAAATGTTCCGTCACCTGCCACCTCTAGGATTAACATCTGCTCGGAAAATTTCATTATGATCGCACCGTACAGCTCAACAAATCTAAGAATAGAGTATAGCCTAAACAGTTCTACTGAAGGCACCGTGAGTTTGAAAATACAGAATTAAAAACTATTTACGACAGCAGCTGGAAGAGGTGTTAGCAAATGCTAAACGGGAAGTAGAATCGCTCAGTGACTTGACCTCCTGATTCGTAGCTTTCTTAGCCTCAGAAGTGATCATGTTGTGAGAGGGCTTTACATCCAAGCCAGGGTTCTCTAGGAAGAAGTGTCTTGGTCTTAAAAGTACCGAGATAGGCTCAGCAGGCATCACAGGGAAGTCCTCAGGAGCTGGGAAGTGAGTGATACCAAAAGTGTGGTAGAAAAGGATGTCCGTGTTCTCGATATTGTCCTCACCATCACCAATCCAGTCTCTCATACCAACCATGCCTTCACCAGACCATTGTGGTACGTGGTCACCAGATGGATACAAGCGGTCCTCTCTGAAAGGAACCACGTTAGTGGAGTGCGAGGCCCAAGGAGCTCTTTTCCATACCAAAGAGTTGGGTTTGGCCAGCAAAGGAGGGCACTGCATCGAGACAATCTTGTAAGAAGGTGGCTTACCAGAGTATTTATTAACCTTGTTGGGGTTGAACATATCCCAGCTACGGCCTGTTGAAGACTCGTAGTTAGTGAGAGAGTCCTTAACCTTCTTGAATGTCGTCTTTTTCGAATAGAAGGCGTTTCCGTACATGTTCTCGCCAGAGCCCAATGGGAAGGGGGAAGCAGAAGCATCGCACATGGCAGCAGAGTTGCCGTCACCATCAATTCTGGGGTGAATTCTAAGGGCAAACAGATGCTGGTGGTTGTGTGCATTGACCTTGGGGTAAACCTGGGTACCCCATGGGCCGGTGTCCTCACCTTCTGCTAACACGTAAGTGTTCAGGATACCGGTAAGTTTCACGTCCAGCTTTATAGCACCGTCCTGCATAAAAGTCCAGTAAAGACAATACTCGTAGTTAGCGGCGGTAAAGATTTGAGAAATGATCAGTTTGGTCGCTCTGGTCACTATGGAGGTTGAAAAGTTGTCTCTGAAATCAGAGTGCTTGAACAAAATGCCATCGTCCTCTTCGTGGATACAGACAGCGTGCTTCACGGTAATGGGATCACCAGCTCTGTCTGCAAAGTGGGCGTCCAGATAGTGAATCACACCTTTGCAGTCACAACCCAGAGAGAGGGGATTGGTCATGTAACCAGCACCATACTCACCGATATCCAGAGCATGCTTTCTCTGGTGAGGGAAATCGGGGCTTCCGTATGGAACAATCATCTCAGACAAAGAGAGACGGTGGAAAATAGGACGCATGTTTCCGTGGTCGTTGTACTTGATGTCAGACAGAACAATTCCCTCACGGTAGTTGAAGCCAATGTGCATGTTGAAATTAGACCACGAAATGACGTTCCCGTCCATTTTAAATGAAACACCTTCAGGCTGAGTAACATTGATCGGAGTAGCATCGGTACGGTAACCGTATTTGCTCTCAATGTCCTTGCGGTTAAAGTTTGCGTGTTTCTCCTTCGACACTTTACGTCTTCTATTGGGGATATCGATGTAGATAACTTTACGCTCTTCAAAGTCTACAATGGGACAGAAATCCAAGGGATGAGAGTACTGCGAGTCGTCTTCGTCAGAACGGTAGTACATCAAGGCCTGCTGCAACCTGCGTGCACTTCCCCAACGCTCGTCGTACCCAATTGTCCATGGGTCGCAGTAGACTTTGTGCATCTCGTTGCGAGGAACACCAGAAAGAACACACTGCTCGATAACTTGGGGGTCGTTACGGACAATTTCTTCAGTGTTGCACATGTCCTCGACGGTCAAGATGGGCTGAACATCCTGTAACTTGCGAACCTCAATGACGGAAAGGGTGGCAACATCTACAACTCCCTCCTTAACACCAGCGACTCCGCTTTCAAGGATGACATAATAAGCCAATCTAGGAGGCATTTGTCCGCCCTTTTCTCTCCAGTCCAAGTATGCTTTCTTAGTGGGCTCTCTCAAAGTAACAGTGTTGAAAAAGATTTTCCTGTTCTTGAAATGAGCCTTAACCACATCTGTGACGGCCTTGATCTCGCTCGTAGAAAGCGGGTCGAGAGGATGAGCTGGCTTTGCGGGGGACCTGGTCGCAGCGGTGGCCTGCGCTGCAATCTGAGATAATCTTTCCATTGTCCAGTAGTTTAATTTCCTGAAGATTTATTTGCGGAAAAATGATATTATAGCCTGCTTACACGCATATAAGGAAAAGGGTGGAAACCAGTTGAATTTATACCATGGCGATTTCAAAGTTCAATGAACAAGAGGAAGAAGAAGTCCTATCATTAACAAACGTAAAGTACTGCCTAATCGGGTAACTAATCACGGTGAACTTTCCACCCATGCAGGTGCTGCTGCAATGCGATAAGGGCCAAGGCTCCGGTTTTCGGGTTGCCTTATTCGGAAAGTGGGAGCGCTCCTATCGAAAAACAGGCAGGATAAACCCTACCGGTGTGGAAAGAGATTGTCACAGGTTCTAGGTGGTAGCTAGAGGCCACTTCTATATATGCCATAAGCAATGTTAATAACGCGAAGAAATCTCGGGATTTGAAGCGATTTTGGTTAAACTAACCACACTATATACTATATGCTCACGTTTAGTATACGAACACTGTTATCTGCACTAGCGACTGCCAGTAAAAGCTCCGGCCGTTCACCACTGCAACTCTTGTGGTTAAATGCGACTCTGTTGACCCTTTCGGAAGGAGTCAGACTATCATCGAGTTCATAAACTAAAGTAAATTTGGCGTCTAATGTCACGGTGTAAATTAATACTCTTCCGCTTTCAGTACCTACTGCCAAAACGCACGCGTCGTTAACGCCAAAAGCATAAGAGTCCAATGCGGTGACTGCGTCTGTGATCCTCAAAGAGCCAACCAATTCCACCTTTGCAGCTTCCTTGTCCTCTTTGGCTGTCTTTTTTCTCCAAACTTTCAAGTGTTTATCCCTCGAACCAGTAACAAAAGTAGCCTCTTCAAGTTCCTGCGGAAACCAACAGACATCCCATATAATTCTTGTGTGTGCCTTCTCTTGCTTTGTAACAAGGCAGAAACTAGGCTCACGCAGAGAGGTCACCTCGTTCTGGCTGTCCAAATCTCTTTCCCAGAAGAGATATTGGCGGTCTCTCGAAACACTCACCAAGTATTTACAATTTGGGGAAAACCTCACTCTGGTGACAGTCAATTCGTGACCCGCTAGAAGACTCTTTTGCTGCTGCCAGGTTTCGGTACTGAATAGACGCACCACAGCATGTGATGCTACGTTCGACTTACATGCCGAAGCTATCAGCTTCCCGTCGCTAGACACGTCTACCGCCGTTATCTCGTAGCCATGACCATAAAGTTTTTCAATCTCAGGCCATAAGGTATGTCTCTGTAGGTGGTCTTCGAGCGGCGGAAATTTGAGCTCCTTCAACACGGACACTGCGACGTTTGTCAACTCTTCCTCGTCTTCATCATTTTCGTTTTGCTGAGACGAGTCCAGCTCAGCTTTATTCGATAAGCCAAGTACAGGAAGCAAAGCGCTTTGGGGCAACTGCTCAATTTGCTGGTTCTGCTCATTCTGTCCATTTACACCAACCTTGATATCGCAAAACTTCTTTAGAAGTGCAGCGACAGATCTTGGCTCTTCGAAAGAACGTAAAATTTTCTCGTCACCAGCAGAGACAAATCTGGTAGAGCTAATTGGACTCACACACACCATGTCGTAACCATGAATTTGTGGTCTAGCAAACTCGTGCCACGTTGCATCAGACAATAAACGGCCTTCGTGATCCTTTTTCCAGGATGCAAACAAACGCGTTGTTTGATCCAGAGACGTGGCTAAAAGATACTCACCGGAAGTAGCCCATGCAACATCGGTAGCATCCCTAACTGGGCCAGTTATTGCCACCTGCGGTAAAAACTCGTTCGAGCCTTCGTTTGAGAATTCCTCTAAACCATTATCTGCCAAATTCTTAACACTGTCACGTAACCAACACCGAAACGACCCTGTTTTTCCATTAGTTATAACAAACTCTTTATTATCTTCAAAAATCCACTGCGCACAGTAAAATCCTCCCGATGCTCCAGTTGCAGTAGAAGCTCCTTTAATTGACATTTCTCCCAGTCTAATCCTGCTCACCCAGATGCCACTTGTTCTATCGGGCTCCCATATCATAACAGAGCTATCTGCCGAAGAGGAAAGAAGCTTAATCTTGTAAGGATGCCACCTGAGGTCGGAAATCCAGTCATCATGTCCCATGATCATGGCATCGAAATTGATACAGCATTTTGTGTCTCTAACATTAAACCTGTACTGCTTATTGGATAAAAGTTGCAGTTTGTTACTATCTTTCTCAGATTCTAGAATTGCCTCGTCTATGCGGAGCCTCCAAACCCTAATATAACGGTCTTGTGACCCACTGGCCACCAATAACTCTTTTTCATTAACGGCCTTTACTACAATAGACCTGATCCAGTCTTCGTGGCCGCCGAGGACGGCAGACTGGGTCAGAGCTTCAACCTGCCCATCACTACCCAAACAAAAGGTATAAACATAGAGGAAAGTATTTGTTCCACCAACAAACAGCACGAAACTACCCTCTTTCACCTCATAAAGACATAGACTAATGGGGTAAAAGCCAGGCTTGACGGAAAAATCAGCACAATTTTCAACCTTGCCTGAGGTCAACCGGTACACTATTATTTTACCAGAAGCATCACCGCTAACGAAAAGTCTGGAATTGAATACTCCAAGTGAACAAATACTGGCACTGTGATCCTCGAGTTTCTGGACTAATCTGAAAGAGCCCTGGGAACAATTTGGGGTAGTTTCCTCAGCACCCCCACTAGGATTCTCAACATATTCCCATACAATTATGGTCTTATCTTCTGATCCTGATATCAAATAACGTGTTTGAGGAATCCACTTTACACAAATGACCAGACCCTTGTGTCCTTTGAGCGTTTTTGTGACACCATGCTTCTTCTTGGTAGCATGCGTGGGCTCCCAAATGCTAATAGTGTTTTTTGACCCAAAGGCGAGCAGCTTGAAAGTCTCACTATAATCGCTGATCTGTAGCTCACAATTGCAGCCTATAAATGCCGCCTCAAGAGATGCCATGACTGACGAATTATGGTCCTTTCAAACAAGGTATTGTTGGCTATGTACCAATACATGCAAAATAAAAAAATTTAACTATGCGTCACGTGACTAGATCAATCACGTGACTTATACTGGTTGATATTGTCGTCTTTTCTGTTTGTTGTCAGCACAAAGTCGCCCACAACGTGCCAGACGTCGGGAGCGTATGTCTTAACTTTTTCAAGGTGTTGTGGAATAATTGCGATGTCATTAACCATTTCGCTTAGCACCTTGACTGTGTTGTCCATAAATGAATTCAAGTTCTTCACCCCCACGTTCTCGTGTATATGTAAGACTGTATCGACAACAAGCTCGGTTAATTCTTGTTTGATCCCACAAGCAAGTGGCCAAGATGCCTTAGAACTGGGGAGTAGGCCCAGGTTGATATGCGATACTTTTAAAAGCTCATTAGTGTGCTTTACCACACCCCTAAGTCTCTCTAAAGCAAACTCATTACTTTCATGAAACACTACCAATCGCACTTTGCTATCATTGAGGATACACCAATCAATATTCTCAACCTCTTTGACTACCAGGTATGCAAATCCGTTTGCTTTTGCTCCTCGAGCAATGGCCTCTATACTCCATGGGTTAATCTCCCAACAATAAACTCTCCTGGCGCCTCTTTTTAGGTAGCTGAAAGTGAAATACCCTATACCACAGTATAAATCCACCACGTCGTGTCCCTCAATCTCTTCAAAAGTATCCAAAACTCGTTTCTTCTCCTTGATATTCCCCCTACTAAACATTGTATATTTTGGAGCCCAAGTCTGGAGAATTCCGTTTTGAACTACCTGACACCAAAACTCTCTTGTGAAGTCATCGGCACTTGGTGAAATCAGCGATCTGTCTGTGACTTTGGGTCCAAAATCGCCTAATAGTGGCACGAGGTCAAAAGGGCGTCTCATTTCATTGTTCTCTTGAGCTATAGGTTTGTTAACAGCAGCATGTGTATATTTAGGGAAATATTTGGCAAGGACAAGAGGTAAAAAGGAACTTCTAATACCATTCCATTCAGAAAGCTCAAATGTGTTTGCAGTAAACAAGATCATCGGTGGATATAATGACCACCTTGAGGGCAATGTTTTTATCAAATCATCCAGCTGAAGCTGTGTCAGGTTCAAATTGCACTCGCTTACGTGCTGCAGCAGTAACCTCTCTAAATCAGTCTTTTTACCTTTTTCTTCCTCTACATCAGGTATGCTAGGTTCATCAATTATAGAGCAATCATAGCTATCGAGCATTGTTCTTAACTCATCTAAGGTCATCGATCCTGGCCTAACTGGCAGCTCAAAGTGTTTATCTGCATTGCGCGCTATTTTATGTCGCTTTGAAAGGGCATTTTTTGCTTCTAAGAGCAATTTTACACTCCTAACATTAGCTGGGTTCACTAGCTCAACACGGTATGGCATTGCAGGAGTAGCTGTCGTCTCTATACCTCTGCCCAAGCTCCTACCTCCTATAAAAGACTAAAGAAACAAAATTACATAAGCAGCTCTGAAAAGTTTGTTTTTTAAATCTCTACACCGCATACAACTTTTCTCCGTCTCGGACGCATCTCTGCACCGCATACACATTTTCAACACTAGACGCAACTCTGGTTTTTTCTTGTGCCCCATTTGAGGTGGAAACAGAGAGATAGCGCACCTTAACCGGAGAAGAAAGCAGTCATTAAAAGTTGTGCGTCAGTAGAGTTATTACAGTGAGGAGACGTCCATCGGGTAGCTCTTACTGAAACCAATACTGTCAAGTTACTATCGTTCAATTTTCCTCACTATTCACAGACTTTGCAGGCACTGTTTTGCGGGCCTGAGACCGAAACAAAGACAATCAGGAAGAATAGAACCCTGAAGTTGTAATCGGGCACTCCAGCCAATCAGAAAACTAGTTTCCAAGCATGGAACCACAATATCAAGCACAATCCTATGGATGTAAGTATTTTATTGGGTTTTCCTACCTTGCGTTCTTGCAGGGGTCAGCCAGAGCGGGTTGTCTATTTAGCTGGCTAGCCACCTGCAAGCACTTTATCAGTTGACTGAGTGAGTCAGCGGTGGACTGACTAGGGCGATTGGCCGAACTGAGTTCACTGATCAGCTCATTTGCTCATTCGCTTACCCATCTCGCCCAGCACAGCTAGTTCTTCAGCTTGACACAATATCCCCAGCCCCCAGTACTAACAAAACAGACCCCATGATGATGCAGCAATACCAAGACCAGCAAAATCGGATGATTCAGTCGGGTGTCCCTTTATCCCAGCAGGTGTACCACAACCAGCACAGTCAGTATCAGCCGATGCATGATCAACAGCAGCAAACGGAGCATTCACACCAGCACAGCCATCGAGCTCAGAACCAGCATCAACACAACGAACAGCCACATGCCCCAGTTCACTCACACAACCACACTCAACATGATCAACCACGAAATGCCAATGCCTATCACGTGCAACAGCAACAACAGCAGCTTGCGATCCCCCATACA
The DNA here is from genome assembly GCA_003706235.2 of Wenyingozyma naganishii. Classification (NCBI taxonomy): domain Eukaryota; kingdom Fungi; phylum Ascomycota; class Pichiomycetes; order Pichiales; family Pichiaceae; genus Wenyingozyma; species Wenyingozyma naganishii. Next base: position 104,313 of record PPKS02000015.1, on the reverse strand, counting down.
CATCAACAGACGTATACACAGCAAGGACAAGCGCAGGCTCAGCCAGCGGTGTATACACAGCCTGTCTCGCATGCCCAGATAGACCAATCACAGGTGGACATGGGCCAGATGAGCCAATCGCATGGCTCCATTGTTGCTCCCCACGCTGCACAGCAAATGGTGCCGCTCAATATGCCTGGTGCTCCGCTCAACCCACTCTCCTCGCATGCGTCGCACGCTGCTCCCACCACCAAAAAGGACAAGCGTCGCCATCAGATCCACTCTCGTCTGGCGAAACTGGATGAACAGTTTTACCAGGAAAAGGACTTTTACTATCGGGAATCCCTGGTGCAATTGCAGTATAAGCTGTCCACTCTCCATTCTGGAGAGAATCCTCTCTTTTTACAGAAAGTAAGAGACTACGAGGAGCGCAGAGATGCTGAACTACTGAGATTGAGATTGGCGGAAGAGTACCAAGTTAAATGCACCAATGATGAGTTCAAGAGAGATTATGAGCGCACAGTTAAGGAAAGAGACGAAATGATTGCATTAATCAAAGACAAACTGCACGAGAAGCTTCTCAGACGAATAAGGCAATTGAAAGAGGATAAAGTCTTGATGGATATGGCTACTTCCGCCTCGTTGAGAAGTATTGTACCGAGATATTCTGTCATGGCCAACTCTTCCGGTGCAGCAAGTGGGGCCACTGGATCTGGTGCTAATGGTACTGCTAATGGAAGCAGCGCTCACAATAGTAATCGCCCAACGAACGCATCTGCCAATGGTACCTCTGAAGCTGACAGCAACCTTGATCATACTCATTCCTATCAATCAGAATCTACATCGATCTTTTATCTCGGAGAACGCCGCAGCCGGCGTCAGACAACACGTCGCTACGAGCATAGCTCTTTGGGATTTGCCTTTGGCCATAATGACGATAGCTACGATTCGGGCAACGGAACGGGTAGCAATTCCTATGCCAATGGGAACAACTCGGCTGGCAACTCGAATGCCAATAATGGATATAACTCCGGAAGCAACACCCGGAAGCGAGCGAGAAATGGTGCGCAAGCTGGTGCTCAAGGACGATCAGCTTTAAGGGCAGACTCGTCGGCCGACGACGGATATTCTTCTGCTCGCTATCTGACAGATAACCAGTCGTTGAACGAGTTCTTGTACGGACAAGATTATGCTAGGAAACAGGAGAAGGCAAATACGCGGCACTCTAGTAGAAGTTATACGGGATGTGTTGGTTTGAAGCCTGAGGAAGTGAACGAGGATCTGGCAGTGTTGCGAAATGCGATTGAAGCAATTAATCAGAAGAAGAAGAGCTGACTGTGCTGCTGATTACTTAAATGCCGATTAGAGGGGTGGGAGACCAACTTGCCATGTCTTTTCGAGTCTGTCTATTCTCTGGGCAGACTATGTTCTTTATACTACCTCGATCTTAATGCATTGCAATAGACAATATACTCTTCTGTTAATAATGCCCTATACATAATATGCATAGTCTACTAGTTTCAGTATATTAGCAATTAGTATTTGATAAAGTGTTTTTGTGGTAGCTCTTACAAGCTGTGCCATGGCTGTTCAGTGCCATTTGATATCTACCATTAATGCTGTTTGATTGAATAATATACAATCAGTGACTCTCCTGTGAGTAACAGAGTCACATCTATAAACTATAAACTAACGTTCAATTCCTTTTCAACGTTTCACTTTGCTGCAGTATGGGTTGATTAAACTGCAGTAAGTGAATCACACATTGATGTAGTCATTGTTTCTTCCATCCCCAGCTTCACTTGTCGCTCCTCTTTTCATCCCTCTATTGCTTTTCATATACTCCTCTATTAAAGAGCCCCTGACGTCAACAAAATCTTCCTCGTCTTCCTCAATTGCTTCCAATTCCACATTCCTCCCGTTGCTGCCATTCAGCTCCTCTTCGGTCATACCCAAAAGTTTAACCTTCTGTTCTGAAGTAAATCTCAGAGAGCTCCTGTGCGAATCTGCAATCCTCTCGTTGTACATTTCCGATCTGGCTATCAACGTCTCCAAATGAGGCCGTATCTTTTCAAACTTAGGGTCCCCTACTATACAACTCAGTGTCTTCTGAGTTTCTTTGAACACTGGTATGTTGTGCATTATCAGGATCTCCAGAGTGTCAACAATCTCTCGTACAATAGTCTCACCAAAACTGGCCGAGACGCTAGTTAGTTTAATGAGCAATCCGTTGGCCAAGAATGGAATAGAGTGGGTCAGCGGGTAAGGAGTGGGCGTATTACTGGGCTCAGACGTGCCAGATGGAGCATTATCACTGGAAGCTAACTTTGTGCTATCGTCTCGGCCATTGCTACTCATAGTCACATCAAGAAGATACTGAAAACGCTGTCGCTTGCGTGCAAAAGGATCTTCAAAAATGAAATAATCTAGGTATCTCGAGTGGTGAGCTAGCAGATAGTTGAGTAATGTCTTGCTCGAGAGGTATCGGTTGTCCTCAAGGAGGCAATAGAACAAATTCGCCAGAAAATACTCGTCGACGTGGTAGCCATATTTGAACAAAGCCAACTGAAGAACGTTGAGCAGTTTACTGGTGTCAGCCCGAGAGGAATACTGCAGCAGCATTGCGTCAAGCACCTTTCTAGGTAATTTTGCATTGGGGAACAGATTGGCCAGCTCGGTGATAGCGTACTCAAATCGCTGAGGTGTATAATGAGCGTGGTTTAAAAGCACATGCTCATATATGGGCCAGAAAGCAGAGGGCTTTTTGGTGATTTTGCTGAGTTTCAAGTCGTTTAATATCTTGCTCACCTTGAGATTACTGGTGACCATGCGATGGTGAATATATAGCGCTAGCTGTTCCTCTCTCAGCGGGAAATTACAGTTGCTAAGTAGGCGGAAAAACTCAGTAATAAGAGCATCTGTGTGAGTGTCGTCTCTGCTGTATATGTACGACTTTGTATGCGGATCATTAAGTAGATCAAGGACTTTGTACATCACACGCTTGTCACTGAGGAGCGCACCTTTCGAGTCAAACTGCTGCAATGCAAGCTCTAATACTTCACGCACTCTGGGTGCTTCTTTAGCTGCTATGTCAAGAGCTGATGTCTTTGGCAGTGAAGTATCGCCAGCTTCACCGTTGGGATCACTGAGCCTATGCCTGCCACGCTCGCTGCTAACATTTTTGTGTGATGTCCCTATATACCCTCTAGAGGCAAGAAAATTGTCAACAAGACGAGCAGCAGCGTTGCTATAGTAAAATCGCACCTTGTTCTGGTCCGTCTTAGCGTTCATCATCCTCTGGAGGCTCCAGACTCCAGGGAAATACGCTACCGAATGGGATTTCAAGTACATATGGAGGCTTCTCAGAGCAGCAACCTGCAATTTTTCTGTACTTTGGCGCTCTGGCAAAAGCATTCGTGAAATGTTCTTTATCATCAGTTGAAGAGACCGTTCGGAACGGTCCTGGTTCACAATGTCGTACCATTCGACATCGTAATTGTAGTAGAAGCCAAGCTTTTGGGCATTAGTTCGGGGTATATATGTGTCATACTTCACAAGTTCGTCGTCTGGATCTTCTATTCGATTGTCCAAATCTCCCATAGAAAGTTCAAAGTCCTTTTGCTGCAAACTTTTTGCCAGTTTGTTCATCTCCGCTAGCCTTTGTTTCATATGGAGGCCCCCTCTATTGATCACCACATAGTTCGGGCTACTGCTATGCAAATTTCTGCTAAGTAAGACATGGGATGTGCTGGTGAAGCAAAATAACTTCAACGGGGGCTTTAATCGCGTTTTTAGCATTGCTGTACGGGTTGCTCCAAGGAAGAACCGTCACTGCCTTACCCCACAGATATCTGTTAGCTGAGTTGCAGCTTATGCAGAACTGAAAAATAGAAACGCGGCGACCATACGGAGTGCGACATTTGGAATGTCGTACTAGAAGAGTTACTTATTAGTATGGAGGACAAAGAGCGGCGCCCACTAAACTAGGGACCAAACTAGTGATGCCAGAAAAAACATCTTACTCTCAATGCCACTTCTTCGATGCAATTCATAAATCAGTTACGTAAAATATTCTTTGGAATATTATATACTAACAACTGGCGAGGCCGGAACTGGTCAAGGTAATCCAGTATTCTCATCTTTTTCATAGAATAGCCTTCGGATTCTTTATTAGCCTCGAGAACCCCTTCTATTCCAGTCCTCTCTATCAAACCCGTAAAGTAATGGGCCAACTTTGGCTGCTCTAGCCGCCCAAACGCATACAGAAGAGTAGACGCAGTTACCTCGTCCAGCGAGAGTCCGTACCGCCTCCACATTACAAAGATAGTATTGAGTGCTCTGTTCAGATCACCTAAATGCGCAAAGTTTACCAAAAGCCAGTTGAATGTGACCCTATTCGGCACTATTCCGGACTTTCTCATCTCAGATACTACACTTAAGACATCGTTTATGGTCCCATCCTGCTCGGCCAATTTCTGCAATATCAGGTTGTAATCTGCCACGCATGTCAAAGACCCACTGCCTTTGCTATCAACCCCATCGCTATCCAAACTTGTCTTCTCCAAAGGCAATTTTTCACCGGCCAAAACGTGCGAATAGACGTACTCGCCATAAGCATACAACTTCTCGTCACTGTCGCGTGCTCCAGCCAGTTGTGCATGCAAAGATGGACTCAGCATATTCTTCTCCACCAGCTCTAGAGATTCAGACAACCGTTGGCGATAATAGTCGCCAAAGGGGACCAAAACACTAGGAGGTTCGTACCTGCCGAAATATTTGCATAGCACTTCCACAATATGCTTATTCTGCTCGTTGCTCTTCTGGAAGTTCAACATAGCACCCCAAGATCTCTTTAGTCTACTTCGGCGCTTGAAGGCTTTAAGAGCGGCAAGTTCTCTGTTATTATCAGCATAATCACCGCTACTAGTTCTACCCACTCTCTTTCTTCCGAGGCCGACTTGCTCCGGATAGTGCGTACCAAACACATATCTATCGACCTGCTCTTTTGAAAGTTTAACTACTCGCCATATCTTTTCATAGCTGTCACCTTTTCGGAGCATCCCTCCAGCAATGCGATATTTCTTTTGCAGGCCAGTCCATCCCGGATTCACTGCGATTTGCGTGGTAAGAGCCGGTTTAGCGGCAAGGGGTGTGAAATTCCCAGACTTTTGCGATATTCGTCTGCATATTTCAGTACTTCTGATACCACATGCAAGGTTTTGTGGCCGGAGACTCAACATAGTACAGGCATCCAATCAACTGAGTACTGTAATCACTCCCTATTCAGCACCAGCTAACTGACCCGAAGCCTGAAAGATCTGTAATTCTACACCCGTTCACCGCATACACACAGGACGCGATATTTTTAGACTCGACGTTTTGGTGATCGCCGCGTCTACAATCTAACTTTATTCGTGCACTTGCAAATCACAGTCTTAGCTGGATTGTGTTTAGTCAGAAGCCATTTAATACCATTTGATTCTACCTTCTGAACGCTGTTATTGCCGTCACCAGGCAACTTTCGCATCAAAACTATTGCATTCTCCCACTATTCTTCTGGCAAGCATACCGCGCACTCCAACACCGTTCAGAGATTTTTTCGCCGCGCTTGTCTACCCGCACGTCTCTTTGTGTTTTATTTCAGAGAAGGAACTCCATTGAGAGAGAGGCCCCAGTTTGGTTGCGCTTTCCTTGGACAGTTTTGGATTCGCATGTTAGCTGAAGAGGACGCCTTCCAAACTGTACCATAGTTCCTCCATTTTTTTTAGGTTTACCTCATTACACACTGGCAGTAGCATTGCTGAGATTGTCTCTTGTTAGGTCACTTTCACCCAGCCATTGGCATCCCTGATATGCGACTTCTACCCCGAAAACGTGACCACGACAGATGGGCCCAGCGTGGCCATGAGAATCCATTTTTGAGAGCATATCGTTTTGTTCGTCGCTATAACGTTGGATCATTTCTACGTAGACGCGTGCGATTGAGAGGCAGAATCTTCTTCTTGAGAGTGTGGATGGTCTTGCTGGCTTTCGTTGTTGTTGCATCAAGCATTGCGTACTTTTTCACACAGCGTTTGAGTTATGAAGACGTCGCCAAAATGCCATTCAAGGAACGTTACTCAGAAAGCGTTCTCCGGAAAGTGCCGATGTCTAAGCGGCCCATTAAATCGCTCACGGACTCAGTCTTCGAGGCGGGGTGTAGAGAAATTCCGCCTACCTCACAGTCCCAGCCACGTGCAAATGCCGCTTTTGTAGTCTTAGCTAGGAACTCCGAGATCGAAGGTGTAGTGTCCTCGATGCGCTCACTCGAAAGACATTTCAACCAGTGGTTTAACTATCCATGGATATTTCTCAACAATGAGCATTTTACTCAGGAGTTTAGAGACAAAGTAGCACAAGAAAGCTCGGGAGGCGTGGAATTTGGCATCATTCCACCTGAAAAATGGGATTTCCCCGAGGAGCACAGTGACAATGAGCAAGACCGCTTTGATTTCAGCCAGTCCATCGAGTCTCAGGGCGACAGGAAGATCATGTACGGCAATATGGCGAGCTACCACAAGATGTGCCGTTTTTACTCGGGGTACTTTTTCGATCATCGGCTCGTAGCAAACTTAGAGTACTATTGGAGGGTAGAGCCATTTGTCGAGTTTTACTGTGATCTGACGTATGACCCTTTTCTTGAGATGAAGAAGCACAACAAACAGTACGGTTTCACCATTGCCATCAAGGAGCTGGCCAACACGGTACCGAACCTTTTCCGGTACACACGTGCTTTTATAAAGACAAACAACATCACTTTACCCGATTCCTTCGGTTTGTTCACTCGTAAGAAGCCTCGCTACGACAGCAGAAATGGGCTTGACCAATTTTACAGCGATGTATCTACAAGTAAGGCACTCTGGAAGCGTGTAGAGCAGCGAACACCGATGAACCGGGCTCTCAAGCTGGTTAAAGAAGGAACGGCAGAAGAATTGGATCCTATAAATCTTGCCCAGCAGCTTGACAAAATATCAATCGGCCGTTTAGTCGATCACAGCGACCATAAGAGACTTCGAGGCGTAAATAAAGACCAGTTTGATGGACAGGAATACAATTTATGTCACTTTTGGACTAACTTTGAGATTGCCAGAACGAGCCTTTTCCGCTCCGAGGAATACCGCCAGTATTTTGCCTACTTAGAAAGCTCAAAGGGCTTCTATAAAGAGAGATGGGGTGATGCCCCGATTCATTCGCTGGCAATTGGTATGTTTCTCAACAAGTCAAGTATTCATTACTTTCGAGATGTGGGTTATAAACACAGTACCTTGGCTCACTGTCCGAAAAACCACCCTTTGAAACAGCTTCCCTATGAGGCGAGCCCCCAGTATAGACACCAGATGAGCAAAGAGGAAGAGAATTATTGGGCTAATTATGATAAGCCTGCACCTTATATACAGGGGGATTCAAAATTGGATACTGCCGTAGGATGTAGGTGTAGATGTCCGAAAACGCCCAAGGAAATTGAAGACACTGGCGGCAGTTGTATGGCACTTTGGAGTGAGTATACCGACGATGACCGCACAGAAGCGCCGTTGTTGGATTTGGATGAGATTGAATACATGGCATTGAAGAAGTATGAGAAGTATTTGAGCGAAAACAAGGGAGATGGCTCCAATTGGAAACTGACCAAGGCAGATATCGACGAGCTCGAGCTGCTGATTTCGAAAGACGAGATATGAAGATTGAGCTTTTCAATAGGCGAGTGCAAGGTATCAGTAGTGGTGAGGGTTGTGGTATGCCATGGGGTTATTTTGGCGTGGAGAGCGATAACACATGTTTGTATTACTACACCACTTCCAAGTCTCATTCCTGTAATCCGTGACCTGGCGTTCCCTTAGTCAATATCCAGCACGGTGAAGGGTTTGAGAAGGCATGTGCTGTTTAGGCCACCAAATGGACGTTACTTAGGCTGTCAACGCTATCGCTATAACTTGATAACAGGTAATAACTTAACCGACCTTTTTCTGTTTTCTCGTTTTGATAAACTATTACAGGCTATGGAACTGTTAAGATAACTGATTCTACAGCTTTTCTTCCTGCATAAACTAGAAACTCATTGGCTAAAGACTGGCGCATTACTCAAGGGTGCATCACAAAGCTATTCATTTGTAATGGCCATCTCAAAATGTAGAACTTATGAGCTACGTCGATTGTCAGTTGCTTTGAAAACAATCGTTGCAAATGATAGATTTTTACAAAGAACGAAGACAGTACCATTATGTAGTTGAATTTTTAACTATCTTGGATGGTCTTAATATAAAAGTGGAATATCAACGCTAATTGCAACTTTTTTACCCTTCTTTCAATATGCTGCACGACATTCCTCAGTTGTCATTAAAAGGTCAAAAAGTTATTTTTTTAATAATGCAAGCTACAAGTCTCTTTAGCCTATTGAGCTTGCATAACCGATCCGCAACTACTGAGTCCACTCACGTCGTACAATAAGCAGGTTCAGACAGTTTCAATGTATACTTCCTATCGATATTGGCAGACAATCACAAAGTATAACGTAATGCTTTGTTCTCGCTTATTGGCTCTTTTTAGTGTGCATTACAATACATATCCGCTGTTGCAGTAATTGGACTTAAAAAGGCAATTCTCGGCAAAACAAGAATAATTATCGGAAAATTGTTGCTCTCAAAATCTTCGCAGAGCGAGAAGAGTCGGAAGACTACAGTATAGCGCTAGCCGAACAATTATAACAACACAATACAGATTATATCAGATGTTAAAGAGATCGACGCTTTGTTTCGTAGATTACAAATTTTGTGCCTATCACGTCACCGAGTGTTATTTTTGCATCGGGGGACTAATTGGTTTATTATTAGCCTTTACTTTCTTGGCCCTGCAGAAAGAATATTTCTTAATTGAACCAATCACAATATAGAAGGCATCATCGACCGCCCCAAAAATAGGTACCATAGTGAAAAGGCGGTGTGATACTGCGAAAACTCATCAAGCTACCCGAGGCGCATTTCAGTTGCAGTGTCAAGGTATCAACTACGTCACTTGTTAAGGCTTACTTGAACCAAAACAGTAAAAAAGAACGACTCGCAGCACGGTCGTTTCTTTTTCGTCACGCATGGAAGGAAGTACATGCATGGAATATTCTTTTCGGCTTCAATATTTCTGAACATGTTGGCTGTGCGCGCAAAATTGAGTGCCTTTTGCGGGATATTATTTTACAGAAAAATTGTTCCATGCATGATTTGGTCAATTGCGGCTTCTATCGGCTCAAAAAACGTTTCTTTTGCATCTTCTCATGCATAATTTTTTCGAGGCTTTGCTGCACTAAGCCTTTATCGTGACCAACAGAACAATCAGGATTTGATTCGATGCAATGCATGTGCCCGTAAATGCAGAGTCACTGGGCATGCTATATATATGCAAGAGAACCTTTTATCTTTCTTCTCTCATCGACTTTACCAAGTCAGCATAATATTGTTAAAAGATTATTGTGCCTGAATCACTCATTCGATCATCACATTACATGAATCACTATAGTTATAAGAGCCATTAGTGCCATCAACACTGCGTTTACCTTTCAATTCTTTCATGACAAGTTACATTTCCGGACTTGATTTCCACGATTTCCTCGACTTTCCTTTTGAATCTGAGCCCATTTTCACAGAACCAATAAGCAATTATCATTCTCCCTGCTATTTTGATGTTACAAATATGACCAATGGCCTCCCTGCTTCTCTTCCTGAGTTTGCTGAGAAGTGCCCACGACCCGACAAGTCGCGGCCTGTCGCTTCTGTTCCCGATTTAAGCGCAAATTACAATTGGGACAGTAACTACGACAAGATGCTGAAGCCTAATTTTTACACAGAGCTCTCCAATTCGCCCAAAATGGTGGAAAGCAGTTTTGCATTCAGTTCCCCTGGAGTAGACACATTTGCCAATAGTGACCAAGCTCATCGGGCCAGTTACTCCTCTCATACAGATAATATTGTCGGCATGCAAGTCCCACTTCCTACTGCCCAGATATATTCAGACCTAAACCCGGCTTTGAATGCCACAAATACATTGCATAGCATCGACGCTGCAAATCCCGTAGCATCTGATCACACTCATAATATTAAGCATGTGAGTCAGTATCCATCATCTTATAACACACCAAGCGTTAACTTTCAGCCAACCAATGCAGCATTTTACAGCAACTCAGTATACTTGGAGCATCCGCAATGTTTGGATCATGACCACGCAGATCACGCATGCCATCCAGCCATCAGTACAATGCATTTTCCTACTTCATCCGAAGCTAGCCCTAGTGAGGAATTTTCCAACTATCCCACAACGCCTCTTTCATCTGTCCCTATGACGAAGCAGGAGAGTAGTTCGAGCAGCCACAGTTTGGAGTCTCCAGCTCATCACGCTGTTGGGCCAAGTATGCTCAACCCAGCTATGGCGGCCAGCGGCTCCAAGAAGCAGAAGTTTGCCAAAGCATATCAATGTGAGTTTTGCTCACATAGTTTCACTCGCAGAGATCGTCTTACCATCCATCAAAAAGACAAACACAACGGCTGTGTGAAGCTGTATAAGTGCACAGTCGAAGGATGCGGCAAGGCATATCGTAGTAACGACGATTTACGGAGGCACAAGGTTATACACACAGATAAACTGCGGTGTCCCATTTGTGGTAAACGGCATGACCGTAGAACTCGCTATCTGAAGCATTTGGAGACGTGCAAGGCACGTCATAACATGATCAAAGAGAAAGAGTGATCGGAGCATTTTTCAGCGACAAGCTCGCCACCTATTTCATCATGCACTAACGTGTAAAAATTATAGAACATAGACATATAACTCATAGTTACAGTAGCAGGACTTTTAATTTTGAAGGAATATTTTTGAAAAAGACATAATTATAAAGCAAAACGAACATTGCCAAAGAAGTTTTACTGTCATACAATGTCTCATAAATGTTGTATTGGACAAAAATTGTTGCAAAGGCCAGAAATGTCTGCCACAATTAGCATTCTTCATCCAACTGACCAGAATGAGACCCTATATCATTGTTTCGAAGAGCTATAAGCCTGAGCGACCCAGTCGCCTCTGAACTAAGGAGACCAACTCCTTACTACACACCATATCCATTATGACAACAACAGCCCTAACATCCGTACACTAGTCTAATGGGAACTGAAATTTAAGGGCGCTCGCCCCAAGCACTATGGTGCTCACCCCAAGACAAGGAGACACTTATACTTTCGTACACTGTACATCCACTAGAGCAGACGATTAGTGTCTTCAGAAGTTAGAGTGGGCGAGAATCGATTATATTGGAGCGTGGTCCACACTTCAAACGGGCTCTCTGGTCCCTCATCACAAAATTTGCTGTCGCGTCTTTACCTACACCTCAAAAATTGACTAGCCCAACAACCTAAAAAGCCCCCGATAATAACCAACAATAACTTACAGAGGAGTCTCCAATAAAATCCAATAACATCAGCGTGCTCATACCCACACACTTGTTCACAATGGACCCACATATACCCAACGAAAGTTATGGCAGCTACGAATTGCCGTCCGAGTCACGTGACCTGGGTGACCGTTCACTTGCCGGAGCCCACAACGTCGATATATACGACGACCATGCTTCATCGATGCAAAAGGCAGGCTTAAGGAATACAAGTATTGCTGCGCAGATGCCTCGCAAGAAGTATCGCCAAAAGCACGGGATCCACATGATGAATCCCGGTATGAATGGTGAATTTGCGCAGAGTACCACCAGTTTGTATAGTAATAATTCGTTCAATTCTTCGTCTATGAGTGTGCATCAACCCGGGGATCAAGGAAGCTTGCATCCGGGCTATCAGGGTGGATTTTCTCCACAAGCAGGACACAATGGCTATCATATGCCTTTAGATGCACCCAGGATGCCTTATAATAGCTCTCGTGGCTCTAGAACAGCCAGTAGATCTTCTCTCTACAACTCGCAAGAGAATCTTTCATATGGCCACGGTCAACCACAGCATTATCAGCAGCAATTCCAGCAAAACGGTCAGATGAACCGCCAAAACCAACACCCACCTCAACAGTTTGGTGCTCTTCCACACCCGCATCCAACTCTAGCATATATTTCTCATCCACCCAGCAGTTTGGGCATCCATACCTCTCCGATTCGGTCTGGTAGAGGCTCAAACTCGCCAAATATGAACGGACACCGTCTCTCCTTAATATCGGCTTTCACTTTTAATTCTCTAGGGTCTCCTACGAAGGGAGTTAAGGGCGTGAGTTCTTTTGGTGGGACAAACGGTGCGCTGGCTACTCCGGAATCGCTTGAAAATGCTACACAGATAGCCGAGGATGATTACCTAGGTATAGACGAGGGTGAACTTGACGTCGCTAAACAAGCTGTGAACGGAGTGCGCAAAGCGGAAAACTCGAGTCTTCACTCTAGTGTCTCCAACCCCTCGGTTGTACAGAAGTCGCAGTTGCAACTGGAAAATGAGGCCCTTTTGGAGAAAATCCAGCAGTTAGAGCTGATGGTGGGCTCGCAAAAGGAGGAAAACGAGCTGTTGAGACAGCATCATGATACTCTGACTAGAAAATCTGCCGAAAACGAAGCCAACTTGACTGATTTAGCTACTTCAAAGGCTGAAAAGAAAGCTTTGACGGCAGAGAATGAGTCCCTACAGCAGCAGAATTTAGAATTACACGAGTCTGTATCGAAGTTGAGTGTCCAGGCCCATGGCTACCTTGATACTATTGAAGATCTGCAAAAGACGCTGGATACGTTGATTCAGAGACAAGAAAAGGAGCAGAAGGAGCTAGAAGAGCTGAGGTCGCTAAATGATACTATAGAGAACGAAAAGGTGGCGAATCCACCTGATGCAGTTGGCTCCGCCGCAGTCCCACCATCTGAACTGAAGGTAAATCCAGATGCTCTCGCTGGTTTTATACACCAGTTAATAGTGAAACTAGGCACCACTTTACTCGCCCCAGCAGACCTTGAAACCTTGGTAGAGAGACAATTTCTGGAGCAAAATAACATGAGCGATTTACTAGAAGCATACGACACAGCGGTATATTGTATAGAAAAGAATGCAGAGGTGAAGGGACTGGTGAGCCTGACTGATTTGCAGCAGAGCAAAAGCATAGGTATAGCCAGCAAGTTGCTCCGTGGGTCAGCTACGGGTACGCGTAAGAAGCATCCTGTGGGTCTTATTACTTCAGACGAACAGGTCTTTGAATTGTATCGTGAAGAAGTGCGCGAGCTTACCGCCAGAGTTAGATATCTGGAGAAGTCCAAGCAGCAAGTTGAATTTATCCTTCGTCAGAATTTGCAGACCGAGAAGGGTACGGTAAAGCAGCTAAGTCTGCATCGTTCATTCTCTGAGCCGCATGATTATGATTATTTTAGCTCTGGAAACAGTTCTAGAATTACGTCGCAATATCGCAACAGGACGAACTCCGACTCCTCAAGCATACAGGGAAACAGTTCTGGTTTCAATTCTTCTGCTTATAGAACCGCTTCTGACTCTTACCTTGGCTCGAGAGAGTACCAGACGCCTCCCCTTATTCCTACACCCCCGTTGGCAAAGGAAATAAGCAAAAAATATGGCAGTTTGGCTAATGCGAGCGCTAGGTCTAGTAATCGTAATGTCAGCTCGAGGAAAGTCACACCTCGCCGCAAGTTCTCCGACTTTAAGATGCTGGAAATCGTAGAGCCGAAGTTCAACATAGTACGCGAAGATCATTAGGGTGAAAACATGCTATGGACCCAAGGCAAAGAGTGTATAATATGAGCTGACTGACGAGCAGACGAAGCCAATTTGTGATATAGATGGTTATGTGTGACATTAGTGTAAATATTTATAGATATCAACCAAGAGGTGTTGCGTAATTTAAGTGCACAGTACTTGGACAGAACGTAGGGACAAATTCGTTAAGCTATACCTTTATAAGTTACTTACTCAAGCCTGCATAAGCTGGATGCCCTACTCTTATTATATGATTCCGGAATCAGCGGTTTAGGGTAAAATAAAAATGGCCTATTGGTACCTGACCTCATGGCCAATAAGGAGTTGAGACGCCGAAGTCAGCGCTTAAAAAAGTTCGATTTAGGCGATGACACAATAGTCACCAATAAAGTTCATGCCAACAATGTAAACGTTGTCCTTGTCGTCGTTGTTTGTGGAGTCTTTAGCGGTGTTGGTAGTTGGCTGCATTTTTATTGTAGTACTTATAAAAATCTTTTTTGGATGATTACTTTTGGGAAGATCTGAGTAGTCAAAAAGGGAGATCTGACATGGCTTTATATAGTGAGATCTGGAGAAACCCATATTGCTGCATCCATATCTATATTCCATCTTCGTATCTCGGTATCTCCATACTAGACAAGATCTGAAACATTGAGAGAGCCTGTCTTTTCATTAATCTACATTGATCTGTCCCAATTTGGTAAATTTCAAAGTCTTCGAGAGCTTACCCAAAACCTGATGAAGGCTACATAATGCAAATACTGCTAGATTTTATTGTTCAATGCAACATAACATGAAAAGATAAGTAGTGTAAAAGATACAGTTTGTTCAAGTGGCATGCCTAAAGGTACAATAAGGAAAGATAATGCAAAGAGTAGTTAGTTTAATTGGATGAACTTTACCAAAAGTAGTTTAAATTACGTTTCAAAAATTTTCATTAGCCCGAGCTAACATCAGATTACTTAAATGAAGGAGACCTTTTCATTTTAAAGTAACTTCCATGCTTAGGATAGCTAAACTTACTCCTAAGGTCTGTAATGACCACAATAGCTCACGCACAAGTTTTGCTAATTCCCTCAACTGTTTTACATGAGCTTGAAAAATTTCCATTTTCGGACAGCTCAACGAGGTCGCTATTGACCATCACTATTTAATTGGCTAGGAGAATGGAACTGACGGAATGTGGAAGCGCCAAAGCTGAAAGGGATAAATGCATGAAAACTCTCATCTAATGTTTTTCATACTTACGACGTCGCACTAATGTCCTCACTGTCTAATTCAATTTCCCCAAAAAAGCAACTAAACTTAGTTACATCCTTGTTCCATTGCATATGAATATGTTTTACTTAAGCGTGGGGTACTCCCTCGAAATACCATTAGACACCATCATCGGGTCTACCCTGTTCACCTTCAACCTTGGAGCCTTTCTCGCTCAAGGAATTATAGCCTTGACCCCAAGTGTTTTTTCTCACATGCTCGGTAGCTTCCTCCTTCATCTCACCTGCTTTCTCTGATGCCTTTCCTGCTAAGTTGTGGGCATCCTTTTTGATCTGCGTGCCATCGTCAGAGACAACATCATCAAGTTTGTTCTTTACTTTCTTTCCCAATGTTTGAGCCTTCTCCGATGTTGCATCATATGCATCTCTAGATTTGTTTTCTAGAGTCTCTACAGCTTCTGTCACCTTATCATTCACGGGATCCTCCATTTTGGAAGCATCTCTGGTGTTATCAGTAAGATTTTTTGCGCTATCTTTTGATTTGGCTGCAACGGAATCCACAGCCTCTTTCGTTTTATCGGTAACATCCTCAGCGGTTTCCAAACCGGAAGCGAGAGTCTGGCCCACCTTTAGGTTGACATTTTTAAGCGTCTCCTTAGTTGCCTCGACAGTCTTGTCAATGATAGTAGACCCACTGGATACATATCTGTATCTGGGGTAGTAGATGGTAGGTTTGACGGTTCTCAATAATGCTGTTCTAATCATTGTGATAGTATTAGACAATAGTTACAATAAGAATATTATGAACTCATCAGAAAGATACTAGAACTTACACGTCTATATATATACCCAATTTTTATATGTCATGTGTAATCCACTTTTGCTAATTCGATTTCTTTCTATTACATCATTTGACAGCAATTGAGTTTGAGCAATCAAAACGAATGCACAGCTAATATCAATTTTTTGGGAAGGCAATCGGTGAGGTGGTGTTTATTCTATCAGTTGTAGAGGAGGCATTGATCTCAAACTTAGTTGACAACTAAAGCAGAGCTGAATTAGCTACACGAAAACATCAATACTGGTCAATTCCGCCTTATTCCGTCCTCATCTCCGCTATAACCTACCTGTAGCAATCATCTAATCAAGGCACAGTTAGCAACTTACTTATACATCCGTACACCACAATATTCAAATGCAAACTCCGGCTCGGGTTACACAATTTAGATTCCCCGTATTTATTCTCCAGCTTTGATGTCATCTCTGCACCGCATATTTTCACCCCACTTGCTTCCAGATGAGACGCGCGTGGTGTCACTAAATGTCAGCGCTGACAGCTATTTTTTGAAACCCTCGCGCATACTTTTCAAGGAACTCCCCACACCCCCATGTTTTTCATGGCGCTTAACTGTGTCTAGTACCATTTGGAGTTTTCTTTCGGTAGCTACCCGTCTCGATATTTGTCCTGTCTCCACCAATTGAGAGCGCCAGAAGGGTGTTTGAACATGAAATTCAGGGCGGCATGGTCATCGATGCCACGAAAACCTGTGCGGGCTTTGACGAAGCCCGTAAGAATGGTACTTCTAGCGCTGGCGCTTATACTGTGTATATACTTCTATCGGCTTCAAGGGCTCAGGACGGACGACGAGCAACGCAATCGGAAGGTAGGAAAGCTGGTTACCGAGGTCGTTAAGACGTTAAGCGGTCTAGGCCCGAAATGTGACAAGCTGACCTCCTATCGTGGGGAAAGCAAAACATACTGGCAATATTATGGCTACGATGACGCCAAACTCAGTGAAAACGACCTTCAAGAGTTGCTGGTTGTGACGCCTGACCAGCAAGAGGAACTGCAGCGCGTGCATGCGTCTGTGGAGCAGATTTTAGACCCTGAAGGCTCAGTTTTGACCGAGTTTCGTACACTTTTCGACGACCATTATGACGACAGCCGTAAGGGAATAGTGTATGTTTCGGGCGAAGACTACTTCTGGTTAACGACATTGTCGGTGAAGTACATACGGGATGAGTTGAAGGATAATACAGAGATCGAGATCTTCGTCCCTCGCCGGAGTGTGCGCTCTAAACACATTTGCGAGAAGCTGGGGAAGGAGTTTGAAGGTGTGAAATGTGCATATTTTGAGGATTTTCTTCCAGGAAGGTATTTAGACCGTGTGAAAGGCTACCAGTACAAGAGCTTAGCGTTATTGCTGTCGAAATTCAGCCATATCTTATACATGGACTCGGACAACTTGGTTTTGGATTTCCCCAAAAACTTATTCGAGGGTGCGAAATACCGCTCTCACGACATGGTGTGCTGGCCAGACTTCTGGAAAAGGTCGACCAGTCCCTCATTCTACGAGACGAGCGAGTATCTACGTACATTTCGCTCGAGCATCCACTCTACTCCGGCCATAGAGGCTGGCCAGATCTTGGTGAATAAGCGCTCACACATTCGCACATTGCTTCTAGCGCTATACTATAATTTGCACGGGCCAGACTATTACTATCCATTGTTCTCACAAGGTTTCCCCGGAGAAGGTGACAAGGAAACGTTTTATCTTGCTGCTAGAGCGTTGAATGAGAAAGTGTACCTCCCTACTGGCCTGAAAACGCAGATTGCTGGCTATATAGATAAGGAAAACAAGTTCCAAGGCCAATGCATCTTGCAGCTAGATCCGGACTCAGAGACCCGTTACGATTTCCTGCATTGCAACTATCCGAAGTTGCAATTGGACGAGCTAGACACTAACCGAGGCCAATACTACAAAAGGCGTGCTTGGAGCGTTGTTCGTGGTGCGAAGAGGGAGGACAGCAGTACTAACGGTGGTGGCCAGGTATCACTAAGCAATGTCATGAAGTATGACTTGGAGCTGAAGGTATGGGAAAACATGCGTGCTCTCATCAAGCAGTTTCGAGACGTTGATTTCTTCAAGAAAGCAGATACCGACCATTTGCTTGAGCAGGTGGAGACGCGTTTGAAGTATTTGAGGGAGAATCGATAGAGCTGGCCTCGGCCAGCCACCAAGGGCGTCTAACGTAGAGAGGACACCATGTTATATAAACCTTTTTCACCATCATTTTGCACATCATGCTCTGTCTCCACCACTAATCTTTGCACTCACGTCATTGTACAGTACCCATTTATCTAATGCAGTTGTAACTTATATAATTTTTTGTCTTATACGGCAATTAATGGCCTTAATGAATGAGCTTTGTGATGGGAATATAATTGGCGTCGGTTGCTCTATTGTAATGATAGTTGTCCCCGCCTAGTATGCTCACCTAATTTGACATTCTCATGTCAGTACCGAGACCATCGCTACTTTTCATATGTGCAGAGTCTAATAAATATGTTTTTAAAATTTAAGCTCACAGTTTCAGACAATGGTGAGGATAATAAATGTACAATGGGTGTCATCATGCCATTTTCCTCACCTTTCTTAACTGTCTAAAGCAGAAGTCCAGAGCAATAACAGAATAATGGCTCCTACTCTAGCCACCGCGGTACTTTGCATGGCTACTGCAGACTTTCCATTTCTCTACCGCGAAATATAAATATTTCACTTCCCTATCAATAGTCCGACCCTCTTTCATTTACCACCAAAGCATGCCAGTATCTGCCACGACAGTGTTCAATGCCCCCACTAATGTGCGGGCGTTGGCACGCCTCAGCACAACAGACCTGCTGACAAAGTTGGGGTATATCAGGCAGCCGAGCGCCGGAGTCACACACTACCTGCCTTTGGGCCAGGCAGTATTACATAATATTGAGGGTATAATACATAGTAAGCTCAAGAGCCGCGGCCTTATTGAGGTCGAACTCAGCAGTCTGTCTCACCAGAGTGTGTGGGAAAAGACTAACCGGTGGCAGAACAATGAACTGTTCAAGTTTGGGCCGCTGTGCTTGGCTGCTACTTGCGAGGAAGAGGTGACTGAATTAGTGAAGCAATACGCACCCTCGTATAAGAGTTTACCCTTGATAGTGTACCAAATAACTAGGAAGTACAGGAACGAGAAACGTCCCCGAGGAGGTCTATTGAGGGGTAAGGAGTTTGTTATGAAGGACGCTTACTCCTTTGACAGCACTAAGGAAGGGGCGCTTGAGTCCTTTGCATTGATGAATGAGTGCTATAGAGAGATATTCAGTGAGTTTAAAGTACCTTTCGTCAGCGCTAATGCCGATAGCGGTGATATTGGCGGGGATTTATCATTGGAGTGGCATTTTCCCCATGAGTCGGGCGAGGATACGCTGTTTAAGTGCTCTAACTGTGGTGCAGTAAGTAACATCGAGAAACTCGAGATGGACAGAGTCAAACAGGCCGCTGATGGCGCTGACTACGAGGTTACTGCCTGCAATGAGGCGGATGTCGCATACTTCACTGATACGGATGGCGCTACCCTAGTAGCTGTCTATTACCCAAAAGGCCGCACCATAGTGCCTCAGCTGCTGGTAGACGAAGTTGACATTGACTTGAGCGTAGAAAATGCATTGGAAAAGTACCTGGAGAGCCCACTACCAGAGGAGCACAAATATATCGTACGAGTAATGGCGCCTGAAGTGCAGCCTAGCACTCTTTTGCCTGATCTGCAAGCTCCTTACGCCAGAGCTCGTCTCACCACTTTGAAGCTGGACTATCCGATTGTACAGGTTGATGATGGCGACATTTGTCCTAAATGTCACAAGGGCAAGCTCCAGAAGTTCCGTGGTATAGAGGTTGGCCACACTTTCTATCTTGCAGACAAATATTCGGCTCCACTGAATGCCACGTTTGTCAACAAAGACAACAAAAAGGAGCATTACCACATGGGGTGCTACGGTATAGGTGTGAGTCGGCTGGTGGGTGCCATAGCCGAGGTGACTCGAGACGAGATGGGCCTGAAATGGCCTATATGTATTGCCCCTTTGCATCTCACGGTAGTTGCAACTAAGGGCGCTGACGCTTTTTCAGTAGACGCAGTGACTAGAGGCCTAGACACACTGAATGTCAAGTACGAGCTTGACCAATCGGACTACTCGCTTCCTCAAAAGCTGAACCGCTCCAAGAGCCTTGGTATTCCGCTACAGATGATCATTGGCGAGCGGTTTCCTCGCTTGGAGCTTGAGCTGAGGGGCGACGTGAGCACCGGGGGATTTGACGTGGAGGAGGTCAAGGGAATTAAAAAAGTGTTCATGGATTTAGATAAGCTGGAAGGGATTCAAGATTTGTTGAACACGGGCAAAGCCAGGCTATAAACTGCAGCCGTCCTGTGATCACTTGTACATAGCAGCCTTCCCAGCACGAGCCATCGAGCGACCTCACTTTATTCGACTCTACTTGTAATTCTGTACATAATTAACATACAAACATTAGCATCACAACTGTGATGAGAATTAACAACTGTCAAAACTATCAACACCATCAACAGCCGTGACCGTCAACGATCCAGCCATCTTCAGTAAGTTCCTTACCAGTGTAGCCATCATCGACCAACCATTTACGTTTTTAAAATATCGTTCACACACCAGCTACTGCTTGCCATTGCTGGTTAGAACAGTTTCCCGGTGATCTTAGCAAGCACATGCAACAAAACAACACTGAAGATGAACGCAATGGCTAGAACCAACACAATCAGAGGGTCGATCTTGAATCCATTAGCCTCGTCAGTGTAAAACTTCAGCAAGTTTGAAGATGAGCCACCAGCGCCAGCGGCCCTCGTGGAGTTGGGCTGGTTCTGGATCGCCTGCTTGTTCTTATTTTCCTGATTGGCCTTTCTTTTAGCCAGCGTTCTTGTGCCACCTGGCACTTGTGGGGCGGATTTAGAGGACTAAAGTGGGTGTTAGTGTGGGAAAGACATTTCGGGATTGTATTGTACTCAATGAGTTATACCATTTAGTGGAAACAATTGGCACATACCATTAGATTAAGGTGGTGTTAGTTCGGAAGTTCTAACTGATGCTCACACGTGATGAACATTGTCAGCGTTGAAAACTTGAGGATACGTTTGGGGTAGTGCGTAGCGCAATCTGAGCGCGTGAGACAGGAAGTGAAACATCCAGACACCACTTTGAATAAGATTTGGGAATCTTTGTTATGTGAATAAAAGATTATTTGATCTCCTGACGATTATAGAGCTAAAGCAATGGGGCAGGAGAGGTTGTGCAACCTGGAGGCATGACGTATACAATTTGAGCTTTAAGACGTTCATTTAATGCCGCAGTTATTGATAATTGCCGTACATGGGTTGTTAGGTGGCAAGAGACAAATGAAATATTAATGCAGTCCGATACAAGAAGATAACAATGAGCTAGAGGTAAACAACAATTGATAGCAAAGGTGTTGAATTGATGGAGTGGGTGAGGCAACAAAAGAATCCACAATTGTAATTTTGCCAAACACAACATGGTAAATGTTGTACTACACAAGGTAAAAGTGAAGTCAAGAGTAAGCGAGGAAACTACCCGTGATTGGCTGATTCAAAGTGGATGAACCCATTCCAGCACATGTGTTCTAACTGAGCAGCATTTTGAGCATAGCAGTCCGGTCGACAGCAATTAGGGGATAAGCTACCCATTCTACGCTGAAATTTTGAGCTAGAATCTGAAAATTACCTCCTATGTGCTACCGGCTAACGCCATACAAATGCTTACGCAACCTCAGTGTGGCAATCTACAACACATTCACAAAAGACAAACTACCGCCTACACTCGACCTTCAGTCTGTAGCGACGGTAGAGTCTGTAGAGGTAGACCAGAGCATAAGACTGCGCGCGCTATCGCGCTGCGGTTGGCGCGTAATTGCATGCCCATCCACACCTCCCACCTGGCCAATGGCCGCACAGTATATAGTAATCACACGGTTTCCTGGACTGCCATGCGCTCCTGCGCTCCCTTGCCTGCATAACGTTTATGGCTGTCCCATAAGAAAAAAAAACTTATCTACGGCTGGCAGTTGGCGTGTTTGTTTGCACCACATTCCTGCATTTTTTTTCACTCTCCTTTGGTAGCTGTGATTGACTGTGATTGCAAAGTTAAGCAGTGATTAGGGTGTGACTATCTGACAACAAGAGACTGTGAGTTCAGCTTTTGAAAAATTTGCACGGATAAATTGTTCAGTGTCTTGTGTTATTAGTGGATACCAGCATCTACTTTAGAAGTTGACTGCTTTATCCTTCGTCTTTTGCATATTCTTCCGTCCTCTTTGCGTTTCTCCTTACCTCAACGCCGAGATTTTGGCAATAGGAAGAAGAAGACAACAACAGTGGGTCTAATATTTTTTCCCCTTTTTGATCTCCACTTTTTAAACTGAAGTTGTCTTTTGCCTAAGTGGTTGGCAATCGATTGACAAGTGATCGACCCCTTAGTTCTCAAATTACCATCTTTACGAAAACATTTGTACCTTTCGTGGTGTACTTCACTATTTACACACGTTAGAATAGACTATCTGTGGAGTTACCTATAGGTCAAGCCCCTTACTGAAAATGGAGCTCCATCGCAGGCCTTCCTTGTCCTCGCTTTCATCAGCCTCAGGATATTCCGGTTATTCCGGGATGCAATCCAAGCGTCTGCCTGCTGCTTCCAGTGCGACTCCGGCTAGTCAGGCCAACTTCACCCATATCACACCTTGGATCGAGCAGCAGGTTGAGCAAGTTGAAAAGGCTAAGCAAAATGCCCCCAACGCGCAAAGAAGTCAAGCTGGCCAGAGCGGGACACAAACGGTACAATCTAGTGGCCAGAAGTCCCCAAATGAAACACGAAAATCATCAGTTTCTCCAGTCCAAACACCTTCCAAAGAAAAACAGAACCCATTAGAGTCAAATAACACCGCTAACAGCACGGGAGACTCCACTGACTCGGATGAGGATCTTATTCTTACTGCCATTGTCATCAAGAACATTTCTTTTGCTATAAAGAAAGAGCAACTGCTTGACATCATGACAAAACTAAACCTCCCGCTCCCATATGCGTTTAACTACCACTTTGACAATGGCGTGTTCCGCGGGTTGGCATTTGCCAACTTCAATACCCCAGAGGAAACAGCTATGGCCGTCAATGTATTGAATGGTCGAGAAATAGGTGGTCGTAAGTTGCGTGTAGAGTATAAGAAAATGTTACCTGCGCAGGAACGTGAACGCATTGAGCGGGAAAAGCGTGAAAAGAGAGGTCAATTAGAGGAACAGCACAGAACGGCATCTAGTACCTCCCTTAGAAGCTTAGCTCAACAGAATATCAGCGCTTTAGGCGGCATAGGAAGTTCTGCAGGAGGTACACTGAGTGCTCCCGTAGGGCATTTAGGGGTCAACGGAGGAACGGTATCTACTCCGCCAACTGTAGGAAGTGGTACAGCAGTGGGAGCCGTAGGAATGGCTCCAACAGGTTCAGGTGTAGCATCCAATACCGGAAATGCTGCCTCTGCTAGTGCTAGCGCTGGGAATAGTGGCAATGACCGTCTGTATTCCTCTGTAGCGCACTTCGCACCTCCACCAGTGGATTTAAACGACCCAGAAACATTGGACATTTTTATTAAGCTGATGTTATTCAAGGAGGAGAAACAAATTCCGGTAATCAACCAAGTGTCATACGTCTCGTTTGTTCCCATTCATCAAGAATTGGCATTTTCCCAAAACATAACTCCTCAGCAGCGCAAAACAGTGTCTGCTGTGGCGCAGCATTTGGGATTACTGGAATCTTTTGATGGGGGTTATATACTAATCAAAAGGGCCGAGAAAGTGGGTACGCTTCATGGGATCTCGAATCTGACGAACGTTTCTGTTCATCCTTCGTCGGGAACTTCTTCTTTGTTTAATAACTATGGATCGCAACCATCGACTCCCATGCAACTGTCTTCAAACTTTACTGGTGGCTCTATCAATTCGGCCACGAATGCAACTTTTGGAGGAGTGTCTAATCTGGGGTCTATGGGCAATGTGGGCTCAGGACTTTCCGGAGTTCCAGCAAATGGACTTTCTTCTGGATTATCCACAGGTCCTGTTTCTTCCAACGGGTTCCCCTCGTTGATTCGCTCACACTCCGCCGGATTGATAGGCCCTGCCCACTCCAGAAGACAGCATTCTCCCCGTGACGCACAAGCCGGGCTGGCTGCTGGTTCATCTGCTGCCTCTACTGCCAATGGTCAGCCGCTGTCTTCTTCTGATTCAATTGGATTAAGTGGCAGCTCTAACACTGGTGCTGGTGTTAATGGCAACACTATCCCGCTAACAAGCTCAACATTACAGCAGTTGCAAAAGCAACAACAACAACAGCAGCAGCATCATCAGCTACAGTTGCAACAGTCGCAGCCTCCACCTACCTTGCACCACTCGAGCTCAAATGTGTCCTTGTTGAGATCCTCGGGAATGAGACAGGCTAGCGGCTTCCAGCAGTCTCCTTTCCAGTCATCTTTTTATACTCCCGCAGTGCTGACGGCGACCCACACTGGCCAGTCTTCACATCATAACTCCTCCTTTTATCCATCGGGGATCATTAATGACCCTACAGGAGGAACTCTTAATAGCACTATGAGCAACAGTGGCAGTTTGTATAACAGCTACCAGCAACAGCAACAACAATTGCAACAGCAGCAACAGCAGCAGCAGCAGCAGCCGCAAAGGACAGGTGACTCTATGGGCTCAATCAACACTATAAACACTACCTCAAACTTCTTTGGTAATACCTCCACTCTTGCTCAGCACCAGTCGCACTTGGGCAAACCCGATGAGCTACTGTCCAGAATTGGCGGGCTATCGTTCGATTGAATAACGATTTACGAACTGATCGATAGAATCACAATGCAGTTGTACATTGGCACATGTACGACCGTGAAAGTGCGATTGTACGACCTACAAATGTTATGACTACGCTATGACTATACACTGCAGTTGAGCGAGCGGCGATGGTAAAAGCCGCCAGCTGCACTGCTCAACCATTATGATTACGATCACGAGATCACGAGTTAAATACATTTTTTTATATAAACTAATATTGCTTTGTACTCAGTGTGGCGAATCGTGTATGTAGAGGGGGTTGCTGTTGCATACTGACCAACTAGAAGAGTCAAGGATTTGCAAGTGTGATTTCCCCCAAAAGTTATCTCAACTCGCTCTACCGCAATGTTTTCCAGAAGACTTGGATTTTTTCGCGAAGCTAAAGACGCGTAATGCATGCCTCCCAATTCTTTTAGAGCTATTTGACAGATATGTCCGAAATCAGCGTTGGCAATCTTAGGTGTATAACTTTAGCCACCGTGTTGATTCTCTCTTAACAAGACATAAATTGATTATGACGAGCATCCGACAGAGACGGGGTGAGGGTGTAATTGATTTAGACGCCGGCTCCATTGCGTCAGCGGTGAGGGACGATGCCGATAAAACTGGAAATTTCGCTAGCGCTGTCCTGAGCGCCGACTCTTCGGCGTCGGCCAAGTCGCCCAAATCAACCGCTAATAGGACCAAATTTTTCCTGACGAAACTAGAACCCTTAGTAACTTTACTGCTTACTATAGCTGCATTCTGGACTCGTTTGCACCGTATATCAGAGGCTCAAAAAGTCATTTGGGACGAAGCACATTTTGGGAAATTTGGGTCTCAATATTTAAAGCACGAATTCTACCACGATGTGCACCCACCATTAGGCAAAATGTTGATAGGACTCAGCGGTTGGCTTGCTGGTTATAATGGTTCATTTGTGTTTGAGGCTGGCGCCGTTTATCCCGACTGGCTGAACTACACGGATATGCGCCGGTTTAACGCGGTATTTTCCGCGCTATGTGCACCAGTGGCCTACTATACGGCACGGGCCTTAGGCCTGAGTTACTTTTCCGTACTGCTTGTGGGATTGGCTGTGGTATTTGAAAATAGTTACGTGGCTCTGGGTAAATTCATCCTGTTAGACTCAATGCTGCTGTATTTCACCTGCACCACTTTCTTATGCTTAGCGGAGCTCCATAGACGGAGAAATAGAGAGTTTTCTACTTCGTGGTATATCTGGATGGTTCTTGAGGGAATCAGCATTGGCTGCGTGTGCAGCGTAAAATGGGTTGGTCTTTTCGTGACGGCCTTAGTGGGAATATATGTTGTTTTAGACCTCTATCTGAAAGGATGGGACATTGTAGAGGAGGCTCAGGCGAACGGTGTGTTCCCACGCAGGAAAGTGGGCACTTATATCCAACACTGGATTGTCCGTATTGTTTGCCTCATTGTAATTCCTATTATCATTTATACGGCTTCGTTCTATGTCCACTTTTCTCTATTGAGAAAGTCGGGGTCGGGCTCGTCCTCTATGAACACTCTGTTTCAGGCAAACCTAGAAGACTCTCCTATAGTATTGGGACCAAGGGACGTAGCTTATGGCTCCAAAGTCACGATTCGCTCACAGGGTGGATCCCCCAACCTGCTTCATTCGCATGGCTCAGCGTACCCTTCTGGCTCTGGACAGCAGCAAATAACCGTGTACGGATTTAGCGATGGGAACAATGACTGGATTGTTGAATTTCCAAGAGGCTGGGACAGTGCAAGAGGAGAGGCTTTTGCGACTGGGCCTAACCACACCATCTTTCTTACCGACGGGGCCACAATTCGTTTGCAGCACGACTTTACCCATGCCAATTTGCATTCCCATGCCATCAAGTCTCACATAGCTAAGGGCCACTACGAGGTTTCGGGATACGGAAGTGAGACTGTAGGCGACAACAAGGACAACTGGATTGTAGAGATTGTTCGCCAGGTGCACTCTTCTGACGGAGAGTACGCCAAGTCGCACGAAAGTTCTAGAGAGTATGAGAAACGCGTGCACCACGTCTCGACGAGCTTTCGTCTGCGGCACCAGGTACTTGGCTGCTATTTGGCCACACCAGGCACGTCGTATCCGGCCTGGGGATTCAAGCAAGGTGAAGTCGTTTGCAAGAAAGGGTCTTCCAAAAGTGATAGGTCTACTTGGTGGAATATTGAATCTAACATAAACGCCAACATGACAGTTGATACTTCCTACAAGTTCCCTAAAAACAAATTCTGGGATGATTTTTTTATGATCCAGAAGTCGATGATGGCTTCGAATAACGCACTGGTGCCAGATCCCATGAAGTTTGATGAGATTGCTTCTGAGTGGTGGGAATGGCCCATCTTACACCAAGGTTTGAGAATGTGTGGTTGGGGAGCTGCGAACGTGAGGTACTATCTGTTGAGTAATCCTTTCACAACCTGGGCGTCTTCCCTTTCCATAGTGGTATTATGTTTACTGATTCTTCGATTGGTTATTCTTTGGAACAGACAGTCGCTGCAGTTGAACAATACCCAAGAGAACTGGTATTTTACAATGAACGGCATATTTCCTCTTCTAGGCTGGACTTTGCACTATCTGCCTTTTGTTGTCATGGGAAGAGTTACTTATTTCCATCATTACGAGCCGGCGCTATACTTTGCCATCTTTGTTATGGCGTTTGTACTCGATTATGCTACGCATAGGACGAACAACTACGTGAAATTTGCGATACACGTGACAGTATACGCTCTTGTTGTAGGAACTTTTGCCATATTTTCGCCTCTATGCTTCGGTATGACTGGAGCTACTGCTCCATACAAGTATTTGAAGTTACTTCCCGGCTGGAAGGTTGTTTGAGTGGCAGCTGCCAAAAGGCGACTACATAATGATTGCTGTACTAGTATTAGGTACGTTGGTATAGGAATAAATATAAGTAACGGATATCGAATAGAAGGAAGTTGTTACTTCTGTTTAAGCAATTTTGGTCCTGACCACTAGCAGGTAATGCCATAATCAAGTATATTGACAACTTTATACATTCTTACACCAAATAGTGGCGCTTCCCCAACGGTAATCATTTAGACTGTAATTAAGGCATACAGAAAGAACACAATAGTGCCAGTTGGCTTTGCTATACAATAGTAAGTGTCTGTAGGTGTACTCAAGTCCATTGCGCGTCCTCATAAATTTCCCCAAAAATATAGATCGCATCTAAAGTTAATTCAATACATCCGAACACCGGTAACCGAAAGGAGAAAATCTAACGCGTAAAGGTAACAGTACAGCGACACGTCAACACGGGTTGTTAATCCTCTGTATAACTTCACCATTTTCGGGCGAGTTGTTGTGTACTTCATTGCATCGCCTTTGCTTTGCTAAGAAAAATAGACTATTGCTTTTATTTGCTACGATAACGCGTGACGGCGATTAGTGAATCTCACATAATCAGGTAGAGCGAGAAGCCCATACCCAAAACACCAAGGGAAGGCAATATAACAGGTTCTTAGCAATAAAACTGTTAATCCCAAATTGATTATTTGAACATTAACTTTTGACCATCAATAAGCGAGCAAACCATTGGCCAGTTTAGTTACTTCCCACATCACATTGAAGTAAGCGACCAAATGATCCAAGTTGACCAGCTCCTCGCTAAAGATAGTCCCCTCGCTCACGTGTGGCTTGCTGCTAACCTTGAAAAGAAGCTGACTAAGCAGCAGCTGCTCAATACCTCTGTTACTGAGTCGACAAAAGCCATTGTCGCTTCCTCATATGTGGCAAACAGCTTATCAGATAAAATTAGATTGGGCGCACCCAACGGCAATCACAGACTAAGTGAGATTAGCCACGATGACGATGTCAATCGCTCAGTTTCAGAATCTGATTTAGCACCAAATGGTAATGCCCAGTCGCATGGAATAGATCCCCTTGGATTGAGATTAACAGGTCAATTGCTCTATGGATGCGTGCGTATATATGCTCGTCAGACGAAGTATCTATACGACGATGCAGCCGACATTGCTCTCAAGGTTAAAAGCACCTTTCAAGCTGGCCAATCTGTACTTCTACCGGTGGAGTCTACTGTGATTTCCTCTCTGAAGAATATTACATTACAGGATACACTGACTGATTTAGATCTGTTGGTTGATCCGTTCAACTACGGAGCCGTCCCTGACTTCAGTGCTGACGTTTCTGACCTTAGCCCATCTGCCAACAACAATAGCGCAAGTGCCAGCAATTTGCATGCCAACTTCCCCACCTTAAGAACGACTAGAGCCAATAACTACAACAGAGTTAGTTTTGGAGAGTCCCAGTTACCCGAAGAGGATGACTCAATCGATGCAAATGATGCTATGGACACCTCTGTTGAGTTTGGTAGAGGGCTAGATGCCGAATTAGATGACCTCGCTGGAGTAGACGATGACTTGGACTTGCATCTTGATCTGGGCGAAGAGGGTAGCTCCAGAAATGCCGACAAATCAAGCAAGCTAAGCAAGTCAAATGCAGCTGCTGATACTGGTGACGCTGATATCTCCATAGAAGCAGGAAGAGCTGAGGACAGTGCGATGAATCTTTCGAATATCGACAACGAGGACTTTGATTACGATGTTGCTTTGCCAGATTTTGAAGAGCCCCAGCTTGATGCTGGCCGTTTAAGCGATGGAGGAGATTACAATGAGTTCGACTTTGGTGGATCTACTCCTTTGGGTTACAGGGATGAATCCGGTGCGAACGACTCTCTCTTACCAACTCCTCCACGTTCACGCAGTCACAAGAAGCGTCATATGAGCTATCGCCTTACCGATGTGGTTCGTACCGCTCGCAAGCGTGTTGTCAAGGATGATGTGGTTGAGATTTCTTCGGAAGAAATGCGTGCTAACCAGCGGAACTACCAGAAAATGCATGGAAGAACTCTGGGCGATAGCGGCAACATTACTGACATAACAATACAACTCAACGGAAGGGATAAAATCAATTTACTATTCTCATCACTGGATTATTCTGGTGTTTTCTATCAGAGGATGGCAGGTACTAATGTACAAGATGCTAAGAGAAGACGTCTAGAGGCTGGTGGCAATCCTAATGTGCCATTGGAGGGTGAAGATGAAGCCGAAGAAACAGCTTTCGGAGACAACGATGACTTCAATGCCGGTTACGGATTCGACTTAGGCGATACTGATTTTGGTGATATCAACGTAGAAGAGGATGGAAATGAGAACATCAAGGACGCTAATGTTGACAGCGCTGCTATAAGCGGCAACGATGTCAACGGTGTTAATACAGCATCACAATCGTCGGATGATAACGTGGACACCTCATTCACTGCGCAAAGAGATGCTGCCACCGGTATATCGTCAGCTACCAAGCAAATTGCGAGCGTGATCAAAAAGAGTATGGGTGATGATGCCAGCGTTACTTTCTCTACACTAATGGCTGCCGATATCGACAGTGATAATGCCCTCTCTCATAATCCGCGCAAAGAGGCCACGAGAGCTTTCTTCGAGCTGCTTGTGTTGGGAACGAACGATACTGTGACTTTGAAGCAGGAGCGTTTGTTTGGCGAGATTACAATCGAGTCAAAGCCTGCGTTGTTTGATGCTTTTGTGTAATAAAGTACTCTTGTGTAATATTGAACGTTGTAAAGTATACAAACTTATCTTGGAACGTAACTAACTGACATGATCTTTGCTTCATGTAACTGTGAAATGCCTCAGGCCATATGCTTGTTCCAATCGGGTATACAGTATACCAATCTATGTCCGACTGCTCATACCGTATATTATTACGTACCATTACAAACGCAGCAATTGAGCCATTCTTGAAGCCGTCTCCAAGGTATCCTTTTGAGTAAGCTCACTGCCGCACTCGTAGGTGAAAGTCTCGCCTTCAGCTGAACCAGCGGCTACAAAACGGCCATCCAAACTCCACTGAACACTGTTTAAAGCGGCATGTTTACTGTCTTCGTCAGCTTTTACACTTTTTTCAACCACAGGGCTCACCAAACTCCTGCAAAGATCAAACAGTAATATGTTTCCACGAAGGTCAACAGCAGCAAATTGACTAACATGATTTGGTCGCCAGGCTACGGCAAAGACAGCCCACTTCGTGTGTATTGTCAAAATATCTTTCAAAGAGTTTGCCAATTGCTCAGACTCGTCATTTGCATTGGAGACAGAGTTGACGTCAAACGTACCGCTTATCTCAGATGCACCCAGCTTGTGTAATCGAATAGTGAAATCTAGGCCGCAACTGAGAAACAAACCATTCAATTCAACGAGCCTATCAAACTTGTTTGAATGTGCCGAAAGAGAAAGCACAGGGGCTTCAGGGTGGCCTGCAAAGAGGTTCTCCTCATCCAATCCCACTTTGCTATCTACAGAATCAAAAAGACGGACTCTGTATATCCAACCATAGGACGTTCCAATCATGAGATGACCAGGATCAGTGGGAAGTTGCACCATGTTTGTCACTTTCAAAAACTGCAGTTTTCTAGGAAAACGTAGCTTTATTGGGTCCTTGATCGGTCGAGAGACGAGATCTACTGACCAGAAACTTATATGCCCGTCACTAGAAACAGTGATAATTGAATCAGCGTTAAGTAAAGAGTTATAGTTATCCTTTTTCTCACGCTCTTGGCTCTGGTGGGTCTGATATATTGCTACTATAGGCTGGAAATGGAAATTAGAGCCACTCGTCTTGAAGGAAGTTTGTAAGGTTGGGTATCTCGTTTTTGAGGTAAAGTCCCATCTGTAAACACGCCCATTTTTGCCTGCTCCAAATACTTGGTTGGACTTGTGCTTAGCAAACTGCGCTACAGTGATTACAGAGGAAGACAGCAAGATAAACTCGATCGAAATCGTTTTTACATTCCACACGATTACCAGGCCCTGTGGTTTGTCATTTGCCTCTACAGGTGTGTCATAAGACGCCAACAATAGCTCAGGAAAGAAGGGTGACCAGTCGATAGATGTGACAAGCCTTTTTGGGCACAATTCTTGGTCAAAGAGAAACGATAAATTTTTAAGAGGTTCCTCCTTCCTGGCCAACACATTTTGGTCAATCTCGCGGGCATAACCGCTTAGACGATTTGGGTTCTCTTCGCCAATACCTTCGAGGTTTATGTCTGTTATAGACAGAAAGGAAGCGTCCATAGCGTCAATGGACGCATCGGGATCACCACCGATTAGTTTGCTGACATAAGCGGCCGTCTGTGAGTGAGCATCTTGAGTTCTTTCCCCATTGTGTGAATCTTGGACGGACTGAAACGCTTCTAGCTTTTGTCTATACTCATCCTCCAGCTTTTCTCGTATCTCTTTCTCCAATTTCTGTTTTAATTTCCTCTCTCTTTCCTCCAACTCTTGCTCTATAAACCATTCATCTGTTGTCTCTATACCTTTCTCATACATGACAGCGGGCACAAAAGACTGCTTTTCAGCCATTGCTTTTGAGCCAGAAGTAACGTCGCTATCAACATTTTGCTCCATTTCTTCATTATCATCGCTTAATTCTGCCAGTATTCGCTTCACACTGTCAGAATTTGGTCTTGTGCTAGATGCTGTATTGGGTTCACCAGCCACGACACCCACAGCTGTCGCATTCTGTATTTCTGCCGTTCCAGGGCCATTTTTGGCCTGATTTGTCTCCTTAAGAGCTCTTTGACGCCGAAGCTCTTCAAGCTTACGTCGCTTCTCCTCTAACAGCGCCTTTCTATCCATTGAGTCTCGAGGTATTGAAGAAATAGAGCAGTGATCACTGGTGTTTACATAGGTGAAATATCGCGCATGCTCAAAGATTCGCGCTACAAACTTGGGATCCTCTTTAACAAAATCTCTGGACTGTGGTATAGTGATATACGGATCATAGACAAGGAGGCTCTTCCTTAAAGATATGAGAGCTATCCGATATCCACTAAAGGTCTACCCTACCTACAAAAAATTTCAATTTCTGTTGTTTAAAGCACATCTCCGATCAGTGTCATCTCAATAATCCCCAAAAACTTGTATTGATCTGAGGATGCAGCTCAGTACACTGATTCTGGGAAAGTTACGTCACAATGACAAGCCAAACCAACTAGGTTCTATTCAAGTTCAGTTGCTTTCACGGTTGAGGCATTTGACTAGTCTTAGGGATATTGTGCAGCTGTCGTCCCTCGTCAACCTTCTGGCTCCGCAGCCACCCACCGCGGGCACGTGATGTGCGAGACTCGCGGTATTCTCGCGTTCGCGATCGCGACACTCTTACGTTGACGCGTCTGCATCTTGACTTTTCATGGTTCATTGACTCGTTACCGCAGGGCCCGAGCTTCTTAACAACTACGACCAAACGACAAAGTCTCATAATGAACATTCAAGATATCCTCTCGGGCTTTGAGAAGAATGCCCGCAAGAACAAGTTCTCAGTGGAGAAACAACGCCACAACGACTATGTTGAACTTACGCGAGCATGGATCGAGGAAAGACTAGTACCCGAGCTATTGCCCTACCGTGGAGAGCTTTTGGACCGTATTTTGCTACGATTACAAGAACAGGTTGAGTTAATTGAGCTAAACTCTATAGAGCTGCAGCAACGGCGGGATATAAAGCTGCTGTTGGTGGTAGTAGAGAGCGAGCTGGACAGAGTAAGCTTCTTGGTGCGTGGATATACGCGGGCCCGGCTCGCGAAGATCGACAAATACGCGGTGTTTTTCCACGCCAACGACGAGCACGCGGTGAACCTGTCGACCAATGAGCACGCGTACATGGAGAGGCATTTACAGCTGTTGACAGAGCTGTACAACAAGCAGTTCCTGGGCAAAATGCCTGAAGGATTACAGGCATTGGATGAGACCACTGGAGGGATCTCAATGGTCGAGGAGCCAGATATGGATTCTGCAGTGTTTGTCAAGGTGGTTCGCGATGGGTTTACCGCGGTTGAAGGTGAGAACCTCGAGCTTAAGGGAGGTGAGATTTACGTGCTACGCTATAGCGCAGTGAGGGATTTGGTGAAGATTGGCGACGTGGAAGTGATATAGCAGCGGTGGGGCAGTTAAGTTTGCAAATAGGCCACGAGAGAATCTTGTTTGTATTGAACTAGTGCGAGCAGTTGTTCGCGGTAGCTTTATCGTGTTCCGCGGTAGCGAGGGTTATCATTCAATTACGCTTTCTGATAGTGGGCGTCGCATCACACAACTAAGACGCACCAACTCTCAAAATGATATGCGAAAGTGCTCAAACCCCTCTCAAGGGCAAAGAAAACATGAAACTAGTTGTTTAGTCAACACGCTAGCATCCACCGCGTAGACTTTACAGTAAATTCGACCCGCGATAATCACAAGGCGTCGCGATAATTACCCACAGGCATAATAATTTCATACATATCTAATGCATTCATCATACTCCTACTAGCGTAAGCTACGTTGGCTATTTAAGCTGACTGTTTGTGACACAATTGAGCATAGCTTACCATAGCTATTACGACTATTCATTTAGTGCACTTACCCCACCGCATCACTTGGTATTGCCCCATTACAACGACAAAACCATCACCTCGGCTAAGCGAGGTACACCACATCTTCTATGGGGTCACATAACCCCTCGCAGTCAGATGCTTCTGAAAACACCACTGGCAAACTGAGCCGCAAGTTCCCTCACTCTCTTTCATTTTCCAACACCTTCTACCACCCAAACTCTACACCTTCTACTCAGTCTTCACGATCTCATGCTTCACCCACTGGCTCTCCGGCCACTTCGCCAGGTATAAGCGGCCCAGGAGGAACGGGAGGTGCCGGTGGCACTGGCATATTATCAAATACAGCAACTTCTATTCAGCCAAGCAGCTCGCAGCGACGAACAAGTTCTTCTTTGAAGCGGATGGCTATGAACATCTACGGTGGCTCATCTATGCATAGTGATGGCAGTAATTCTAGCACACTGAACAACAATGCTAATAGTTCTTATGCCCAGGGCTCACCTCCCATTACATCAGACTCGACTCATGCCAAAAACAGGTCACCAGTTAATGCACCTTACTACTCTTCTACTGACGCTGATAATTACCATCGCTCTACGACCCGCCGGAGCCAAGGCAACGGGTATTTCCCCCCAGTTTCACCGCCAACGACCTACCACGCACCTTCAGAGATTGTGGCAACTGCCATGTCCAACGAAACACCAAATCTCTTCCTTATTGCCGGCCCCAAACTTATGCAGTTGGTGAAAGTGTCCGTCTCGGAGATCACTTTGGCTAACGAACTTGCTCTAGGTGGTACAAACACTCCGGCCGCTACACGGACAGCCTACACGGGCATCACCGATGCCTCGTTTGGCTACCAGCAGCATGGCCGTACCGTCGCTGTCTCGACCTTAGGCGGCTCTATCCACTTGTATAACTTAAACAGGGGAAATCGCGTGCGAACGAGCTTAACAGGCCACAAGCGTGCTGTAAACTCGCTCGCTTTTAGCGCTTTGAGTCCTCATACATTGTTTTCTGGTTCGCAGGACGGAACAGTGAAAATTTGGGACCTGAGAGCTAAAGGAACGCGTGCCCAGATTACTCTCCAGGGTAATGCTGACGCGGTCAGAGGCGTCCAGGCTTCTCCACGCTCGGGGAAAGTAGTAGCGAGCATCTTTGACTCTGGTGTTATTAAGCTCTGGGATATTCGTAAACCAGGGCAGTACCAGCGCAAATTGAATGCCCATACCGGCCCTGGTTTAACCCTGGATTGGCACCCAGAGCTCGATTACATAGTCAGTGGTGGTCGTGACCGGCAAATCCAGGTGTGGGACGTGAGCAGCGGAAGCAATGCGTCTGTCGCTTCTAGCGCGTCCAGTTTCCCCCAAAACATAGTCCAAAATTTTACTGCAGGCACCTCTACGCCAAACCTCAGCAACACCCCTCATTATGTCATTCACACTGCTTCAGCTGTGTCGAAGGTACGTTGGTGCCGTGGTCGTGGTAATGCTTCACCTCTTACGACAGATATAGCCGCTTGTTTCCTCAGCGACAACCCTTCTGTAGAGATATGGAGTCTGGCCAGAAAATATGTAGCACGCAGCGTAATCACAAGCCACTCTGCTCAGGTAACTGGCTTGATATGGAAAACTCCCCGGCACCTAGTTAGTTGTTCACGTGATAAAACCCTAATGCAGCACGATGTGCTCCAGGAGCCAAGACCTCTGGACAATTTGCCGCTTGCGGCCTGCGCTTTTAGCCCCACAAACGGCGGAATAGGCGCTGACTTAACGTTTATAGTGCAGAATAAGGATGAGTTTGAGGTAACAGATATAAGTGCGATTCCTCTCGGAGAAAGTCGGGGTAGTAATTCGACTCGCTCTCACTCTAACAACACCGTACACTCTGACCACGCTGCACTTACTGCCAAAAACGCAGGAGCAACCACGACTTCTACCGCAAACAATATTATTTCCACCTCGACCTCCCCACAGAATCTGCACACTTCAAATCAATCTAATACCTCGATTTCCCTTCATAACTCTTCGCCGAAAGGGCCAATGGGATCGTTTGGCTCCTTTGGAGCCTTTAGCACTTTTGGTTCTGGCCCCAACTCAGGAGTCACTTCAGGACTTACCTCAGGTCCGACTTCGGCACCCACGACTGCGCCGCATACGAACCCAACTACTTCAGACAACACTAATAACCCGAACACTCCCGTGAACGAAGATCCTTTTGCACTCCCGAGCAACGCCCCAACTCCCTATGCTCTTACAGCCACTGTTCCTACGCGAGCAGACGCGGCGGCATTTGCTTTTTTAAGTGCTAATTATTTGCTTGCCATTCCTGATGGCATGGATATTGAGTCTGTATGTGAGTACAACGCGTGTATTGCAGCCAGCGCTTCCCGTTTTAGAGACTGCCAAATGTGGCGCACTCTACGTGCAAGCTTACTTTTTGGGCCAAACGATGAAGTCGACAACATTGAAAATGAATCTGAATGCGACAACTCTGACAGTGATAACCACAAACCTCTAAGACAGCGAAACTCCTCATTGCATACAACAAAGTCAAGAACTAGTTCTGCTCTTTTGACGGAAGACTCCGAGTCTCACTACGAGTCATCTCATAGACACAGTATTCATACAAGGGGCTCTTCTGCTAGTGTCTTGGGTTCTCTAGGTTCATACTCCGATCACCAGTCGTTCCCTGATAGCAAGCGTTCTAGCTTTGGGGCCTCTGCATCTGGTCTGTCTTCAGGTAATGCCGGTCTGCTTGCTCATCTGAGGAAAGCTAGCACAATAAATAAGCTGGAAGTGGCCTCGTTGTCACAGAGACTGAAGGAGACCGAGGTTGGCGATGAAAGTGCCATTATCGATGATGAGGATGGGCCTGATTTGCCTGAAAGGAAGGAGATGGTTTCAGATTCTCAGCTGAACTTGCATAACGACTCTTCGACACACTCTAAAGACTTTGCTGACCCCAATGCTCAACCCCCTGATGTTGGGGTTGCCGTTCAAAGTACAGTTACTAATGAGGAGCCTGCCGAAGTTGCTGAGCCATCTTCTGTTGCCTCAAGTGAGCCAAAGGCTGTGCCCATTGATATAGCTGGGCAAAACAGTGTACCAACAGAACCAGATCTTGCTCCATCCGGCGGCTCCCAAACTTCTCGTCTTCCTGTCTCACCTCAGCGTTACAATGGATTCTCGTTTAGCGGACCAGCTCCAGACTTTGATGACGAAAGGTCGCCTCGTAGACACCGCTACTCTCATCTGTCCCACCAATCTCGTCCTTCCTTTAACTCTAACGGTTCTTCTTTTAATAACAGTGAAACTTCACGGATGGCCCTCTCATCCTTCACTAATTCGCTGCCTAACTCGCATTTTCGCCGAAGCTCTTTTCACCCTGAGACTTTAACAGCACCTGCCAGAGGCGACTCTGGTGAGACGGATGATAGTGGCAGTTCAAGCCATAAACAACCATTAACAGCAGGATCATCATTGGGAAAATCGCGTACATACAGTACACGCAGTGGACGTAGCGCTCGTAGTCAACTCACCTCTGCTCTGAAAGGTGAAGCGAAGGGTCAGATGGAAAACAGTGAAAGCGAGAGGGAGGAGCAGAGAAGAGACGGTAAGGACGACGGTGTGGCCCCCAAACCTAAGACCTTCAACTCGAAAACGCCTCAAGTTCCCTGGTCTGCTGCCCAATTGATAGCAAAAGCAATGGAGTATGCCGTCCATCAAGGAGATGCGGTAATGTCTGCAACGTTGGCGTTACTGTTTTCCAGTAAATTTCCCCACAGTATCACGCACAGTCAGGCTGAAGAATGTGTCTACATGTACCACGAGCTACTCAAAAGGAAGGGTCTATTTAGCACAGCTGCTAGTGTTCTCCGCATAGCTTCGAAGGATTTTGAAGTAATGCGCTCTTTAGGCCAGACAGACACATCATTTCGTACCTTCTGCAATACTTGTGGTAACTTGATTGTAAATGAAGACAAAAAAGAGGAGCACGCAAAGGACCCAGAGGTAGATTTTGCGTACTGGTACTGCTCACGGTGCAGCCATACGCAGGGTGGCTGCATATACTGTAACGAACCTGTTAAAGGAACTGCAGTTGCTCTGCCATGTGGACACAAGGGCCATTTTGGTTGTTTAAAGAGCTGGTTCTTGGAAGAGGCCCAGACAGAGTGTCCTACTGGATGCGGATCAAAGCTAGTTTGAATTCCATTACTGCTGTATTATGTACAGAAGTGTATACTCAGAGCCGAAACAGTCCTTTCGTCTGTTAGATAGAGTTCAGGCTTGTTTTACTACCTCTCTTAGCTCTCGACAATTGATGCCAAATAATTATAGGGACAGACTGTGCTTCCCCCATGTAGTCGAGACTACTTAATGTCGTATCATTAAATATATCCAACATAGTATAGACACTATATTTACACTGTTATTGCCGGCATAACAGCACTATTACATGCTCCTTACTTACTCTATGCGTTCACTCACAAAATCATAGAAGTACTCAAAGTAATGATCACCTGCAATTGTATCATTGTGAGAAGCGTCGGGAAACTCGTGCCATTCCTTATAGGTAGAGTTACTCAGTTCAAACAGCTGCTTCATGTGCGCTGGTGGAACAATTTCATCTTGAAGCCCACTGAAAAAAAGCATGGGAACATGACTAGGAACCAACTCTATCAGAGATTCAGATTCCCATCTCTCGTGACAGAAGAATGTCACCCATTTCAAAAATGGCATGATGTGAGGGATTACTTTACGGATTCCAAGGAATGTGTTTTCCAGCACTATACCTGCAATCATTTCATGGTATTTGGCGGCAATATACAGTGCAACTGCCCCACCGAGAGAGCGACCATAAAGCACAATTGCACTTTCGGCAATTTGGGGCTTGGTTTTGAGAAAATTCATTACAGCATCAGCGTCCAATTTCAAACCAGCCTCTGAAGGAGTTCCAGTAGACTTTCCGTACCCTCTATAAGAGTAGATTACAACATTACAGCCCATCTGCTCGTAAAATAGTTTACAAACAGGTAAAAAATGGCCCATATTTCCGGCATTGGGGCATAGGACTAAAATCGTCTTCTCCCGCTTCTCTCGCTTTCCCGCACTGGGATTCTGAGCAATGATAAACATCTTTAGAGTTTCACCATCTTTGGTGGTTATTTCAACATCTTCATAATCTGGCATCCCAAAGACGTCAGGTGTTTGTACGTTGCCCCTAGCATCGTTCAAAAAGGAAGGATAAACCAGCATATTTTGGAAGGCATAGAGCCCCAGTAGGGCAAAAGAAGCGACTGAGACCCCTACTGAGAGAGACAGCTTTAAATATTTGGGAATCACCGTGAATTTCCCCGAATGAAAGGATGAACCAACCAATGGTAGGCTATACAAAGATGATGGTACAGCTGCTTGGCCGGTGGCTTCGGTGGTCATGGAGTTCACTGGAAAGAAGCGGGACGAATGACGTGAAGTGTTGTGGAGTGAGAGAAATTGTTGTGAGCCAGTTTAATGGTGTAGGGGTGCGGGAGACTAGCTTGACTAGAGCCCAGAGAGCTTGACATTGAGTGCACTCGTTGGCGGACTACAGGCCATGGAAGTGTCCAGACCTACAATCGTCATAGTATATGAGGTCTATGAAAATTTTTGTTCAATACGGACATACCGTTAACTATATACATTTATGTCGCAACCAGCAAAGCTATTCGATATCGAATTCGTCATCCCGATTAGCTCAACGATTGACTAAAAGTGAGCTACAGATATAAGACATCATCTAGCTTCAATCAACTGGCCATTATTCAAGATAGTGCTTACAACAGTTAATCAGTTGTGTCA
Organism: Wenyingozyma naganishii; assembly: GCA_003706235.2. Lineage (NCBI taxonomy): Eukaryota > Fungi > Ascomycota > Pichiomycetes > Pichiales > Pichiaceae > Wenyingozyma > Wenyingozyma naganishii. Next base: position 64,355 of record PPKS02000015.1, on the reverse strand, counting down.
ACCAAGCTAATAGTGATTTACGCTCTATCTGATGCTCCTAGACAACACTTACGGTTAAGTTTTCACAATCTTCTACTGGGGAAACATCCTCCTAGCAGTAACTCGTGATATACTCAATACCATGTCTTCTTCTCCTTCTCCCTGCGCTCGAGCCTCTTTCTATAACTCGTTCCTCTGTGCTCAACAAGCACGTCATCAGCCTTCTCCAAAGCCTCTTCGATTTTCTTATGTCTCTCTTCAAATGTTCTCTCCCACTTGTGTCCCTTAGGCCTCAAAACACCACGTAAAATTGGCTTTGTGTCGTACTTCTCCTGGAAGAACTTGCGGTTATTTTGGAGGGCAGGTAGAAGGTCATGAACACCAAACTTATAGGCGAGCTTATAGAGATCAGCCTGCCTACGAGAAGAATAGATAGGATCGTGTAACTTGTTTGTCACTGGGTGGATATTGGGCAGGAAAGGGTTGGCGTCTGGTGCGTTTGTCCATGTTTTCTCCGTAGCGTACTCTTTGAATGGAGCTGGCGGATAGCGGGTAAAAAAGCGCTGAAGTTTCGACGGAAGTTTGGCAAACGCTTCGTTGGCTGTGAGACTGAAAAGTTTCTTCGCTGCTGACATGATGAACGGGGAGACCAGATGATTGCAGTGGTCGAGGAACGAGATGGAGAAGATGTAAGGCATGACGATAAAAGTAGTAAAAGCGAGAGGTTGAAAAATTCAGTGGTGTACGGGTGTTGGGATGTTTTATCAATGTGACATTGGCATTGTTGTGATGAGAGGTTGATGGGATGGACGGGGGTAAAGAATGAGTGGGTTGGCGTGCAAACAGTCTCTTCATACCGAGTTTAGTTTGCAAAGTAGTTGACAAGATTTCTCCAAAATTCTGCTGCTGGTTACGCGGTTGTACCTCACTGACGGCTGTAGATTACCTTTGTATCTGCGAGGAGTGTCCTTGATCAAGGAGGAGGCGAGAATGGCTTTGTCCATTGATCACCCCTAACATAATTCAAGTTAAAAATCAAGTTAAAAAGAATTAAAACTTTGGTCTCCAGTTTTTAATATACATTGAATGCACTGGCCTGGAGAAATGGACTAGTATTCATCAACTTTAGGAACCTATGTGGACTCCCAGTCAGATTTCAGTCTCTTCAACAGTTGCATGCTATTCTTGGATGTCCATCATTGTCTAACTGTGTTCTCTTACTTCAACTCCTCTATCTTTGCAAAGCATTTTCCCCCAAATGTTTATTCCCGCTAGAATGCTTGCGCACACCTTCCCGATGAGGTAATCTCAGCGCGCTAAATTTCAGTCTAACTTTCAGACTCTTCATGCAACTTTTGACTCATCTGCAAAGGACTCTTTCCACTGATCTCTTCTGTTCAAGGTTAAGATATACAATGGTCAAGGCTGCTACAGGGACGCTATTAAGCGCATCTTGTAGGGCACATGGAACTTACTTCAGTGGCGCAATCAATATTGCACAAGTGGCAAAGTTGACTACGTTGACCAAGGCGAACAGTGCATTGCAGGCCGTATTAGCCAAACCTACGATTGTCACTCAGCATGCAACTGTTGCTCATCCCGTAAGAGGCTACGCCACCAAATCAGAAAATCATATCAAGGAGACAGACCCCTTTCTTGTCACCACGTACTCTAGACCCCCACAGGTTTTTGAGAAGGGAAAGGGAAGTTATCTGTGGGACTTAGAGGGTAACCAATACATAGATTTCACTGCTGGTATAGCCGTGACAGCCTTGGGCCACTCCAACCCAGAGATTGCTAAGATCATGTTTGACCAAGCCAACACTCTGGTGCATAGCTCCAACTTATACCATAATATTTGGACTGGTGAACTGTCGAAGCAGCTTGTCAATAGGACCAAAGAATCTGGCGCTATGAAGGACGCGGCCAGAGTGTTTCTTGCCAACTCAGGCGCTGAGGCCAATGAAGCCGCCCTCAAATTTGCTAGAAAGCGCGGTAATTCCATTAATTCAGCAAAGACAGAGTTCGTAGCTTTTGAGACTAGTTTCCACGGCAGAACATTTGGTGCTCTATCCGTCACTACCAACCCTAAGTATCAAAAACCATTTGCACCACTGGTGCCCGGGGTCCGTGTCGCCAAACCAAATGATATCAAGTCAGTAGAGGCGGTAATCTCCGACAACACTTGTGGAGTTATCATTGAACCCATTCAGGGAGAGGGAGGAGTTCGTCCCATGGATGCTGAGTTTCTTGTCGAACTGAAGCAACTATGTCAAAAGCACAATGCCCTGCTTATCTATGACGAGATTCAATGTGGGCTTGGCCGGTCAGGTGCACTTTGGGGACACGGAAAGCTTCCCAAGGAGGCGCATCCCGATATTCTAACTATGGCAAAAGCTCTCGGTAACGGCTTCCCCATTGGTGCCACAATGATCACTGAAGATGTGGAAAAGGCTATCAAAGTTGGCGACCACGGTACCACCTACGGCGGTAACCCTTTTGGAGCTCGCATAGGATTGTACGTTTTAGACCAGGTATCGAAGCCTGAGTTTCTTGAGCAGGTGGAGCGCAAATCTGAGATATTTAAGGTGAAATTGAATGAGCTGAAAGAGAAATTTCCACATGATATTTTGGATGTTAGAGGGGAAGGTTTGTTGCTGGGTGTCGAATTTGCCAAGGATCCTTCTGCTATAGTTAGCAAGGCCAAAGATTTGGGACTGCTCATAATTACTGCAGGTGGCAATGTGATTAGATTTGTTCCTGCCCTGAACATTAAAGATGACGTTATTTTAGAGGGACTCAAAAAGTTGGACCAAGCTGTTGAAAGTGTGCTGGGCAATTAGTGGATTTCTAATTGACTAATAGGCGTTGAGTTATTGTTTGCAGCTGGCGGTCGGCACTTTAGCCACAGAACTGCAATCTAATAGACATGTGAACATGTATGGACCAGTCATAGGGCTAATTATTTCCTAGATTCTTGTACTAAAACATACTAAATACTCCAATCACTAATAGAAGTGAAAATGTATGAACTGCTTATCTAATAGTCTTGTCTACTGGTCGCTTCTATGCCTAAGGGATCAGATTGTCTCATTAATAATTAAAAAGGTATATAGTATACAAAAGGGCATATGAAGTGAAGGTTAGGTCTCGATATTGCAAACTGAACTAACTAAAAGTTAGGCAACCAGAGGAAGACCGTCACTGTCAATGTTCACAGACAGATAAAAGCCTGAAAGAATCGAAATGTATAACAGAATCAATATCGATCCTTTGAAATAGTTACTCTTCCCTTCCGCGTAGATATAGGTGAACATGTACACACTAACCAGCGAGGCAAAGAAATCCCACCTGGGGAAAACTAGCGTAAACATTTTGTTGATATCCTGTATAGTGTTTCTGTTGGACACACAAGAGTAGAGAGTCACAACAGGGATCTGCAGGAGACAAACTTGCAGAGCATAGGCAGATCCAATCTCCATAGACAGGGCCACATTTCCATTCATAGCGAATGATATGGCATTTACAAACTCGGTGGTGCTAGGAACGAGCGCAAAGACGGTAAGTCCAAGAAATTTCGGGTTGATTGGGTATACGGAGAGCACACCATCCACTACATTAACTAAAATCTCTGCAATTATAGCATAAAGCACGGTAGCAGAAAGTAAAATCGTTGTGGATTTGGCTCTCGACCAATTAGGAGCATCATGCCCACCTCCTTCGACGTGATTTCCTTGCGCAGGCTGAGGGGCATTCGAGTGCGCTGGTGTTTGCAACACCATTGGTCCGTTTTGCTGCGTTTTGTTCCTATCGGTAATAGATCTTCTCTTCTTCAAATTAGGATTGTCTAAGGAAAAAGATTTGATACTTGAGGAAATCCCACTCAGCTCCGGGGTGGGTGCGATATAAGGGCTAGGCAGCACTTCTGGTTTGCGCTCCTGTACAGTCGGGGTAGTCCATATTAATGCAGCATGGGTCTTGAGGGTGAACAAAAGGCCAATACTATACGCCAAAAAGAGTCCGATAGCGCAAATAACGGTGAAAGGACGTAGATAGTTGAGGTAGAGAGCATCTGCTGCAAGTGAAGGCTGGAAGAAATGGCAGCGTTGACAGTCCTCTCCAGCTTGTGCCCTTATTGGGTTAACATTAATTGCACTAAGGAGTGAGCTTGCGACTGAAGCGCTAACCGGACTACCGAGCCCGTTCTCTGGGGGAGTCTCTGCAACACAGTTGAAGCATCTCACTTCATACTGACCATAGATTTCGTATAAAATAGTTGGGGCCAGCATTACCAAGATGGAATACATTAGCATCGTAGAAGACACACCAGCAGAAGCTGGATTATAGCGCTGTGTCTTTCTGCGCAAAGCGCCTCCACACATAGAAGTACCTGGAAGCAACAGAACACCGCCCAAGATCGATCCGATCATCGATCCTTCCACAAGTTTACCCTTGCTCTGGTTGAGTGCCACACAATACAAAAATATCTCTACAATGGTAGAGAAGAAGGCATTGATGACCGCACCTAAGCCCATAGATGTCTGCGCAGAAATAGATGCAACGGCTTGCCCAATGAAATACGCCAGCGGTACAATGGACACAAGACACATTACAAAGATGAAGGGTGCACTAACAAAAAATGAGTCAAGATCCAAGTACTCTTTCAAAAAGTAGTAGTCAAAGATGGTCAAGACTACTAAAAACACCATGTTGATGAAAAAAATATTAGTTCCATCCACGGTGAATTTGTAGTAATGAAGCCCAAAAGACCTGTAAGTACAAATAAGAATGGACTCATCTGCCGTTGTGGCACCCGCTTTCTTCAGTGCATACTGCTTCTCTTCCTGGAAATTTAGTCCCAACGGGTGTCTCCTCAAATGGTAGCAAATTAGCACCAGAGCCTTAGACATGGGAATGGTGAAAACCGCCAGCCACAGAACAAGTGTGAAGAGATACATAAGAGGCTGCAAGAGGGTATAGTAGAAGGCGTAAAATGCAGCTCTTCCGATATTCCACTCACCCCTGCCAAAAAGCCGGACTGGAGTTTGTGCATATGAAGATTGCGGCGGGTCGGAATCATCAAATTGTGCATTACCTAGATTAGCATTACCAGCAGTAGACCTACCAGAAGGCTCTGGGTTGGCACCAGAATTTGCTGAGTTGATTTCAGCAGAAGTGGAGTCACCAATATGGCCACCAGAGACATTTTGATTCTCTTCGACCTCTGCAGCAGACTTATAATTCACTTCCTTAGCGTTGACAAGCGGGCTTACTTCAGAATCTGGTTGAGCCTTGGCTGGAGGTACCTTTGTATTTCCTGGAGCCCGCTTTCTTGGGGCATAAAACAGTCTGCCCTCTTCCTGAGTCCTCCATCTACGATATTCAGCTAAACTACTACCTTCTCTAGCATCCTCGTCTATATACCGGTCGTCTTTTTTGAGTAAAACAATTTTGCCAAAAGGACTGAACAAGTAGAGGCCTAGTTTCCAATAGCATTTTGCATATTTGAACGAGTCGTTAGTGCGCGGATTGGTAAACAATGCAAAGAACCCAACCACGGCAGCCAGCAGCGCACAAATGGCAAACAATACAAAGCCAAACGTGACTCTCCACACCATATTTGGCACCCTAACACTAAGGGGAAGAATACGCGTGCTCTGTGGAATCGAATGAAGATCTGTCTCTGCCTCCTTCTGTACAGAGCGGATCTTCTTATACAACGCCGGTTTCCATATACGAATACCAAATGGATGTGTTTCATTGATAGCGTCTTGACGCTCTCTAAGTGTAAAGGATTCAACAGAAGAAACATCATCATCGACTGAGGAATCGTCATTGTCCTCGTTATAATCATAGACATAAGGGTCAGCATCATTGGCGTTGTTGTAAGGGTCATTATCATCAGCTTGATGAGCTTCATTAGTGTTGTTAGCATTCAAAGTTCCTACAGACTCGTTAGTGTTACTGGCATTGCTACTATTGGGAGCATTGATTGTATTCAGAGTACCATCCTCCTTATTCGCATTGAAGTCAGCGGTCTCGTCCCCCAATTCTACATTGTTGGATCCCGCATATCCCTCCGACTCGCTTACTCTACCAATATCCACGGTGCCAGTATCCGACTCGGGATCATATCCACCGTGTCTTTCCGAAGCAGCCTCTTTGTCTCGAAGAATGTCCAAATCACGTGCTGTTGATGCCAGGTTGCAAGCGATTTGGCGTTCTAGCTCCTCCTGCTGAAATGCGGACGCATCACTAGTTGATTGGGTATTACTGGAGTCTTTACCCTCCTTCGGTTCTTTTTGTTCTCGTGGGCCTTTCACAAAGCTGTGTTCCCGTGATTCTCTCTGCTCTTTGACGTCCCGTTGGTCCTTCACATTCGTGTGGCCATGCTGCAAAACAGACCGCTTGAACATGTGCCGCAATGCGTCATGATACCCCTCCATGTATTCTCTATTTAAATCTTCTTCCACTTCGTCCTCATCGTCGTCAACGCTAAACACATACTTAGAAGAGGGTATTCTCATCAGCTGAGGTTTAGGAGCATGGCCATGGCCGACATGCGGCACATGACTGGCATGGCCTTGCTTCTTGAGCATTGGTGGGCCAATAAAAGGGGAGCCCTTTCCATGAAAAACGTGGCTGGTAGATGCGTTGGCTGCAGTGTTGCCGCCCATGTTCAGGTTCCCTTTGTCTATCCCACCAACACCACCAAATTGGGGCGATTGGGCAGCAGAAATACCGCCAGCATTGCTGCCATCGTATGACTTTTCTCTTAGCAAAACATACTGTCTTTGGTGCGAGGGTCCCTGGTAGTTTCCATAGTTGTAATTATTGTAGCCGGAGTTGATATGCGTGGATGAACTGTTGCCAAAATGAGAGCTATAAATCGGTGACCTGACAGATTTTAGAGACCTTTGATGCTTCGGTAGCTTGCGAGAGGATGCAAGATGCGGATTGGGTATGTATGCTTGCGAAACTCCTCCTATCGGTCCGGAAACAGGAGCAGATGTAGGCGAAGGTTGGGTGCTGCTGTTAGCGGAAGGGGGCAGACTAGGCTTCGGGTCAGGATTGGGCCCGGGTCGCCGGGAAATGGAGGCGACATTATCGGATTCATTTGAGGGTTCAGCAGAGCCCTCCATTGAAGCCTTTTGCACCACCATTTCTGTAGAGAATTGAGACAGGAGTAGGAATTAAGTGTAACAAAAGGAGGGCTGTTTTAGATATGCAGTGTGGATCATGTAGGATAAAAATAGCGCGTTGCATCAACAAGAGGGAGTCACGTGACAAGGATGCGATAACAGTGCATATCAATGGTGCAGGGATTCACTATCTGGAGAAGGTATCACTGCTGTGTTGACTTGATAGTAACAGAGCAACCAGTCTATACGCATATAGAATTATTCCAGCCTTGGTGGATTGTGAGATAATGTTGTTCAAATCCTCAGGAAGAGCTGCTCAGTACTTAAAACTTTATCGAGTTGGTAAACTTATAATTTAATATCGGGTTCCCCCAAATTATATGACAGAGATCAAAGAGATAGTGGTCAGTAGTTATGACGCGACAAATGGCTTAAATACTTAGGTATTTCTTTTATGGTCTTAGAACTCATTGCTGAGATACAATAATAACTGCTGTTGAATTATGGCTATGTCAAGTAAGCATACAAATTCAATCTACTGGCATTTGGCCTTGCCCAAACTTCTCCAGCCTACCTTCTCCTCCCTTTGGAATGAATGATGCTTTCAGCTTGTCAAAACGGCATATGGTTGTATTTAGCAACTATTTCAGAGCCCATGGACCAGTTTAGGCAGAGTGACATCATACTGTCGGTTGAAGACTAAAGATCGCCGTCTGTACGCCCATAACACCCAACTCACATTGTCAACCTAAACACAACACTGAAAACATAGCCTTAATCCACATAGCTACCTAATGAACTAAACTAACTTCCTACAACAAGTACACATGGAACTAGATTACAGTACGAAAGGGAAAATGGCCTTACGGTTCTTTGGGTAGTCTGGGAAATCCTTCTTGTATCTGGCGTGTTTTTGCAAAGCCCATTTGGTCATAGTGACAGAGCTTATTAGCAAAAAGAGCCAAGAAGACCAGTTGTTATTGATAAGAGCAAACGCACCCCAGGACAAAATCTCAAAGAAGTAATTGGGGAAGGAGATGTATTCAAAGAGGAAACCGTGAGGGATCTTGCGCTCACGTGACCCGTCAGACCTGAGCAGCCTCAGCATGTAGTGGGTGTAAAAATTGGAGATCTCAAAGATGGCCCAGAAACCAATGAGTATGTAGAGCAAGTTCTCTTGGTGCTCCGCCACGTGGAAAATGTACTTGTTGTAGCCTTTGAAATGAGAGTAGTCACGTGGAGCGTAAAGAGAGTACGCGATAAACACACCGTTGAAGATCCAGTAGTGGCCAGAGTTTCTAAACAGGTTGAACAGAGGCATAGTATCACTGCTGAAGGTGTGCACAAACAGGGTCTCATACTCACGCTTGAGGTAATGTAGCATTGTGAGTATATATGACACTTTCTGTGTCAGGGTATTGAAAGTGGCATCGTAATAGGCATAGTAAATCAGCGTGTGAATGATCATGGGTCCCATGTATTCGATAAAGTAGACAGTACGCCAGCCAATCTGGGGCCCAATGTCCTTGGCGTAGACGGTAATAGTATCCTCTTCGGATTTAACGGTTATGCCGTTGCCCTCCAATGTCAAATCGGGCTTCAATGGCACTTTTTTGCCCTTCTTTCCCTCGTCTAGTAGGAGGTTAAACCTGACCCTATTAGAGTCGACGTTGTTAACGCGAGCATATTCGTTAACTATGGCCTGGATCTTGGTGTTGCGATCGGTGTCGCACTTGATAGTGCGTAGCTTCTTGGATCGTGGCTTGATGATGAGATTAACCATGGCGAAGTAGATGTTCGTGGGGTCAATTGGTTAAATTGAGTGATGGTGAAACCGGATCGGAACATCGGCTTCCTCTTTCGGTTTAGGTGGAATGCTTGAAAAGTGAGAGGCGCGAGGTGTTGAAATCAGCAAGGCCTGAATTTCTGGTGTCGGGTGTAATTGACATGGGCAGAGAGACTAGTTAGCTTCTGTCATCTTGAGATCAGGCATGGTGCACTGTGAGTGAGTCAAGGTGTAGTTCATGTGGCCAGCCTGGTGACAATGGCAGTGATGTTATAAATTCATGGAAATGTTGGAATGCTTCTTATCCCCATGCTTCTACAACCGTGGGCCATACTACATCCTTGCACCACATCAACACCATATTAAACTCTTCACTAAACCACCATGTGTAGACATTCCTTTCACCACGCCCTAACACATACACCAAACATGAAGCTTGTACGTTTCTTGATGAAACTCAATGGTGAGAAGGTGAGCGTAGAACTGAAGAACGGAACAGTAGTTTCTGGTGACGTCATCTCGGTATCCCCGTCGATGAACATCAACCTACGCAATGCTAAAATGACCGTGAAAGACAGGCTGCCTACCCAGGTTGATTTTATTAATATCAGAGGAAATAACGTGCGGCTGATTACGCTACCAGACAACTTAAACATCGATCAGCTTTTGTCTGACTCGCTGGTGAAACCGCAGCGCAAGCAGGTGACCAGGGCACCAGTCACTAGAGGTGCTCCTAGGACTAGAGGTAAGGCGAGGGCTTTTTAGTGTTGTATAGTAATTAGAATGTTGTGATTGTCATAGTAATAAATGTTGTGGGTTAACTCTGTAGTATAATGTGAAGTTGCGGGATGTAATGAAGTTTGGTCAAGCGTATGTCAGTGGCCTGAGACCGTATTGCAGAACTGCTGGTTGATGTACGCAGCCATTGTGCGGTTGAAATATGGAACTAAGAGTTCAAGCGCGGGAACAGCTCAGGTGGTCCAACCGGACATGGGAAGTTGGAGTATTCTCTTATCTTTACTTGAGTCTACAAAAATCATTCACTAACTCCCATTGTAAACCGTAATAAATTAATTTATATACTGCGTTCCAAGACGACAAGAAAAAGCGCACTTCAAGTCTCCTTGGTCTATGTTGATAATATCTATATGCCTAATCGTCCAACAAATCCTCGAATTCACTTTCCAGTTCGCTCTCTCGGGGCGGCAGCAGTTCTTGTTCCTCCAGCTGTAGCCTATTGACTAGTCTAGGTAGGATCAAGTCAAGGAACTTCGTTGACGTCAGTAGCGAGTCAATGAAGGAATCTACATACAAAAGGGAAGGACCCTGAACAGCTGATAGCCGCACTCTCAACTTGCGGTGATCACTCAAGAGGGGTTCAAGCAAAGCGTACACCTCCACCGAGGTGCAAACCATGCGAATGTACACTGCAGCCAGCATGCTGAGATACTTGAAGTCGGACTGTGTGAGCAAGTACTTCATTATATCGATATCAGGCTGCAACTGAAGCAATCGAAGCAAAAGACACACAAATTTCGATGGCTTTGTGCGGTTGGCGTTGGCATATGTGGAGACTATATTCAGGTCCAGCACAGCTCGCTCTATAAGCCCCAATAGGTCTAGATGATGGCAGGACTTTTTCCAATAGATGGAATCCAAAACACGTTCTCGAATGATCTTTTCCAAAAGAAACACAGGATTCACTCCGTGGACTTTTCCTTTGTCACTTAGCCCTCTGTCAATAGTAAGCTCCATGGTGGGACTTGCAAGTCAGACAGAAAAGACTCTGGTGTAGTTGATAGGATAGCAGTAAAACCAGATTTTCACTGGCTCAAACCAAAATGAATATGCAATCAATACTTTTCCAAAGTCCTGTCCCCTGACACTCTTAGAAGTACTAAACCATAGATCATCAGCATCTTACTAGTCATTAGCCCATAGTTAAGGGAAATCTAAATCACCTTTGCACCATTCTCCATTGCTCTTACCCGCCTTGAAAATTTTGCGACTCACTGCCAAAAGATTCAACGCACAGCTGTCTCGCTCCCGTCGATCCTCTTTCGCGCTCTCACTAACTTACCAAAGAGAAAAAAGTGTAACAAAGCGTTAATTTACCAGAGTATATAGACCTATTCCACCCCTAGGTATCTCTCTCATTTCCTATCCAATCAATGTCAGAAGAGATTGCATCTGCCACAGAAAAGCTCGCTCTCAATGATGAGCCCACCACCAGTGTGGCTGCTGACGCTGCGCCCTCCACTGACAAGAGCGTCTTAGAGTCCACCAAAGACTTCACTGTTAAGCACCCTCTTAACTCGAAGTGGACCCTCTGGTACACCAAACCTGCCGTTGATCCAAATGAGTCGTGGGCCGATCTTTTGCGTCCAGTCGTCAGCTTCAACACAGTTGAGGAGTTCTGGGGTGTTTTCAACTCCATTCCAAAGATAAACGAGCTCCCATTGAAGTCTGACTACCACCTGTTTAGAAACGATATTAAGCCAGAGTGGGAAGACGCTGCCAACAAAAAGGGTGGTAGATGGGCTTATCAGTTTAGAAAGAGCGACAGAGCCAACATCGACGAACTGTGGATCCGTGCTTTGCTTAGTGTCATTGGTGAGACCATTGAGGATAATGATGACAACTTAGAAGTGAACGGTTTAGTGTTGAACGTTAAGAAGACCGGTATCAGAATCGGTGTCTGGACCAAGTCTTGTGATGATTCCAAGATTTTGCCTGTGGGCCACAAATTGAAGAAGATTTTGAAGTTGGAGGAGGACAACAAGCTGGAGTTCATGTCGCACCAGGCGACGACGGAGAGGAAGTCGAAGGCGGATCACATTCTATGAGCATCTTGTGTTGGCGTCACGGGCATATTCATTAGCGAAGTGAGTGCACTAGTCAGCGAACATGGGTATGACTATGTTGAATGACTGGGGAAGAGGATTGTAAAAGAGCAGAGGAAATTGTTAGTACTATGGCATTCCATACTCTGAGTTGAGTACTTTCGAGACAAAGCTACTTTGTAGCTCTTCCTATTGACAGTCAATCGACCTTATATCAGCACTTGACATTAGTCAGACGAATCGCCTACTCTGAGTTAGTATAACTAAGTTCCTTTGCTTGCTCTCATGCGTGCTCATGTCGCTTACCAGCTCATAGGTTCACTACATAGCTAAATAATCATATTTTAAAAGCGTAATAATATATTAGTGCTGTTGATGTTAGCTGACTTGATCGTGATACTTTGACAAACTTGATGTTCCCTGTCAGCAATAAGGCAGTCGAGTTGGCTCCCAGTCATCACGTATGACAATACTTCTGAAGCACAGCAACTGATACGCTGAAAACATCACAACCACAACATTCTAATCAAACATTGTATTTAACTTATAAATAGTACAGATGATTGCTGGTTCGCCCTGCTCAGCTAAATGATCATGTTTAAAAGAGTAAATATAAATAAAGTCACGGTAGTAGCACTTCCCGCATGCACTCCAAGACCCCGCGCTCCTCCATTTGTAGATGGAGAAAGAGTAACCTGCTCATACTGTCTAATCGTTCCGACAGTCCCACTAATTTTGCCTAAGCCAATCACGCCCTGTTCTGGTGTTGCAACGGCGTCATACATGGAAGTAAACTGTTGGGTATACTGCGACGAAAGCGTAGCTACCTTGCCATTCAGGGTGGTGGTGTAATATACAATCGTCTGTTCAGTAGTGCTAAGGGACTCTGTAGTGTCTGTTTCGTCTGTGCCTGTGGTATCGTCTGTCGCTGTGTCTGCGTCTGGGTCTGTCGTCAATGCGGTGGTAGGGGTAGTAGTTGGGGTAGTTGCTGCAGTAGTCGCAGGCGTGGCTGTTGTTGCCCCAGCGGGAGCAGTTGCTGTTGTCTTAGCATTGGCAGCTGCAGTAGTTGTGCCAGTGGTAGCCGTATTTGCTACGCCGGTAGTTGTAGTATCGGTATCTGCGGCAGCCGCGGCAGCCGCGGGCCTTGTTGTTGTAGTGGCCGCCGTGGTGGCAGCAGCCGCGCCTGCTGGTGTAGTAGTGGTTGTAGGGGCTGCGCCTGCCGCTGCTGCACCTGGTGTAGTAGTGGTTGTAGGGGCTGCGCCTGCCGCTGCTGCACCTGGTGTAGTAGTGGTAGCTGTAGTGGCGGCATTTGCGGCAACAGCAGGTGTTGTTGTCGTATCAGCCGCTGCTGGAGCCGCTGCTGCTACCGGGGCAGGGACATCAGCCGCATTGGCTGTAGCTAAATTTAGCACGCTTAACACGCTGAAAATAGTGAGACAACTGAGGGCACGGTGGGAAGCGTGAAATCGCATGCTGTTATAGTGATGTTGGTGGGCTACTTTAGCCTGCTTCCCGATAGTTGATGGCTAATCTGGCAATAAACGCGAAGAAAGAAACCCTTTATGACGTGAAAACGAAGATTTTTGAACTGCTTGCTCTAGTATTGATGCAGACTCGAACGGGACTTTCAAGGCCAAAGCAAATTATGATGCAGTGAAAATTGGGAAGGAATAATAACAGGGCTTTGGCATTTTCTGGTGCAAGGCGTGGTTGTATGTGAACCGTGTCGGAATGTGGTGCAGGGATGTAAATTGAGATTAGAGGGAAAGGGAATTTGGAGAGAGTGACGTGAGTGGTTGAGGAGAGTATCGTTTTTGCTAGCCCTTACATTAGATTATTCAAAGGTGGTAGACTATATGCTTAGGAACACTTTATCTCAGAGCTTTTGAGCGCCAGTTAGCATCCAACTAATTGTTAAAATGTGCGCATGTTGATGATTACAAAATATTTTGTTTCACAGATGCGCGTGTTGTAACAGTCTCCCCTAAATAGTGATTACCATTACGGGGCCGCCATTGTATGCATCTGACGATCTGCGGGTACGCTTGTAAAAGAGTAACTTACTATTCGGCTTGGATACTATGCTCATCAGACGTTCCCCCAAGAGTAACATTGATTGTCGCATATATCGGCCGCGACATTTCTCTTATCTATTCTCGCATAATGCATGCAAGGCTTGGCTTGGCGTCATATAGATCTGCGCACTTCTCGGGCTTAAAACCAGGAACATTAACCGTACCTTAATTTTACCTTTCCACTGCTACTTACATCAATTGTTTTGTCATTTGCTTCTTCTTTCTACATGTGGTCTGAACGCTCCAACTACATTCAGTTACGTTCAGATGAGTCGTCCTGGCGCAAAGGAAGCCAATGGAACCTTGCAAAGGTTGCACTTTTCTCTGGCACCATATTCAATGTCTTGGTTTTTCTCTATCTCCAAAACAAGTATGTAGGTAATGGCACTGATATCAGTAAGCCATTGGGTTTAATCATTACACATGAAAATTTCAGAGACTATTTGAACCCAATTGACGCGTACAATGCCAGTGCTATATTTAATGAGGTGAATAATGCACTCAAACAAAAGCACTCTGACCTTCATCCAATAAGTGTGAGCTATTTTCCCGCCTACATTCCGGAGGGTACTTTTATGTACCATGCCACTAGGGACTCAGTTGATCTGCCTGAGGGGCCAGAGTGGATAGCGATGGACTCTGAGTTTAGCTATTGTTTTGCACCGTTTCACCGGGAGAACCATAAGGGCTTTAAGAAGGGACCATCTGGCCCTGGACGTCCCGAAGAGAGGGAGTTAGCTAAAAGAGAGCCTGCGTACCATGCAGAAGAACTAGGGAAAAGAGGACCGAGGTTTGACGATAGGGATCCTAAATTATTTACTTTTCAAACAACTAGACCTTTGACCAAGCTGGTATATCTTGGTGGAGCTTCCGCTTCTAAGACCACATCAGGTGAAATGGATACTCAATATGTGTGGTCTCAAGTATCAAACTACGATGAATTCAACGAACGCATAGGGGCAAAAAAGATTTGTGAGTGGGGTTCTCAAAACGGCGGTCTTGATGGAGTTATAAGGGTTGAAATTGGATTCGAAATAATCATCTGTAATTTTGATGACGGACTGAAACTGGTGAACAATGTCTCACTTAGTAACGTCACGGACGTGATTGGGTTTCCTAGTGAACTCCTGGCTAATGACACACAACAAAGCATGCTTATGGACAAAGTTGATGCAATGACTGGTTTTGATAATTATCTTGCAAGCTCTAGGCACTACGACGGAGAGCATCGTATACTTATTGACTGGTCCAAGTTTATTACCCCGATTAACAGAACGTACCTGAACCCAGATCCATACTTGCGTCGTATTCACAATCTTTCTACTGAACTGAAAGGAGAAATATTGGACGAACTACAGCTATCTATCCAGAGCGATAATAATCCTTACAAATCTACTAACTGGCAAGCTGTGACGGAGACCATTGTGGGTAAATTTGCGCCAATATTGATGCTGTTCAATAGCACATTTGAAACGCTAAGAAACGAATACAATATTGACGCCGTTTCTGAGCTTGCCAGGCTCACGTATAACATTGCCAGACGCTACCTTGATCAGACACATGACGTTCACGGGTACTTATCACCTTTAAATTACACATCAGGTAAAGAATTTGCTGTGTTTGAATATTCGCATCCATTCCAGCCATTGATATCCACGTCGGACAAGCTGATATGGAACTCGGTCGTGGTTGTTCAAGAAAAGATCATTGACTATGTTTTTAATGTGTTTGAGTTTAGTCGCCAGTTCTTGGACAACAGGCTTGTTTCAAAGGGTGAAGCTGACTTTACTGAAGACATCGCCGAACTTAAGCATCAGACAGTGGAACTGCTGACGCTTTTAAACTGGCCCGAATTTGTCCAATGTAAAGACAAATGTGGATGGGACGAAATATGCTTTATCCCCACTTGGGGACCTTCTCCGTTCGGTTGGAACTCCCAAGACGGCGAAGCAAAGCTAGGATTTATTAAAGATGCCAATGGGAAGGTAAGGATCGATCCTAATCCTCAGTGCATTAACTACAAAACACTTTTAAATAACTGATTGTCATTTTTTATAGTTTTTTATCAATTTCTGTGCGCTAATATGTGATTATAATCTGAAATAGATTCTCTCTTGCTAGGTTACGTTTTGGCTTTCGTATAGTGGCTGGTCATGTCAGACAAAAAACCAGAATAGCTGAAATTAAAGAACAGCTAATTAGCTGCATCCCCTAAATATTTACTCCTGCCTCATTTGCCGGAAGCTACTGTGCCCCTGGTGCCTAGTCAAACCAGTTCAGAACCGCTCTACCATTACGCAAGCACTTAGGTATGGAAAGTCCCAAAAGGGTAATTTTTAAAGATCAACTCCAGTGAACAGATAATTCATTCATCAAACACATTTTAGCCATCGGGACAAACTTGCAACCAGTGTATAGTTTTGAAAGCAGTATCAAATCAATGACACCCATTTGCTCCCTTTTTTACCGACTACCCCTCCAGACACCCAACACTTCTCCATCTTCTCTGCCATTAGCCATACCTTCAAAGTTACCCTACGTTTCCATTTTCTCACTCGGTTTTTTTCAGAATCGAAAAACCAAGAGACTGCCAAAGCGAGCACTAAACATAAAAGAGCTACTCACGAAGTGCATTAAAGGTCCTTTATCCTCCCTTTGAAGACCGGTTCTTTGTCCAAATAGCACCATGCTGAGAAGGTCTTTGATTCAGAAAAGGCACTATGCCAAAGTGCCGCAGTTTCAAGGCTTGATGGACAAGTTGAAGGCCGTCTCCGAAAAGGCTGGTGAAGCTGCTAAAGAGGGAAGAGCCAACGCCATAGAGGGTAAGAAAAATGCCCGTGATAACTCATCGAGACAGGACGGCAACAGAAATACAAAGAGGGCTGCTAAGTCGAACAAAGGGAACAACAGATCTGACAGAAACAACAGAACTAATAGAGCTGGTTCATCTCAAAGTTCCCCTAGCAACAGAAGCAGGTTCCAGAATAGAGAGGCTCCTAAGCGTACTATTGTGATTAACGACGCGAACTCAATAGCTTATAACAGCCCCGAAAACAGAAAGCAAAGGGAATATCTCAAACTTATGGCTATTTCCCAGAATTTGAGCGAAGGTTTCACTGTTGATGAGTTTTTGAATGTGTACGAAAGAGAGACTTCTGGTCTCACTAAAAAGGGTACCAATAGCGGCAAAGGCGCTTCGGTAGATGAGCTGGGACCACAGGAAGAACTTGATGAGTCTTACGTTGCGAGGCTTGAACTAGCTAAGGAGCAAAAAGATTTTGAGAAGTTTCTAGATGCTAAAAAGAAGGACGAGACATTCAAGATGTCGTCAAACGTCGGTCTTCCGTTCAGAAATTTGAGACCCATTTTCAAGCGTGACTCCAAGGGAGAGCCTGTTGAGTTTGAGCGGTTTGAGTATTTCCCTCGCAGGTTCGTTACGGCTGACAATGAGTTTGAACTGAAGGAGAAGCCATCATTGCAGTCTCTGTACTCCGCTTTTCCCAAGACAGGACTGACTCCTAGGTCGCGTATACTGCGTGCTGTTGATCAGGTACTACAGGAGAAAGGTTTTTCTTTAAGGGATTTGAGTCTTGAAGAGAAAAAACTGACTAACAGATACAAATTGCAATCAAAATTGAACCCTGAGGCTAAATTGAGCAATACTAACTATCCATTTGCTTCTCCAATGTACAACAACGGTACCAACGATGTCAAGCTGGTAAGAAACAGTATTTCAGAGCTGTCAGCAGATGACAAGAAGCTCTCAGACAAGATTGAGCGCGTAGTCAAAGGTGTGAGAAACGAACTGACAGTGGAAGACAAGAAATTCCCCAATGAGGCACTTAGATTGAACGCCCAGGTGGTCGCAAATGCCCTCAATAGCAATGCCCAGCTGAAAGTAGACAGCTTACACTCGCAGATATTTTCGGTGGCATCATCTAGCTCTCCCAAATTGTCGCAGTTGCCTCAGCCAACCACTAAATAGAGGCTCCGCATTTAGGTATGTACATAGATTCAGAACAATGTTTATTTCAAAGAATTCTCGTAAAGTCCGCCTGACTTTTAGAAGCTGTTATAGTTGGTTATACCGCAAAGTATACTGATGGTACTATATAAAATTAATTTTTCCGGTTTAAATGAAAATTAGTTTACCAAACCTCAACTTAACAGTGCAAAATCGACGGATACTCAACATTTCTAGCATCCTGCCTAATTTACTTTGCCTAAGTGGTATCCCTACGCCCAAATCACCGTAAGCATAAAGATTTCCGTAGAGTAATTAGCCACGCCTCCTCAAGATCGATGCATCATTCCCAGTAGCTTCAGACATCAAGTAACCTAGAAGAAATTACAAAATCCCCTCACAGCATTAGACATTAGTCGCCATGTCAAAAGATGTAGAGAAAACAAACCTTAAGCTTTACCAAGTTCCCCAAAAATATATTATGTACCTAAACTCATACGTTTCCCAAAGACTTCATCCAACTATCCGATCAGACCAGATCTGAATGAGGGCTCCTTACCAAATGGAAAAATTTTTCAGACATAGCCTTGAATGCAACTAGTAAACACAGCCCCAACCGCGGTTACTCCACGTAGTCCCTTATACGTCCCAATCGGTTGTATATGTTCTCTACCCTCTCAAACAAAGCATCTCACCCCTACACCATCATGCAGGCCGGCAACCGCCCTCTGCACCAAGAAAAGCTGAGCCACGTTTCTTTTGGTCATCTGCATTCCCTGATAACGGAAAAAACAGTCTCATTAGCGGCAGGATAAAAAAAAAAATCCGGGGCCTCACAAGCCTCGTCTTATCCCAAAAACATTCACCTTATGCTTTGCTTTCTTGGTAGAAGCTGGGCATTATTGGTATAGTTCTCTTGTGCAAAATAGGCAACCAGTGCACCGATTCTACAGTTTTTCGCGTTTTTTACATTCTAGGATCTAAAATTAGATCTAGGACACAACAATTTCAAGAGATTTCCATCAAATTTGACGCTTTCTCTGTAATACTTGGGTCTCTTTACACTGCAGATGAGTCACAAGAACGGCTCCTATCCACACTCCAGTGACCTGGAAATGGAAGGAGCGTACGGGGAAGGAGCAGTGGATGACGAAATGTTACAATATGTCAATTTCTCGCCCGGAGTTAGTCAGTCAGGTGGAGGCTACGCTGCCATCGCCAGCGAGCTGAATGCTGCGACCAACGGAGTTAATGAGGTACACGATTATTTCACCGCGAGACTGGCTAGTGGCACTAAGGCGGGATATGTGGCACAAGAGGCACATGAGCAGATGCGAATACTCCAACAGCGTGCGGTTGGCTATCATCCTGGCGGTGGTAGTGGGCCTTCTAATTATAGCGGTGCCCACCAAAGTGCGCAACTTCCTTCCGGAAACCCATCAAGTCGGTTCGAATATGAAGCTAATGGAGACATACGACAGGAATTCATTCACGCACAGGATGGGAAAGTTAATCGTATTGGATTAAGCGACGTGAAGGCAATGAATCTTCCTGACACAGATAACTTCGCTATCCTGCCAACCCCATCCAGCAGAAACGCCGCACCAGAGTATGATTTCCTAGACGTCGACGCTCTGATGAACCAATCCAATACTCCAACTCCTCCATTAATCAAGATAGATGAACCCGAACGAAGTACCACGGGACTCAGTGGTTCAACAGAATCCAATCAATTAGCCCATAATCTGAGCCAAAACGCTACCAGTGGCAACGATAATTTTAATGGCACGGTCAGCCGAAGTAGCAGCAACGACACTAACCCCACACTCAATATATCGCCCGGCAGCACTCAAAACCTCACGCCGAATGCTTTCCATTCTCCCTACTCAACGCATTCTATTCTTTCGCCTAATTCACATGATTCTTCTGAGCCAAACAACACGCCCGATGCCTTTCTGACCGACGGCACAAAGATTTTTCAAGACGTTCGACACATTCCTGACTCAAATGACAGTCATATGTCCACAAGCCCGAACACGCTGGCACTCCCCACGGCCTTCAACTCCGCTGGCTCTAGTTCGCCAAGCAACACTTTGATTCCGAGTTCTGATGCCTTTCGCAATGCCAGAAATGTGTCGTCGACGGCACTTTCCGAACTTACTGCGTCACCCTACCTCTCAGCAGAGGAGCATTCCCTTTATGGTGATGATCAGTCTCTGTACAATCCACTAGGGGAGGATGAAGACAGCCTTTTGATCTCGACTACCATCGAGCATCTGAACTTGGCCACCGAGCGTGCGGAACGCATAAATCGAGCCAAAGGTGGTCAACTAAACAGTCTGAACCTTTCTCCACATGCCGAGCAGCTCGATGGGACAAACCAGTTTCAGCAAAAGATTCGCCAGTCTTATGACAGTCTAACGATGTTGCATAACGGGTTGCAGGCTCTGACTGAGCAGAATTTACTTCAAAATGCATCAAATAACTCAGGCAATGTTCTCGGAGACCCCCAGGAGATTGCACGCAAAACTCCGTCGCTGTTTTCCACCTCGTCAAAAGGCACTACACCCCGGGGATCACGTGCGAGTAGCTTTCACGATCGAGAAAGACCGCAAATCCATATTGAGGATACCTCTTTGATGGAAGTTGGTAGTGCCGGTGTGGACAACAGTTCGAGTACGCCGCAATCTCAACAGCAGTTACCGTATCAGGTCAACAGCGGTAAACTGCGTTTTGCGAACTTCAACGCCAACTACGAAGACCAATCTTATGTCGCTAATGGTGACCTAGGCACAGGGATGGACCTCACAAGTGCCGACGTCAGCACGAATATACACGGCGGAGACCATTCAACTTTGAAGTTACATTCCCAACGAGACTCGCACTCATATTTACAACAAAGCTCTCATGCAGGTTCCCTGCTCAATGCACCTATCGCTAATCTGAACCAAGCAACGCCTACACCCACCTTTAATTTGATACCCCCCGATGAACACTCGCCCGCAGGTTCGTCGACTTTAATGCCCGGTCTTTCTCCTCATGCCCAGGGTAATGTTTTACTTCCATCTTCTCCCCAATCAGAGTTCCATACTATGCGCTTAGGTAGACAGCGCCGGCATTCGGAAGCCAAATCAGACTCGAAATTACTTCGTCCTGCCTCCCGTTCTCCCTCCCATTCTCGTTCTGCTCGTTCCCAATCGCGTTCTTCCCGCTCTTCTCTTTCAGCTACCTCACGCTCTAGATCAGGCTCATTCTCTAGTAGAGCGATTTCTGACATAGAATCTGAAGATGATCTGAAGGATTTTGATATACGGGACTACGAGATCAAAGACTTTGATGCCGACGACATCAACGATGTGAGCGACGCAAATGACCTCAGTGATGTGGGTGAGATGGGAGATGCCGATGATTCGAATCACCAAATCAATAGGAGTTCTCTCAAAGATAGTTCCCACGCAAAGAACCATTCAAGGGAGCCTCATGAGCACCTAAATGGTCCGCATTCTGACCATTCACCTTCTAATGTCTCTCCGTCAAAGAACCAGAAAAACCCGGCACTATACGCCTGTAAAATCTGTGGGAAAAAGTTTACCCGTCCATACAACCTAAAGTCTCATTTGCGAACACACACAAATGAGCGTCCTTTTGCGTGCCGTATATGTGGCAAGACGTTTGCTCGTCAACACGACCGTAAAAGACACGAAGACCTCCACTCCGGAGAGAAGAAGTTCCAATGTAGGGGCTACTTGAAGGACGGAGTTACCATGTGGGGTTGTAACAAGAAATTTGCCCGTACAGATGCGTTGAGAAGACATTTCCAGACCGAGAGCGGCAAGGAGTGTATCCGACCTCTGATCGAGGAACTGAAGAGGGACGGGAAATTGCCGTGGGAAGATGACGATGAAGCCAATATTGCTGCGGCAGCAGCGGCAGCGGCAGCTGCCGCTGCTTTAGAGGGGGTCCGCTCCCGTAATATTTCTGGAAAGGCTCCCCGAAGTGGCAATAGACAAGTTGGCCAAATCAAAAGTAAGCCAACACAAGATTTAAACAAAGCTGAAAACAGCGTGGTGGACCCTGGCAATGGCACCGATGCCCGTTACAGTTACCTAAATCCTGGAGTTACCTCACAGAATGGGCGCTTCCAGGTGAAAAATCACCTGGTCACCGATTCTGACAAGCCACCGCCTGCGCCGACTTCAGAAAGTCTGCCTTCGCTGGACAGGTTTGATGGGAACATATTTGACATGATTATTACAGGTGATTTTAATTAGAGTATATAAGATAGGACACACGTTTAGATATAGGAATAGATCTTCAGGGCACCACACAGATAACAGAATGACGGCTTTATTTCCCTTTTGGCCTGGCCATATGCTTTTAGTGTAATTATCTATATTTGCAGCATCCCTGGGCTATAGTAAGTGTTACCCAAGTGTTATATTATGTGCGCGAGGACAAGTACCAAAGTCTTATTCGGCTATGATCCATGGGAGAGAATACTTATTGTGTTGGTCAAATTTTATTTCATGAGCCCGGATATTCATCCAAGTGGTCCCCAATAGTTACCCGAGGGTGATACAAATGCCATTCAAATGTTATTCTATGGGCGCACTGGCCAAACTGCGGTCAAACTCCTCGCGCCGCGGACAAACTGCAGTCAAACTCCCCGCGCCGTAGACAATCTCATGGACAAACTCCCTGCACCGCGGACAAACTGCAGTCAAACTGCGGTCAAACTCCTGGCGCCGAAGACAAACTCCTAGTGCCGCGGTCAAAGTGCGATCAATCTCCTAGACAAACTCCTCGAGCCGTAAACAAGCTCCGGTCAAACTCATTTTTTCGGAGTAGCCCTCAACTCCGAATAATCCATAACCTCTGCACCATCTACTAGGATTACCATTGCGCCCGTGCACCACTAGCATATTTTTCTGCTTTCATCTCCGAGGCCCTCAATACGGCCGGCAACACTCTTTTAAACTTATTTTAACTTGCATACGAGGTACGCCTTCGGCACACAAGAACCACATATCGGACCCTTGTGACGATAGCTATCACGTTATTTAAGTTTTGGCTAAAAAATATTTGTCTTTGCCTAACCTGTTGATGTTTAGGCAGACCGTGGCCACGTTAATCATCATCTTCACCACCGAAACCCAGGCATTTGAAATCCATTCCCCTGTCCCTGAAGCCAGAAACCTATTGGAAGCTTGCTCCGTATTATCTGACGCACCGATTTCCAAGAGCTCGTGGAACGTTTTTCTTGTTTCCGTGCTCACCGTTGCTATAGTTGCTGGTTCTCGCTCGTTCTTCAACATTCAGTCGCTTACCTCGAGCACTTCTAAGGGTCAGGGCGACCCTTACCATTCGGAATCTTCTTTTGGCTCTGAAGCCGGAGCTGACACCGAGAGTCAAAACTCTTATTACTCTGACCAGTCAGGCAACGAATCCAGCACCGATAATGACACAACTAGTACAAGAAAAGGCATCAGAACTGGCTTCAGTTCTATCATGGACAGAGTTAACACTGCAGTAAGCAGAGTCAGCGGTGCCTCTAGTGGCTATGGCACTTACGGCTCAAACATTTTCAGTGACCCTGCATACAAACAGAGCGTACAGCGAGCCTCCAGACTGGGCGGAAACGTTGGAGGTCTTTATAATGACGGCAATACGTGTTTCATGAACAGTGTGCTTCAGTCGTTAGCGTCTTCGTCACAATTTCTAGAGTTTCTGGGCAGCTATGTTGAGGAGGAAAGTGATATTCCCTTTACTCGGGCATTGTACGAGTTGTTGAGTAAGTTAAATGCATCGCATGGCTCCGGTTCTGCCACCTATAAGACACGTAATTTGCTGAAAGTGATGGCCAATGGACCTAATAAGCATTTGTTTTTAGGCTATCATCAGGAAGATGCTCAGGAATTTTACCAGTCTGTGATGAAGCAGGTGGAAAAGGAGTATACCAGTAGAGGAAAGAGGGCTAGTCCGGAGTATAAACCATCTAGTTCTGCAAAATCGGCTCCAATCCAGTCAAAGTTTGTTCCATTTGAAGATGAGATGTTGCAAGGGCTTTCCAATCTCGGCCAAATTGGAGACGTTTATGTGCCTGCTAAGCATGTGGACCCTGGGTTCCCCGGCGTTGAGAATTTGGCGTTGCCCTTCAAGCTGGTTACGCCCGTAGATGGTTTGCAATGTGACAGAATTGGGTGTGTCATATGCGGTGAAGTTGGTGGTATGCGTTATTCTGTTACTTCAGGACTGGGTCTGAGCCTTCCGGCTGATAATGAGCCACAGCACACTCTAATTGAGCTGCTGGACGACTGGAACAGTGAGGAAATAATCGACGGAGTTGAGTGTAATCGTTGTGGACTCATCGAGGTCGAGGCAAAGCTTCAGTTGCAAGTGGACAACTACAGAGCAGAGCTGATCGAGCTTGCGAGCACCGAAGGTGTGGTTGATGAGAGAGTGGAACGCAAAGCACAAGCCCTACAAAAGCTGGCAGATGTCACACAGCAACGTATAGACGAGATCTCCAAAGTTTTGGCAGGACCAATCATCAACGACGAGGTGTATGCCAAGTTGCACACGAAGAACATGGTGCAAAAATCGCGTAAGACGAAGCAGAGCTTCTTTGCCAGACCTCCTGCCATGCTATGTATACATATCAACCGTTCCGTTTTTGATCCTCGTACTTATACTGTGCGGAAGAACAATGCAAAGGTTGTGTTTCCTTTGAAGTTAAATTTGAGTGACTATGTAGCAGAGCCTGATGACATCAACGTTGACGCTCGTTATCCGTTTAGATATCAGGATTCGAAAGAGGAGGACAAGAAAGAGGACGGTGTTAATGGCGCCGAGAGTGACAAGATGGATATGAATGACGGGAGTAGCATTGAATCTGGAAGTCTAGCAAAGTCGCCAGCCAACTCTCTGTCCCAAAGCGACAAGAACGAGTCGATATCAAGTGGTGAAGATGAAAGGCACGGCTACAGCGACAGCGATCTTAGTGCTAGCACAAGCGGCTCCAAACGTGTCAACTCGGCGCTAGATTACACGCTCAAGTCTGTGATCTCCCACTTTGGAACACACAACTACGGTCACTACATTGCGTACAGGAAGTACAGAGGCGTGTGGTGGAGGATTAGTGACGAGACCGTTCGTATCACTACAGAAAAGGATGTTCTCAATTGCCAGGGCACTTTCATGCTTTTCTACGAGCTGAGTTCTTCTCAGGAAGAGGAGGCTGAGAAGGAGGAAGTTACCGTTGAAGTCGAAGATAATGCTGATAATGAAGAAGAGGCAAGTGGTATGGAGAATCAGAGCGATTCGAGTGAGTCGGACGAGGAGACCGACAACTCTAGCGGCATCAATCATATGAATGGTTCGGTGAAAGCAGGATCTAGCGAGGTAGACCTCCTCAACGGTATACCTCATTCTCAGCCCATACCCATCCGCACCATGGACTTTGACGACTCTGCGAAGGAGTCGTTTGAAGATGAGCAGATTCAGATGCAAGCGAACTTGTAGACGTACCAACTGTGACGACCATATTAAGATCATCTCCGAGTGAGGTACCTCATCATTCTTACCCTCTTGGATTATATATTACCTTAGACTTGTATATCACTTAATAGGTACACTCGATGCAGTTATCAAACAAAATCCAACTCTATCAATACACTCTATTAATCTAAAAGGAAGGGCTCTGAAAGAGACATTAACATCAATTAAAAAATCCTAATTATCAGTGACTGAAAGAACCACACACTATGTACATATAAAGTCAAGTCCCATCACACCTCTGTGAAGTCGCTCGTGGGAGTGGCATCATCTTTGTCGTTTTGCAACTCCTCTTCAATCAACTCATTCAAGTCGTAGTCGTAATTGTTGGGGTTCTCATCACCCAAGGAAACAGCCTTAGGCTTGCGCTTTTTGAGACCCTCTGTGCCCTTCAAGTGCATCTTGATAGGAGCATTGTCCTCAGTGAGCTGGCTCAGAGTAGAGTAAACGCCAGACTTGATCTTCTCCAGCTTTCCTTCGTCACTTTTCTCTTCGTAGTTCTCATCAGGAGGAACGTAGCCGCCTGTGTAGGAATGCTGCTTTTTATCTGAGTCTTCCTTTCCATCGGGTCTCGTCAGCTTAAAGTCAGGATTCTTTGTGTAGGTTGCTAGTCCCGAAATTTGTGGCAGAAAGACGGTGACCGCCAGAATAATAATACCAAAGATCAGGAATACAAGAAACATGTTTGCGGCGCTGATTTCTGAAGCTGGGTAGTTTGGCCTATGTGCTTGATCTGGTGATATGGTAGGATCGGTAATCGGAGAACGATCGGTACCGTGCATAACAACCGTGCACCATAATATGATTGACACGGCTCCGCTAGGGTTAGGCAGCTGTAACTAGCTGTGCTCAGCTCTGAAAGCTCCAGGTACCACAAATTCAAAACGGTATTAGTCACTATACATTGCTACTCATTATTCAAACAGGTTACTCCGTCTTCTTGTCAATGTCCTCGTCTATCTTCTCGTTAAAGGCTACAAAGACGTACATTATAAGCACAATGTTGGCACTGACAGCAGCAACACCTCCGGAGATGATTGAGTTGTCTAACTCGTTAGTAAGGGTATGGGAATAATGGGATGAGACCGATTAAACTGGTCTCACTATCTATTAGCTATACTCACCTGTGAAATATCTAGTGCCAAAAAAGGTAATCAGCGGTCCTAGGATCATAAGACCTGTGAAAAAGATGAGTTTTCTGATGACAGGGCTGGTTTTGTTAGTCGATTGAGTTAGAGTGGAGGGGATCTAAGGCATTGGCTACTTACGCTGGAATATCTGCCATATTTGAACTGGTGTATTGGCTTGAAAGGGAATGTAAGGAACGCCTTGCTTCGAAGGTTAGCGATATATGTACAGAGATTTCGCGGTAACTATCTGGAAATTTTCGTCACGGCTGGAAGAAGACATGAGGTTGGGACCTGTCAAGGTCAGGGTAGCCGTGTGGTTGTCAAAATAGGAGTAGAGAGTAAGCAAAATGCTACAATTGAATTGTATTTGCCTCAATGGTCGCACTTTGGTGTACTGCTACACCATCAGAGTATGTAAATGGTGATTTGAGCGTGATACGGAACGCAGTCTAGTACAAACCGGTTGTACTATGTAGTAGACCATAGGAGCATTCGGTTAGAAGTAGTGGGCGGTAAGCCATTGTTCTTGGATCAGTGGCCTGCTTGGGAAGGACTGCTTAAGCGGCCACCGCGATTAGTGTGGTTAACTGAGAGAATTGCACGAGATTGTGAGTGTATCTAATGTAAATAGTGGTAGATTCTGGACACAAGAGGCAGTTTGTCACTCGTGTTGATGCTACAGCATATGATCTGGGCTTTACACTACAATATTAGTAAAGCCTAACACCAAACCCTAAAGTGGTAATCCAATTTCAGCGTGCTACTCTATTGTGTAAACCACTACGACTATACGATATGCAGGTCTATGCGACTAGGTTATACGAAACGATCAACGCAACAAACTAGATTTTGCCAGCCACATATTGCCAATCCTTTCAAGGTACCCAAGGCATTGCCTGTTCTTCCAATCTCCATTGCGCCCACTGACTCCCCACCCACTCGACCTTCACATCCCGCTTTAGCCCTAGATCGCGAAAAACAAAGAGCTTGTTTGGTGACTTGCTCTACACACTCTTTTCACAACAACTACACAATGCCACCAAAAAGGGCTAGAACAAAGCCAAAAGCAAAGGCAAAAGCCGCCAATGATCACGTTGATGTCATTGAGACCGGCACCACTGCAACTCAAAAAGACACCCCCGCCTCTGAGGCCACCTTAAACCCTCGTACAACAAGGTACGACTTTGGTGGCCCCATAGGAGCCGGTATACTCACAATCTTCCTGCCATTGGTGGTTTACACACTCTATCTCCTGTGCAATGAGCACTATGTGATGGAAGGCGTCACAATTGACTTTGACAAGCTCCGCCAGCTGGTCTACACGCGTTTTGTCTTTGAGTTCAAACACACATTCTTTGATACGAGCGTGTGGTTGTTTTACCTAGCCTGGTTTTTTGGCCTTGCTGCGTTGGACCTCACCGTTCCAGGCGTGGAACGCAATGGTGTCGTTCTGCGTGATGGAACGTCATTGCGTTATTTGATTAACGGGCGGTCGCTCAGTGCCGTGGTGCTTTCTGTGATTCTTTTTAGGGCTCTTTACACCGGTGGAGTGCTAGATCTTGCTATAAATGTCGTGACACACGCCCTGGACTCATTGGTGTCAACCTTGGGCTCTTCGTTCAAGGTTTCAAAGTACCTGGCTAGAGATACTACTACGATCTCTTCTGCTTCCAAGGTACCCTTTGCTCTTCCTGAGCTTGAATTCCTCTACACCAGCTTTCCCGAAGTACTCAGTGTATCCTTCCTTTTCGCTCTTGTCCTCTCTATTGGCGTGTACGCTGCCTCGTTTGTCCCTCTCCGTGGTACCAATGGCAAGGGAACTAAGGAGCGCATCTTGGCAGTGGGAGGCAACAGCGGTAATGCACTGTTTGACTGGTTCATTGGCAGAGAGCTGAACCCACGCTTGGGCAGCTGGGACGTTAAGTTGTTTTGCGAGTTACGGCCCGGAATGCTGCTGTGGTTTGTCTACCTACTAGCCTGTGCGAGACATCAGCTATACGAACTGGGCCACGTTACCAACTCAATGGTATTGGTGGTGCTTATGCAGTCTTTTTACATCTTTGATGGTGTGCTCAACGAGGAAGGTTTGCTAACTATGATGGACATCACGACCGACGGCTTTGGATTCATGCTAGCCTTTGGTGACTTGACTTGGGTTCCCTTCACGTATACATTGCAGGCGCGCTATCTCAGCCTAACGCCCGTAGACCTACCGTCTTGGCACGTTCTGTTGGTTGTTTTGACAAACGTTCTTGGCTTCTATATCTTTTCTGCCTCGAACACGCAAAAGTCACATTTCCGCCAGGGTCTGCTGGAGGACCAGCAGTTGGAGTACATTCAGACGTCTAGAGGTACAAAGTTGCTTGCTGATGGGTGGTGGAAACTGAGCCAGCACATCAACTACCTTGGTGATTTGCTCATTACTCTTTCTTGGTGTCTTGCCACAGGGTTCAGAACTCCACTGACGTATTACCAATTCATATACTTTGCTGCTCTTCTGTTGCACAGACAAAAGAGAGACGAGGAGAAATGCAGCGCAAAGTATGGCGACGCCTGGTTAGAATACCAAAAGAGAGTGCCTTATAAGATTGTACCATATGTTTATTAAGTAAAAATTGGGAGCAAATCGCTTGCTACGGCTTTCGATAATGTAGGAGCTGGACAGTTATGGGAACTAGGTAAACCTAGTCTTGAAACGAGTGGACTTACTAGAATTGTACCTCAGCTTCCAAAACCTACGCTATTCAATACTTCGAATCAGCTATCTAACTACTATAGACGTACACATCCACATCACTGTGACTTCTTTTGCTGCGAAGCTAAAGCGTTCTTCTCAAATGCCTTGTAGCTCACCTGCAGCGACGAGAGCCAGCCCAAAGCCGTCACCAGAACGTACAGCAAAAATAGCGACACAATTATGGCCATCCATATGCCAGTAGAGAAAAAGCCATAGTTGTCAAACAGAGAACCATTGGTGCTATTGAAAACAAAGTCACTGGAATCGTCAATCGACTGCTTAGGTTGGTCTTTGTTATCGTACATAGTCACCATTTCATCGCCAACCATTGATTTCACCTGATCAAAAGCGTCCTCGAGTTCCTGTTTGATAGTCTCGTAGTCCTTTTCGTCAACACCATCATCGCTATCAGCAACAGAATCCCTCTTCTGGCCCCAGAACCGCGACAACAGACCCCTTTTGGGCGTCTCAAATAAGGGGATTCCCTGGATGACGAAGCGGAAATCACCCGAAACGGCAGTCAGCCGCCTGAAGATGGTATCCAATGAGGCGACATCCGTCTGTATCATGGTGACGGGCGACTCTAGGGAATAGCTCCAGTTTTCTGTGGCCGTTTCGGGTGTTATGTATTGGATGCAATTGCTCTTGCCGGCAAGGTCATCAGCCTGGGGTTCGTTCGCGTATACAACATGTGTAATGTATGACAGTTTATCTTTAAGATCACGTAAAAACACCGAAGTAAAGCTCGTATCTTGTAAATTGTCCTTATTGAGACCCTTGACACGGATAATTGCCAGCTTGTCGTCCGATACACTGCACTGGCGCTGTACAATATCATCTAGCTGCCCTGAGATAGCACCGTACTCAGCAGAATAGCAGGATGTAAGGGCGCTATCTCTAGCAATGAGGGGAGCAGAATCCCTGAAAGCGGTAACATAGGAAGTGCTAAGAGCCAATGTTGCAAACGCCGTAGCGATCGTCGCAACCTTCATTGTCACGTATGTTAAATGACTGGAGGAGATAATATGGGGGTGATAGCAGCCAAATATAAAGGCTCAAGGAAATTGGTTAGGGCGGAAGAGCACACCTCAGACCAGTAAGAAACTTAAGCTTGATTATATAAGCAGAGATTGAAGTGGAGGATGGGACTGAAAGTACCAAAGATAAGAGCGGGACAACGGCTTTGCCAATGATGTTTTGTTTGAGTCTTCATTATGCGAGTAGTCCTTGATTCAAATTCTTACCACGGTAAGTTATGTCGTCTTTTTAAGTGTATAAATGCTAAACTCCAATGTTGCTAGTGGCTCGAAAGTCTGCCGAAATGATTGAAACAGACTTATGAATGTAGGATGGTTTCAAGTGTGGCCATTACCCGTTGCCACTGGCATACTAGGCCTCTGAACCAGACAATAAGTGGCTGAATGGCGTTTAGGCTAGCCTTATCAATATTACACCCGTGCACCAAATACCATATATAAGCGTACCTTAGCAGCTTCAATTGGAGGAACACAACGGCAGCGTGTCTCCAGACCACCCTCTAATCTCTCTAACAGACATTGATCGCTACTAGATTACTACACAGCAATTTCAACTTTGCTATGTCGCCATCAACGATACTCATTGGTAGGTTTTCTTTAGCTGTGGCAACTTATTCTTCATACTAACTTTATAGAGAACATATCTTCCTCGGGAAACGAGTCGGATCTGTACAACATAGTGGCTTCTTTTGGAGCTATAGAGACATTTAAGTGGCAGCAAAAGTCGGCGATTTGCAAATACAAAGATGCCGCTGACTGTTCTGAAGCACTTAAGAATATTCATGGGCTTGAATTCTACCAGCAGTTTCTTATAGCTAAACCATTAAGTGACATATGACGATCTAAAATGTTGCTGTTGCAATTGACCGGAATTATTGCGAATGCATAGTATCGTTGTTTGCGAATGGGCTACTTTCTAGTTGCCACTTAGATGTAATTTACGATGACATAATTGATATAGAGGTATAGAGGCGGGACCATACTTAATAAGTTCAGAGGATAGAAAGAGGTACGCTTGATTACGTGGGTGGTACAACTTTGTATTCAATGTGGTCTTCGCTAGTAGCAGCCTACGGATGCAAACTGTGTGATCCCATGTGTTGCTCGCATACTATACTACACTACACCTACTGCAAATCAATACAATCTCACCTTAACTGCGACTTTCAAACATACCAAACTCTCATCACTTCTTATTGTGCAGACTATGAACAACAATTAACCGACACCCGCCAAATCAGGCAAAAGACACGCTCTTCTTCACCTTCTTCTTCTCACTTCCGCTCTTCTCAGCAGTACTCTCCTTGTGGGCTTCCTTAGCGTTCTTTCTCCTGATAGCTCTAGCCACATTGGACTTACTCCTAAGCTCCTGTTTTTTATCATCTAGTGCCTGTTTCTTCGAATCTTGTTTGCGCTCCAGTTCCTGTCTTCTCAAGTTTCGTATTTCCTCAAGTCTTCTGGCCTTTTCCAGCTTACTCTCATTTACTACCTCGTGCTTGTCGTTGATTGTCTTGATCAGCCTGTTCAATGTAAGGGAGTCATTGTCCGCAATGAATTTCTTGCCCTTCTTACCCGATTTCTTCACAACTCCAGGAATGATGGCTTTGTTGAGCACTGGAAGGTTAAGCTCCTTCTCTGTGTACACTCTCTCTTTCTTCTTACCGTAAAGCTGGGCGCGTCTAAGGTCCTTTTTTAAATCACCGCTCTTCTGTTTGTGCACTCTAGATCTTGGGGTAAGCTTTGGTTGGCTCTCCAGTAAATTCCTAGCCAAACTGTCTGTCTTTACATCAGGTTGCACTTCTCTTTTGGCATTCTGTGTCAATCTTCTTTTAGCCGTCTGACTTTGCTTGTTCTTTGAAGGCATTGTGGGAGGGTAGAATTATAGGCTGGGGTGGATTGAGTGAGAAATGTGGGAACTTTCAAAATTATATGATGCCAGTATAACAGGTCTCTTGCGGTCTCGTAAAGAGGTCTCTTGAATATCAATATGAATGCTATAAAGCTACTATGCTAGGATGGTGTATATGCAAGGGCTGAAAAGTTTTTAATTTTTTTTTCATATCTTTAATTTTATTTTTCATGCAGGCCAGTGCCAGAACGAGAGATGGCCAGGGAGCCATAAGAGTGCTGATAGCTACACATTAGCTTTCATGAGTTCGTAAGTGCATTTTCGTAGACAGTGGAATCCTAATGTGCGTTGTTTTTTCAAAGGAATTCTGCCAGACTTTTTGTCAAAGGTGTGCCACAAATCTTCCCTAAGAAGTTGGCACGATTAGAGTGCCGCAATTAATGCTCCTTGAGAATACTCTTTGAGCAGAGCTAGCCTTAAATAGCTTCCGTCCTATTTGCCTGTTACCAAGCAATGTTTCTGATAATCTCAACAAGAACTAATCATCGTATACAGCACCCTCTCGGACGTGTCGCCCCTGCAACAAAGTAGAAGAGCCCAGTGCCAACTGCTCGTAATGAAATGATGCTTCTAACAACTCTCGTATCAGCTTGTGCACGTCTTCCGCAGACTTCACTGACTCCTTGAACTCTTCCTCGTTGGACAGATCCAAGGAAGCCAAATTAGTCTTCTGCATTATCTCTGGAATGATAGTGTCAGTCTTTGAGTTGCTGATGCTGCCATTAGTTTTTCCACTGGAGAGCTTGCTTAGTAACTCCTTACTACGAGCCACAGTGTCTTGCCTTACTTGATCTCTTAGTGTGAGTTTTTCAATCTCTTGCACTGGTACCGCAGTGCGAAGAACTGTGATGAGATTTCTCACTTGCCTTTCCGCATCCTCCGGGCTCGCCACATGCGCAGTGGAAATCCCCAGAAGTGGTTGGAACATGTGGATTATCCGCTTCGTGCGACTGTTCCACGTGCTGGCAACTGAACGACTACTAGCAGTATTTAGGAGGCTTGGCTTAGGAAAACTGGGGTAAGACAGATCAAAACGATTAGAGGAACTAGAGTGATCTGGATTGGATCCAGTGGGTGTGAGGGGCGCTGCTGGTACAGCTGGTGCTAGAGGAGCACGAGGGGCACGGGAAATATCAGTTGGCTCAAAAATGTGGGGCGTCGAAAGAGATACTGAAGACACTACGTTACTTTCGGTTGAACGCTCCTCGGCAACGTCGTCTACTATGGGACCCCCCATTGTTGAAGCCGCAGTAGAACCTTTGCCCACAATGCTAACGCTATCCCCGCCATTGTTTGAAAGCGTCAGTGCTCCCCTTTTAAATAATTGCACTTTCCGCTTCTCCAATGTGCCATCAACGTAGTTTACTGCAATGCCCTGTAACTTTCCTGCCGAATGCATCTTCAGCAATAACTGCTCAAGCTCTTCATCTGTAACCCCCAATTGCTCACGCAAGGCTGACAGCCTGACACGGGAAAATGGTCGCATGAACCGAACTACAAATTTAGCACGCACAAATTCCGTGACAAGAGGGAGAAACTCCAAAAGAAAAGGATCGCCATCAGTGCCATCGTAAGGATACTCACTCAAGAGCTCATTGTAAGCACGCATATCTACTTGCTCTACAGCGCGATAAATCTCGAGCAGCCGCTTGACTCCCTCCTGCTGTGAAAACTGTTGATATTCAGCAGAACCAAACGGATTGATCTCTGCTTCGCTTAAAATGTTGCTGACAATCAATTTACAGACGACAGCCTCCCTCCTTGCATCACCAGCCTCGCTGAAGCTCTTAAAACTCTCTTGAAAGTCTACATTAGCTGCAGCAAACTGACCAGCGTGCATATGCACAACTCCGGCGCACTCTTTGATCACGCCGAGGCTCGCTGCCTGCGGTACACCGGTTGTAGCCTCCTGAGCTTCACGAGTCAGAGCTTGTAGAGTCGCAATAGACGCATTGCGAAGCTGCGCAATAATCATTTTCGCAGCAATTATGTCAAGAGCAAAAGCAGACGCCAGTGCAGTACTGTGGGCGGTCGCATAAGTGCTGGTATCAGCTTGGAGTGTCGAGTGCGAGCCTGTATTAGAGGTTGAGCTTCCTAGCACTGACTCTACTGCAGAGATGACTGTGAGTGCCTTATCAAGCTCTTGGTTGGCTATCAGGATATTTGTCTCCCTCAGCGCCAGCTTCACCCACAACCTGCTGCGAGTCTGTGGAGAAAGCACTTTAGTAGCGGTATTGGCGTAGTCAATGTTACCAGATGCAGCCACTCCCATTGAGTTCTGCAAGTCGCTTACAGTGGTTACATTGACCTCAGATTCACTCTCAGGCTCACCCATGTACCGCAGGAACACACCAAAGAACTTCCCCAAAAACTTCTCATATAGACCCTCATTACTGCCGCTGCCACTGCCACTCTCACGATCATATCGGCTAATCAGCTTCGTCAATGACTGCTCAGCATACACTCTTCCCACGCGAGACGCCTGTACAAACAGCTGAGGCAAGAAATTGAGCAACTCATCGTAAAGCCCGAGATCGTAACAGACCTTGAGTGCTTGCTTCAGCGCTTTGAACACATACTCTTCTGACTTCTCGCTCAATTTGCTCGTTTCCGTAGCTAATCTCTTATTCATAGTCCCTTCTTCTCCAGTTGTATCATTGGAGCCACTGGCGTCGTCATTCTCGGGAATCGCTGCCCGAGCCTGATCGCCCTTCTCGGCTATAGCCTTGAACACACTCAATGCTTCCTCGTTGCTCTCCTCCTGTCGCAGCTCTTTGCCATAGAAATACTGTGACTCCAGCCAATTATCCAACTTTTCCTTTTCTCTCTTACTTCCTGCTCTGCCACTGGGTCCCTCTTCGTCATCCTGTTCACTGCTACTGTCTTCCTTCTCAGACCCTTTGCTGTCGCTGCCATAGTCGCCATACTCGTCCTCGTCCTCTTCAAAAGAGAACACCTCGGCCTCGTCATCGTACATCGCATCATCTTCCCAGTCTGACATCCTGCACTGTGCCCTTGCACTGTGCAATTGAGTTCCTTTGGCAGAGTTCAGTCACTTAGCAAGTGAACAATAACTAGGCTGTAGTTATATAGCCATCGCGCACGGCCTTTTCTATACGGGGTGTCACGTGACCTACATGGCGAAAGAGCATGGGCTGTCAGAGTTAGATTGTGAAGGCAAGCGTGGATTTACGGTGGTATCGTGGCCTGGAGGGATTGTATATTCCAGCCAGTAAGGGAAGCGCATTCATGAATGGTATGTAAAATACGAACTATTAATCAGAGCACTTAGCTCATTATATCCTCAGATTCGAGGTCAACACCTCCAATTCCCTCTGCTCAAACTCAAGAAACTCTTCCAGCTGTCGCTGCAGCGGGTCTTCCATTTCACCGGTTTCACTGTTCCCTTTAGTGTGCTTACACTGCGTACCCTTCCTATAGCTCTCACCATTTACATTCTGGTCCTCATCGTAATGGCCCACATCATCCTGGCTATCATAATTATCAAAGTCACAGTCACAATCGGCAAAGTAGTTCTCGTCCTCTTCATTCAAGAACTTGTCAATATCAATAGCATGAAGATCTGCCTCTTTCTTGAGTCGCTCAAACTGCCACTTTGCTTCCTGCAGTATTACGTAGTCGCCTAGTGATTCATTAGACCCATGGGATCCTCTTCGTATATCCTTCAACTTATTTTCCCTGCGGATATCTCGCAGCTGCTTAATGATCTGACGCTTCTTACTGGGCGTGTTAAGTCTTCTGTCCTTGTGGCTGGTGTAACTAGGTGTGTGTTGATGTGAAGGCTCCTGACCGTGTGGACTGATGGAGCTGAAAGAGGGACGCGCCCTGTTGATCGTGGGGGAAGTATTTCTGCTGCTCCCATAATACGCTGTGGAGTTGCGCACATCTGGTGGCGCCATCATTTGCTGTGTGTTATTATCGCCCTCGCCTCGTAGTGGACTGCTGCTCATCGGGTGGTGATATCGCTGCACCCGCGTATTCATCTTCTCACTCACGCTGTCGAGTCCTATATGTGAGTCCATTATTTTTCACTGCTGCTTCTGATTATTCTGCCTTTAACTTCTTCGTATCCATGGAAAGCCAAAACTTATAGCTCAATACCGTATCTCCGTAACCCCGTAACTTTGTCACTCTATGCGTGTCTATATAAAATATGTTACTGGGGTCCACTTGCATATGGCGCGCGTTTGAGCTGCAACAAAAATATATATTTTTTCCCATACATGTACTGCTATTTTTCTTCAACTAGCAGGAACAGCTAGTATACCCATATCATCGCTCTCTCTGCAGACTATGTCAACCAGTGAAATACTCATAATACCGGGAGACTCGTTCCCGGTCAACGAAGCATCCAATGTGATGCTCGGTCCAAACATAGTTGAGAAAAATGATACTCTTCTGCCGACAGCTGCAGGTATTCTCACTACCCAGCACAAGAACGCAAATGATATCTACTTTGTAGAGGCCAACTCCAAGCGTTATATACCACAAGTGAACGATCTGGTTGTTGGAACAATTATAGGCCAGTTTGGCGAGAGCTACCGTGTGTCTCTGCGTGAATATAGCACCCCAGTTACCCTTTCCTTTTGGGCCTTCCCTATGGCATCTAAGAAAAATAGACCTTCTTTAAAACAGGGAGACCTGGTGTATGCCAGGGTCGCGACCGTCGAGCAAGACTTGGACGTTGAACTTAGCTGTGTCGATCCTAATACGGGGAAAGAAGGCGGGTTTGGGTTACTGACTGACGGCTTTGTGGTCGACGTCAAGCTTGCTTATGCTCGGTACCTCTTATATGATGCCAATGCTCCTGTGCTGAATAAATTGGTGGAAAAGGTCCGCTTTGAGCTGGCAATAGGCTGCAACGGAAAGGTGTGGGTGAAATCTGACGGAACAAAGGCCACACTGGCTTGTGCTAGGGCCATCGAGCGTGCTCAGTTGTGGTCTAAGACTGAGGTGGCTAAGAAAGTTAATGACATTTTTAAGGAGTTGGGTATATGATGTAAGACCGTAGTATATTGTATCATAGATTTGAGTTTGTAGGTGGAGTTGTCACTAATTTAGCCTCTCTGCTAGGCATGGTCGAGTATAGCATAACTGTCTCAGACACTTAGGGTTGAATTATGGCTAAATGCTATCAAATTTGGCTT
The DNA here is from genome assembly GCA_003706235.2 of Wenyingozyma naganishii. Lineage (NCBI taxonomy): Eukaryota > Fungi > Ascomycota > Pichiomycetes > Pichiales > Pichiaceae > Wenyingozyma > Wenyingozyma naganishii. The sequence goes on along the minus strand of PPKS02000015.1, from coordinate 27,031 downwards.
GCTTTGGCTTCTAAAGGTGCTGTGTGGACGTTCAACAATACAAGGTGTACTGTTAATAAGGGCAGAGGTTTTGTAATTTCAAGTCTTTCTATGCTTATGTACTCTCTTATGATGGCAATAAGTAGTTGGAAATAAAGGCAATGATGACTGGTATTAACTCATACATAGTACACATTAATTAACGATAACCCAAGAGAAACGTTTACCTACCTGTTAACGCCTATGCTAGTCCTTCGTCTCCCACAGACAAAGGAAAATCCTGGCAACAAACCTGAGTCATCTGGCTATGGCCCCATGGCCATACTCCTCATCTTAATCAGTAAGAATGGGTATCTTTTGATCACTTTGTTGAAACCACTGATCGTCCCGATGATGCTCATCTTCGTGTATCACGATGCTGTTTAGAAAAGGCGAGGTCACTTCGTCCTGCAAGCCACCCACTACACTTCCCTCTACTATGGGATGGCCGTGGGTGTTGAAACGGTAATAGCCATCTTCTTCGTGTATTGCATTAGTCTCAGTTATATTTTGAGGGTGAGAATTCTGGGGCACATGAGAACGCTGAGCCAAGCTAAGCTCGTCAATTAGATTGTTCATACGCATGTCCTTGCGCTCAGAGCGTGCAGTATTCTTAAGCATCCTTTGGTACATGTGAATATCTTTTGCATGCACCTTTGGTATTCTCATAACGTCAAACTCAGCAATCGCAGAGGGATCTGTTTCATCCGTAACAACCAAAATTTTTGACGCAACGCTAACTGTTGATTCGTACAGAGAAATATCTGAAGCGGCGACATTTGGAGATGCTAATTCATATACCGAAGGAACTGTTAGGTTTGAGAAAAGAGAACTGTTAGACTTACGATCACTGTCAGAATCCTTTGACTTCATAGACACGTCAGAGGTGTGATCAAAAACACTACGATTGCTTTCATCATACTCGCTATCCAAATTGTCCTCTTCTTTCGAAGAACTCGCTCTATAATCGAGGTTTTCCACACTCTCTAGCACAGGAATTCTGCTTCGCTGATCTATAAACCCTTCGATGCGTTTATGCTCTTTCGTTAACTTGGCCTCTAACAACCGAGCACCTCTTTTCAGTTTCTCATTCTGTGCTATAGTGTACATCAACTCACGATATGAGTCACTAACGTTAGTCGTACTGCCAGCAGTCAAGTCCACTCCATTTTCGTCATTTTTCGACTCTGTGACCTCTCTAAAATGAGCAAAGTTCTGGCGGAGAGGTTTACGAGACTTGAATGGAGAAGTGTATTTAAACCCATTGTCTTCTGGCGCGTCAGGAATATTAGCAAAAGGCGCCGTCAAGTTAAACGCACTGCTGACAGTAGCACTCCGTTTACTCCTTCCAGTGAGGGAGCTTAGTGATGAAGCTGCTGTACTAAACTTAGTTGCAGTTACATTGACATTTGCAGCTGCATTAGCAACCCCATCCTTTGCTCCGCTAGCGGCAAGATCAGGATCGTATCTCGCTGTAGAATTCATGTTCATTTCAAACAAATGGTCCAGACTCGTCAGCTCCGACGGAATGTAACGTGTATTCCAGTAGTTTTCAAAACATCCAGGGTACGGTTCCACTTTGGGCGCGAAAAGGAGGGATAGTTCTCGATCCGTAGCATGATTTTTGTTTTTGTCTCGTGCTCCACTGTCTTCCTTCTTCGGGCAGCACATTTTCTTTAACTCATCATTCCAATTACCTAAAAAACGTTGGCTGTACCACTTCACATAACTGGGTCTGTAGTTCAAAACCATGTCATGGTAGCCATTATGAAGATAATAGTCTGTATTCAGGTCCCACAGCATAGGCATACCTTTACCATAGACATAGTTACCGAGAAATAGGTTGATGGCATCTTGGCGCTGGGCGTCAACAAAACTGTTGCTATAGAAACGTTTCACACTCTCTACAATGTCTCTGGAGTGTGACTGCCATTGGTTAATTTTGCGGTACGTTTGCAGCGTGTTAACGAGGTGAGAACCACCGTATTGCAGGGCAATGGTGTCACCGTGATCGTGGAACATTTCTGTCAGAATGTTAACAGCATCACAGTCGTAATCTATATATGTGGATTTAGTTAAACCCAGAGAAAAAAGCTGATGCCCCAAGGCCCTCTTTGCTATTACAAATTGTGCAGTATTTGTACGGTCCAAGCAGTCAATACAGTTGGTTCGACAAACTCCTGACTGCAAACGAGTATCTGCTAGTGTGAGCCCGTTGTGAAAAAACCCAGTAGCCTTTAGCGTCTTTTCACTGTACTCCTCTAACCACAAAATTACGTCCTGTCCTCTTGACTTCGAGGCACGTGACATATCCCACGCGGTGTAGTCCAACTGGTTGCTTCTAGAAAAGTCTTCGTTACGAGGGAGTTGATCTCGAAGGTAGTCCACACAATCCTCAAAAGCTTTGAGTAGCTTTGTTTCCCTTGCCGTCTTTTCTCGTTGCTTGATCAAGTTCAATATTTGTATCGGTGCTCCGTATCGTTTAAACAAATCGTCAAAATGTAAAGCTGAGGCGCTGTAAAATGGGTCTACAAGGCTTATCTCAATTGGAGGCTTCGTCATTCTGATATTGGGTGCAGTCTCTTGTGACCAATTCAATGGAATCGATCCACGGTGCTGTACAAAAGAGGTGTACCTTGGGCTATTATAGAAACCGCCTTTAGCATCATGAAATGAGGTTGTCAACATTTCACCGACTATTTGTTCAGTTTCGACTTCGTTTGCTACATCCCCCTTGTCATTGACACCTCTTTTGAAGAAACGAGCTCCTGCAAAATGGTGCGACCTTCGAGCTATCAGTGTCAAGTATACTTGCGTGCTCAGAATAGAAATTTTGGCTTGGTCAATAAAACCATGTACTATCGGCTGAAACCAGTCGTACGTACGGTCAAAGGAAGCTACCACAGGAGCAAGCAAGGCAGAATTCCACACAAATCGTTCATTGTATTCAAAATTCTTTGAGTCTGGTAAGTGCAAAGTCATGAATGCGCTACTTAAGTTGTTGATATTGCCTGCGTTAGCCCTCAACTTGTTTCGCATGAAGTTTACCTGCAAAGTATTAGTGATATCGTAATTGTAGCTGTAATAAAAAGTCTTTGTTAGGTCGATGTTCTGGAATGTGGCTATGTATCGTGCCTCCTCGGAGTTACGATCTGGCTTCTTTACGCCATTAGCCACAGGAACAAGCTCTGTCCGGTCGATGTGGTAGACATAGTGACCTCCTAAAATTGCCACAGGTCTACGTTTGGTAACTACGCATAGATAATAGTGCTTAGTAAAGCGAATAAACCCTAAAAGAGCGACTGCAGATAGTTTCTTGGTAAGGCCGCCCTCACTAGTTTCTTCCAGTCCGTTTAACACATCCATGATCTCATTCCGGGAGAAGTAGACATTGTCCTCCATAATCACCAGTTTGTCCGCAAGCGTCATGTCAATCTCCAAAATACGGAACAAGGTTTCTCTCCCATTACTGCTTACTATGTACATGCGCCGACTGGTAACGTAGATGGTGAATTTAGTAAGCATGAACTTACGCGCTTTGGAAATGAGTCTGTTCTCAGGGACTTGCTCTTCATAAGGTGGATTTGTAGGCGGAGGCTGTGACAGTTGTGACCTCTGCGTCGTTTGCTGCCCTTGTGACATGAGTGGAGCAGGCGAGAAGTTGGTTGCTGTTTTAGGCGTGATGGTGGCAGATTGTGTATGAGTGGGATGAGTGGGTGCTGGCTGGTCGCTAGCAACTGGAGTCGGGGCATTTTTGGTGCGAGCTGAATCAGGCTTGGCAGTTTTCGAGGTGCCAGTCTTTTCTGTTGATGTATTCGGCATGACTGCTATGCCTCTTCCAGCAGTTGCGATTATGTTACTGCCAAACAACACGACTTCTACACCACACTACCGTAATCCCTATCCCAAACAAACCTACGAATAGTATCAGACATGGTGCATGGACCTGCATATAGCTACATGCGCGCGCATCAGAAGCCAAAAAAGTTTACATTTTTTTATTTCACTTGTTCTTGTGGACTATAGCTGCTGAACATACATGCCCTCTGACGGCTCCATATCGTTTTGCTGCAATGAGCTCCGACAGCATAGCGAAAGATAATCCTGATAAATCTAAAGCGGAGTTAAGTTCTATTCAAATTGAGCGTCAGAAGAAGAAAATAGCGAAGGATAAGCGTAAAAAGATTTATGCAGATCTACTAGTGCAGGGCACCAACGACTCGTCCATCGTTTCGAAACGGTCAGTCGAGAGGCTCTATACGAGTGTGTTGGAGAATAGAGAAGATGGCAAGCCGCCTGCAGAATATTTCAAGCACTTTGTGCGAAAGCCTCAACGAAGATCTCCTGTTATAAACAGGGGCTACTGGATCCGAATGGAAGCTATCAAGCGTTCCATCTGGCGCATTATAGAGGCAGAAAATAGCACAATGAATGTCATCATAAACCTCGGTTGCGGTTACGATCCTTTGCCGTTCCAGTTTCTTGATGGGAAAAATGATGTCGGGGGTTCTTCCGAAAGCGCTAGTAACAGTGAAGCTAGTAAGAGCTCAAAAAAGTATCTATGCATAGACATTGACTATCCTGATCTCATCAACAACAAGGTTAAGATGATTCAAAAATCAAAGGAACTTTGTGACATAATTGGCTACACAGAATCTAGCCTTGACACTGGTATTACAGGGGTTCAGCTAAGGACTCACAACTATGCCGCTGTTGGTTGTAATCTGCGCGATCTGGCGCTATTCCAACAGCAGTTGACTGAGCTCGGTCTATACGATATTCAAACTACCAGTATATTTATCGCCGAAGTTTCCCTCGCGTATATGTCTCCGGAACATGCCAACCCTGTAATTAGAGAGTCTGCGAAATTCCCTAAGTCCCATTTCCTGATTCTTGAGCAGCTTCTGCCTGCTGGTCCTAGCCATCCCTTTGCTAGAACCATGCTGAGCCACTTCAATTGTCTTGAGGCTCCTCTCAAATGTGTAAATCATTACCAGACGGTTTCTAGTCAGCTAGAGCGTTTCAAAAGCTTGGGGTACCGCAACGTGGAGGCGGACGATCTACTTGGTTATTGGAACTACATGGTAGACGACCAAACCAAGGACGTGATTGAGCGAGTAGAGGCCTTTGATGAATGGGAAGAGTTTTACCTGTTTTGTCAACACTACATTTGTCTGCATGCGACCAACTCAGATGTGCTTTATCTGCATACCCTCCCTGACGTGGAACGACCACATGATAGTGCCCTATTTTATGACTTTGAAGTGGAAAAAGCCAAACCTGGATCTACTCTACACAGAAAGTTCACTTCTGGATCTACTTTACCTAGCGGCGATCATATCTTGGTTTCTGGTGCTTCTACCTCTAGGCTTAATACCAGCTTGCTTCTAAGTAAACAGGAACAAGAGTTTGGTGTGAAACAACACTCATTTCAAGGAAGATTGAGCCACTCTGCGGTGTACCTACAGAATGGCTTGCACATTTTTGGTGGTAGAACGGTGCCAGGCAAGCCACTTGACGATGTGTGGAAGTTGTCTAAGATAAACAATGTCTGGGCATGGACAAAGCGGGCTAGCTTACCGCAAGGTAGGTCTAAACACTGCACAGTGAAATTATCTGACACAAAGGCACTGACGTATGGTGGCGCTTATTCAAAAAATGAAGCAGCATTTCTTCTGTACTGCTGTGAACGGGATATGTGGATTCCCATAAACGTGGAGGGTGACTTTCCTTCTTCTGTTGTAGGTGGTGCTTGCATGGCTTACAATACAGCCAATAACACGGGTGTGCTTTTAGGAGGGATGGAGGGTGCCTCGATAGTCAGTGACAGGGTGTACACTTTCAATTTTAATGCCGAAACCGATACAATAAACGTAAATCTTCTAGATTTCAGCAGCCCATTACTTGCCCGCTATGGGGCGAAGTGTGCATACATCAGCGAAAACCAGGTTTTGGTCGTAGGTGGTGTTACTAGTTATAGTGTCCTTGACCAGCATACACAAATTGTAGCAATGGACATACCATCAAAGACTCTTGCCTGTCTTGGTTTTACCGCCAAAGAATGGCCAAAGTCTCCTATGCTAGTGGGTTTTGAGCTTTTACAGACAAGCCCTCAAGAGTATTTGGCTATTGGAGGCGGGGCAGTTTGCTTTTCGTTTGGCTCTGTGTGGAACGACCCACTTTACCTCAGGTTCAGCAGGGAGCGCACTGAACCGTTGCACTATATTACCGAAACTGCTGCAAGTGTTATTCATTCTGTCACTCAGCCTCTATCAAATGGCACACTTACTAATGTAAAAATTCGCACCGTAGATGCTATTCAGCTGACGAGTGAGGAATGGGCGTCTATTATCAAAGAAAACGAGCCTGTTTTGATCAAGGGCTGCGATCTTGGAAATTCCCTTGAGCTTTGGAAGTCTCCTGAATATCTCTCAAACAAGGTTGGGCCAGATACGCAGGTGACGATCCACGAAAGCTCAGGTAATAACTTGAACTTCCAGAAAAAGAACTTTAAGTACAAGACATGTTCCTTTGAGGACTTTATAAACAACGTTTTTAGGGATAAAGATGCACACATATACTTGCGTGCGTTGTCTTTCAGTTCACCTAAAGAGAAGGCAACCGTATTCAAAGACGATTTTCCCTCTCTTTACCCTGACTTTGATCTCCCAGCCTCCCTGAAGTATATCATGGAACAGCAGCATTCGTCCCCATTGAGGATTTCCTCTGCAAAGACGTCTATATGGCTTCACTACGATGTAACCGCTAACATATTGTGTCAGATTGTGGGAACGAAAAAGCTACGTATGTATCCTCCTTCTGAAGTGGATAAGCTACAATTTCCCGCGGGGGCTTCATCATCTGTGCTGTCAAATGTCTTTGAGGATGAGGGAGTCAATAACGATTCAAGTTTGCATCCCTTAGAATTTGAAATGAGCCCTGGTGATATCCTGTTTTTGCCACGCCTATGGCTCCATGCTACCTGTCCTTTAGAGCCCTCTATTTCCCTGAACTTCTTTTGGAAGGACCTTGACGAGGAAACGTACTCAAAGGGGAAAGATATATATGGGAACAGAGATATAGCAGCTTACGAGAACTCGAGGAAGCAGGTTGAAAAGATACAAAACCTGTTCCAAGACGTTCCTGAGGATGCCAAGGTCTTTTATTTGAAGAGACTAGCACAAGAGCTGTTCGAAAAGTTGTAACGAATGACTATGTCAAGTAACATGTTTCATCGATGATTTTCTCAATCCAATTATCAATGAGAATATCAAAGTAGGCTCATTTGGGTTGCAGGACACTGCCTAGCACACAACATGAAATTCTCATATATTACAGAAAAAACTCCAGCTGAATCCCAAATCCTTTCCCTAGGATATTATGTACTATATGTGGAATACGGAAGTCTATCTAGAAAGAGCGCTTGTGCATGTCAGTCACAGGAATGTACCCTTGCGAGCTAACAGCTACTACCCCAGCTGTTTGTCGTTCGTTCGTGAACACAAAACCGGTAAATATTTTGGCAGAAAAGCGGTGTAAAAGTAAACGCTGGTACAAAATGCTTAGCATTATCGCACCGTCAATTTATAATGTGAGCTTGCAAGTCAAGGAAGAAAAAGCCATGAAAAGTTTAGTGTAATTTCAGTAGTTGATCAAAGGGTAAATCTATTTCAGTTTGTACCACTAAGCATCTAAGACACAACCTCTTGAGGCATCCGTAACAAGCTTTGCGTACTTCGCCAGAGTTCCTCTGGTGTAACGGGGAGCAGGAGGCAGCCAGCCCTTTCTACGCTCGACCATCTCCTCTTCTGGTACCATAAGATCTATACGGTTCGTTTCTGAATCAATGACGATGATGTCTCCGTCCTTCACAAAGGCAATAGGACCACCTTCGGCAGCTTCAGGGACCATATGGCCAATCAAAAATCCGTGCGAACCACCAGAAAATCTACCATCTGTAAGCAGAGCACAGTCTTTACCCAGACCGTAACCCATGAGCGCGGAAGAAGGCTTCAGCATCTCAGGCATACCTGGACCTCCCTTAGGACCCTCATAACGGATAACGACAACGGTCTTCTCTCCCTTCTTGATCTCTCCCTTCTCCAAGGCAGTAATGAAATCCTCCTCGCGGTCAAACACGCGAGCTTTACCTGTGAAGGAGGTACCCTCTTTACCTGTGATCTTCGATACGGAACCTCCGGGGGCTAGAGTACCCTTCAAGATCTGGATGTGGCCATCCTTTTTCAATGGATTGGATACTGGACGAACAATGTCCTGGTTCAAAGGGAGTGGGTCAAACTTGTCAAGGTTCTCCTTCATCGTCTTACCGGTGACGGTGATGGTGTCACCGTTTAGCATACCCTCTTGCAGCAGGTACTTCATTACAGCAGGAGTTCCACCGTAGCGCTGTAAGTCAGCCATCACGTACTTACCAGAAGGACGGAAGTCTGCCAGCATTGGTGTCCTGTCAGAAATGCGCTGGAAGTCGTCAACAGTGAAGTCCACGCCGGCACTGTGAGCAATGGCGGTCATGTGTAAGACAGCATTGGTCGAACCTCCAGTCGCAATAACGTAGGTGACGGCATTCTCAAAAGCTGTCTTAGTCATGACATCACGAGGCCTAATGTCAAGGGCAATCAAATTCTTGATAGCCTCTCCGATATTGTCACACTCGGCAAGCTTCTCCTTGGACACAGCTGGCGCAGAGGAACTCATGGGCAGGGACATACCCATCACCTCAGAAACAGAGGCCATGGTGTTCGCAGTGTACATACCACCGCACGAACCGGCACCGGGACAAGAATGGCGGACGATCTCCTCACGCTGAGTTTCATCAATTTGCTTGGATAGGAACTGGCCATACGACTGGAAAGCAGTCACCACATCCAGCTTCTCGGGTAATCCACCACAGGAAGAGTGCCCGGCCAGTATGGTACCACCGTACACCATGATACTGGGTCTGTTGTGGCGAGCAAAAGCCATCAGCACACCGGGCATGTTCTTGTCACAAGAAGGGATACCAACATTGGCATCGTAATGCTGAGCCATCATGATAGTCTCAAACGAGTCGGCAATGATCTCACGTGACTGTAAAGAGTAACGCATACCAGAGGTACCCATGGAAATACCATCACTAACACCAATGGAGTTGAACTGCATTCCCTTCAACCCGGCACGCTCGATAGAAGCAGTACATCTGTTGTTGAAGTCCAACAAGTGCATATTGCATGGGTTTCCCGACCACCAGACGGAACCTACACCTACCTGAGCCTTTTGGAAGTCCTCGTCTTTAAAACCGGTGGCGTACAGCATGGCCTGCGATGCTCCTTGAGACTTTGGCTCCGTGATGATGGAGGAGTATTTGTTGAGCTTCTTGGGAGCAAGAGCGGAGACGGTCGTCGACAAAGGGCGGGAGTAAAAGGTATTCATCGACTTCTGCATACAAAGTGTCGTAAACGTGCCGTTCTTAGCGCCAGCACGTCCAGTCACACGTGACCGGCCCAGTTGTGTTGCAATTGCGCTCATGGCAGGAAATATTTATGATTGAGTGGAGGATAATCAGTAAGAGAGATAGATGGTGGGGAACTTGCAGCTTCTATTTATTTTTGTTAACTCGATTTAGTATGACTAACATACTGAGAAAAATAATTTGGGGTCGTGAAAAATTTGTGTTCTTCACCGAACCGTGAAGGTCGATCGACGCAAAAAGGACCAATCAGAGCACAGGTGTATGTCATGGTAGGTAGTTGGGGACTTGGGTGCACCGCCTGTGGATGCTGAGTGAGAGAGTGGTACAACGTCCGTCATTGGCAAAGTCTGCACTGTCTTTCTGTTATATTCTTGTTTGTCGGCAATCAAATAAACATGGCGCTCTTATATGACACGCTATTATCAAAACATCTACATTAATTAATTGTAATGCTATTCACGCTAAATGATTGTGAAAAAGTAGTCTATGATCTCTTGTTATGTGGTACAGCTTTGCTGCTGCTAGAGGTACTGCCGTTTCGGCATATTAATGGTAAGTAATGCTGGCAATATACAGCACTCAGTTTCGTGGAGGTATGGCTCGGTATTATAGTCCTACCCTTGCGATAGTAAGACAGTCGAACAGATTGAATCTTCCGCCTGGCATATGCCGCTTGCTCGCCTAGAGCCTAGACTCTAATCTGTTGCTCAAGGAGTTTATTAACGAGTGCCAGCGACTGTGAATTACGCTTGACCCTTCATCGGTCCTCTCGCTCATTCATGACTTTCCCCGAATGGCTTCTCGCGTAGTTCGCACAATACTTAAGCGAGCTTTCCAGCATACATTGCGACACCTGCTTAGTCCTGTCTAGCACACCCTCGTCCAATTCGTACCCGCCTAGCATGAATTTGCCCTTCTTATAAATGCCGAAGATGTAATTCATCACGTTACGCACAAAAATTACCTTCACATTGGAGTCTGCCTCCGACACCGTAATGGCCATGTAATCGTTGAACAGAGGAAGATCTGATCCCTTGTCGTCAGTTTTGCTCGTATCAACTGCCTCCTCATTTTCCTTCTCTCCCAGATTCTGCAATGGAGACTCAATAGACCAGAAAGCAATACCGTTCGGCGTCAGTACGTTGTTTCCTCTACAGCTACCTCTGCTGCTATCTCCGTTTCCATCCCAGGGCAAGACATCCATGCCAAAATCAATACTGTCAGAGAGGAACTCAACTCTGAATACACCATCTTCCTTGATAAGTAAGGCCAAAGTGGGTCTATACATTGCATCGCCACACCCACATTTGTTCAGGTGAGTTTTAAACAGGCCTACCCACATCTGCAGCCTTTTAGCGCCGTCACCTTTGGTAACAAGCCTCACCACTTCTCGAGGAATAGGTACCAAATCTGTGCCTCCTCGTATGTAGTTGCCTTGCGCCGCCAGTGAAGAGTACTCCACGTTGTCTTGCAGTCTCTGGCACAGGCCTGAGTCTAAAGAACATTTGAGCACCACTAATGGGTCGATAGTATACAAGAAATGAATGTATCCATTAGATTTTGAGGAGTCTCCAATTTTGAAGGTGTCAAAGAACGGACTCCAGTTCTTTTCTAGAGATAACTCCGTTTGAGCTTTAAGTCCTTGAATCTTAAATTGTAACAGCTCCCGCTTCTTCGTTTTCGCGTTAGGTTTGCGGAAGGGGAAAACGCTGTACATCGAACGCTTGCACTGGTCGCTATCGTCTCGCATGTTGAACAGGATAATGGGGTCCTGTGCAAACTCTCCGTCTTTGATGAGAACACGAGGATCCTCAGGTCCTAGGAGCTCTTTCACCTTTACCTTTGATGAGAAGGGTATTTCTAGAATTGAGGGGAACTTCAACGAAATTGCATCAAGCAGCTTATCATCCTTGCTATCGTTATACTCGCGCAAGACCTTGTCCACCTCCTGCTTAGTGACATCACTGAATCTGATTCTCTTACCACGTAACTCATTCCAATCAGCATCAAACACTTGCAGTCTCAGAAAAGAAACTATAGGTTTTGACCTGCTCCCAGGAGCATAAGCTATACGTGACACGACGAGATGGCAATCATAATCAGCGAGCCAGACTGACGACCCAGAAAACCTATACCATGAATCCGTTAACTTAGCTCCCACTTTGGTGCCCATAGTCAGCAAGGGAGCATACTGTGTCGTTTCTAAGAACTCTTTGATTTCGTATAAGTCGTCCTTCAATAACTTTGGCTCACTCACTTGCAGCTGTCTGTCCGACGTTGGCTCGTATGTTATCTGATCACAGGCAAGCCCTTCGTATGAGCTTACCGATTGTGGCAGCTGCATATTGCCAATAAAGCCCTTGAGTGGGTAGCCCTTGTAGTCCAATTGAGCAATGGTGTCAGACACAACTTCCACTTTCGGTGGAGCTGGAGGTGCATTTTGGGGAATATCTGTATTAGCTGAGCCATCACCCTCCTTTAATGGCTTCATATCTAGCAAGCCCAATGCCTGGTTCACCTTGTCCATTTGAATCACGTTGGGTACCTCTAGTTTGCTGGTATCCGGATTGAAATCCACACGAAGCGGGTCGGTGTACGCCTCATAGAGGGGAGCCTCAGGTACCGCGGTTGCCGTGGCAGCCGCACCATTGAGCTCATTGGCATTCTTTTGATCGGCTGGCTTTTGTTTATTTTCATGGTTATTTTGGTTTGGCTGCTTTGCTTGCTTCTCTGCGAGACGACCTGATCCGACGTTCTGCATAACAAAATATCCAGCAACCACTAGCAGCGACAAAAACAGCACCAATCGGTGCCGTGAACGGCCATGGCGCATCATAAATGCCATAATATCGGGAGTATGTGCGAATTCGTTGTGCTAAAGACGGAACAGCCAAAAGAAATAAGTGTATTTACAAGCGATCTCTCAATGGAACGGCACTGTGAAAATGATCTTGAGAAACGCTGTGAAATAAATTGGGTGGTCCAGTGATTCGGTCACGTTTCGGCGATGCACTTCCTTTTTCTTGACAAAAATGCTTTTGTTCCACCGAAGATCCCAGCTATGTGTTACCGTGTTAACCTGGGCTAAAATAACTGGTAGGCCGATAGTTACCACTGCCTTTTTCCGTTTCTGCCTTGCTGCTAATCTCAGCTGGAACAAAAATAAACAGCGTGTTACAAGCGAGAAGAACAAAGGACGCATGCGTCCAGAGAAGGTTTCGCGGTGTCAGGGGTGCATGAAGTACAACATTGCCATGTTGGGCAATGACGTTTTGGGGAAGTTGGGACGACTGCGTTGATTGTCTTTCCACTGGAAGGGGTGGTGTGGACCAACTGTTTATGGCCTTATAAATGTGACGTCACATGAAATTTACGAAATAGGTGAGAAGTTTATAGGTCTCCCAGGTTTCCCTGTCGAGCCACTTTTGTTAGACCTATCGACGTAATACCGTATATAAAAATAGCTAATTCTTGGTACTGAAATATTTACAATGCTACGACAACGTGTACACACCACCCATTCTTGGTGCATTTAAAATTATTCCATTCAAAATTCCGGCAATCAAACCAGCAATAGGAAGAGTAAACACCCAACCAAGGTAGCACCAGGCAACCATTCTCCAGTTGCAGCCTTTCAAATTCATATTGCACAGACCGACAAACACAGTACCACCAACAGCACATTGTGTTGTCGAGACAGGAATACCTAGTCTAGTAGCCATTACCACCGTTACTGCCGCTCCTAACTCAATAGCAAAGCCTCGAGAAGGTGACTGCAAAATCAGTTTGTTACCCAGGTTCGACATCAGCTTATATCCAAATGTCCAGCATCCAAGCACCAAAGAGGCAGCAGTAAAGCAAAGCACCCAAATAGGCACATCTGCCTTAGCACTCACTGTGTTTGTTTGCCATACAGCATAAATAGCCGAAAGGGGGCCAGCAGCGTTGGAAACATCGTTTGACCCATGGGCAAAAGACATAGTGCACGCAGTAAATGCCTGTAATAAAGCAAACACGTACTCACACTTGAGGTTGTAAAACTTGGAACGCTTGTGCATATCAGTAACCCCTTTACCTAGCATTCCATTTGAATTGCTTTGGTTAGAGATAACATCTTGTCTCCAACCGTGCGAAGCAACAAGATACAGAAGAAGTGGCCATTTGGTTGGTCTTTTGAGCATTTGCTTCCACAACCCGTACTCACTTTCTTTAACGTAACTAAAGAGTCCAATGTTGTTTATATCACGAGATGACTCTGAAGTGGCGGCATCAGTTGTTATTGCAGCCTCTTCGCTTGTTTTGCTATGATCAATCACTTTCTCCTCATCGTCATCAAACTCTTCAGAAGATGCATCTTCAGCAGATCTTCTACCTTTGTAGTAATCAATGACAAGATTTTTGCCCTCTGGGATTGGTGTGATATTGTCAATAGGCTCAAAGTAGAGTAATGGTCCTCTGAGCACATCATAAAATTTTAATGTCCAATCGTTGTGCACCAGCTTTCTTGTAAAAAAAGGATGCAAGAAGAGAAGATATAAAATTGTAGCTACAGCGCCCACACCAAAGATAGAGCCGACGGTAGCACCAGTTGATAAGTTGTTCAGCTTCAGGTTGGGAGCGCCCTTCCAGACAATCAACATAGTCATGATTGAAAATGCGACAAATACGATAACTGGAGCAAACATGAGCACATTCCTCAAATCATGCCTTCTCTCCAGGATGCAGTACTTAGAAATCAAAAAGATGATCGAAGAAATACAACCAGTGATGGCTGGAGCAATGAACCAAGATGCAACAATTTGTGAAAATCCTTCCCAGCCCCAAATTACGCTGTCACTGCCTGCAGCAGCAATACCCGCACCAATAATAGCACCCACTATCGAGTGAGTAGTCGATACTGGCATACCAATATAAGTGGCAATTGAGAGCCAAACTGAGGATCCTACGAGTGCACAAGCCATAGTCAACATCAGCACAGCAGGGGTTTCCTCATAAGCATCTAATTTGATAATTTTAGATTTAATCGTGTCTGAAACTCGGGAACCTGCCAACACTGCACCTAAAAATTCACAAAGAGCTGCTAATATCATTGCTTGCCAGTATGTCAATGATCTCGAAGAGACAGACGAAGAAAACGAATTTGCGACATCATTGGCGCCAATGTTGAAAGCATCTAAGAATGCAAAAATCACAGCAATAGCAAATACATAGTCAAACTGTCCTAAAGTCATAACTAAGTGTTGAAACCTGAAGTGTTTGCTCCAAAACTATTAAAATATCATTACAAGCTGTAAAGTTGTCTGTTTTTATATAGAGAAGCACAACTTTTTTTTACTTGGATGCACGATATCCACAGCCACCACATGGTCGCACATGGGCTACTCTGTATTACCGCTCACCCTCAAAAGCGTATTAATTCGATAATCAGTAATATAGCACAATTTTTTTATTTTCCAAAATTGGATCCTGGTCTTGGCTTTTCTCAGCCAAGACCCTATGACTTCAATACTACAGGGATGAGATTTTGTGGAAACAAATTCGAAGTTGCTAACACTGAGTCTGACATTCCCATCAGTAGTAGAGCTAAGCTATATTTCCATGGTCGTTAATGCTCAATCCACTAGTACCCACTGGTACTCTAGATTCCTACGACTTTCTTTTTCCCCAAAATATCAGAAAAAGAGCAAGGCTCTTGGCACGTTAAATATGGAAAATACCAAGACTTTTTTATTAACCCACGTGTTGACACCCCCTTCAGGAGACAACGTGTGCACTAACCGCCGTACATGGTGACTTGCTGCCACTTTCTTGAAGCAGACGAAGCTCGAGTGATAAAGCATCGCCGAGCGCTCTTATAGAGAGATATTGAGCATAAGCGTCGATCGACTTGTGTTTGTCTAAAAGCTTACGAGGCCTAACATCTGCAATGTACGGGTGTGTTGACATTGGCTTTCCCTGTGCAAGGGTGCATGCACTTGTAAGCACGAGCTTATTTTTTGGTGTGATAGTATGCAGAGCTTCAAGTTCTTGATAGCTAAAGGTGCAAATTGTATACAGAAATGGGTTCATTTGGCACCAAAAAATTCAGATCTAAAAGAGCCCAGGAACAATACGAGCGCAGTTTTCTTGGGCGTTACCAAAAGTTGGTGAAGAAGAACTCCTTTTGGTTCTTGGGGCTGCCCATGATGCTTTCAGTGGCTGCTGGGTCGGTCCTGTTGTCTAATTTTACCGCGATAAGGTATGAACAGAGAGACGCGAAGGTGAAAGAGCTAGATGAGAGTGAAGCTTTGGACATAGCCACGCAGAAGAGAAGGAAAGTTGATATGAAGGAAGAGTACTACAAGCTGCAAGGGTTGATGGAACAGCACGAAGATTGGGAGCCAAAGCGTGTGGAAAGGCTACCGGGGGAGTCCGAAAATGTGTGGTGATTTAGTTTGTTCGAAAGTGCGCTCTGTATATAGGTATATAGTAATCATGGGATACTGTAGTGTAGGAAAAGGTTTCTATGTTGTACATACTCGCCTAAGTCTCGATTTGTCTATGTGAGTGCAACGAATTTGATGGGGTACTTACAACAGCTTGACTTTACCTAGAAGAGGCCCACTATCAGCTGGTTCTATTTTACATTCTATCGATAGTCAGAAAATTACCGGAGTCACGACCTACTGACCAATGGCTCGGGCCACTTGTACAAGGTGGCATCTGTAGGGTCTTAACTAGAGGTAGGCAGGGCTTGATTCACACTCCACCTTTCTTCCAACTTCCCGCATGTTTGTGTTCAACGAAACACAGATCGCCGCACGGGTTCTCTCCTCTGAAAGATTGGCGAGGCATCACCATAATGTCGCTAAAAATCACCGGCTTGGAGATTCCGGTGAGGAAGTTCCAGTCCAATTTCCAGTGATTTTTGGGCCCAGAAAGCCTAGGTCTAGATCCCCTAGAGTTAAAATCAACCACCTCCAAATCACGCACGCAGGTATTGACGTACTCATATAATGCCATACTAAAGGCACCAGGGCCAGTCCAGCGAATGACATCAACTGATTTGCAGCGATCAGTGTCCTTGAAATCTTGATAGTATGCCTGTAACTTGCCGTGGGTCTGGGCCTCAAAGGTGGTACGGACAACCGAGGCAATCAAAAATGCGAGAAAAGGGTGGTGCTTACGAGCTTTGATTGTCCAATTGGCAATTTGCACACGCAAGGCAGACGTTTCTTGCCAGCGGTCATTGTCTATTTCAATGCCAACTGTCACACCAACATCATCTCCCACCTCAGTGTCAAACCAAGTGTCAATGGGCTTCTGGCACACAGTGTCTATGTCATTGTACACACCTCCATAAATAAAAAGCAGCATATACCGGCCTAAATCGCTCTGTAAAATCAACTTCGGCATCATCTTGTACGCCATCCACACCTCAGGAACAGTAGTCTTGAAGGTCTTTTCAACAAATTTATCCACCTCTTTATTACGCATGAATGTATAGTTATAGGAAGGGTTCTTTTCAAACCAGGTCTTAATCTCTTCAAGGTTTGGAAATTCTGGAGCTTCATCTGGAGTCTTCTTCCACATTTGAAAGATATTTTTTTCCTCTAGGGGAAACCTTCCATTATTGGACAATTCAGGGTCATACGGAAAGGCTTTCAAAAGTCGATTGTATGTCACATCGACCTTCAGCGGGTTGGAGCCTTTCGTATATTTATAGTGTTTGAGATATAAGTCTGTGTTCTTGTACTCCTGGAAATACGCCTCATCTCTGGTGAGCCTCCTCTCAATATGGCTGTGAATTGTGGTACTCATGAGCAGTGCGCCAAGAATAATTCCAAAAAAAAGTGAGATAATAGGCAGCCGATCATTGAAGCGCTTGTTCTGGCGAACTTCATGGTAAATGTTCTTCGCCTCCGAAAACGTACTCAGCAGCAACTTCTGGGCCCCAAACTTGTTAATTTTATTCATGGTAAATTCCAGGACAGAACTGGTTCAAATGTCGAACCCAGACTCAACGCTGAAAAAGCGATTGAATTGTGGATGAAAAAGAAACAATACAAAAAAGCGTCAAAATGGGGCTGAAAAAAAAAAAACCCAAACGGCCACACCCCCCTGGCCCGAGGTAAGATGAGGTCAGACGAGCTAATTTGTGTGAAAACATTTTAGGCGTCCAAACATCTCCAGCTTAGCAATGTATTTTAAAGAAATACAAGAAAGGCTGCATTTAACCTTTCTATTTAGATCTTCAAAAGTCTAAAATATGGTCAACCTGAAAGTGAATCACATGAGGCGTGGATCTTTTCGTGCTGTTGCACATCTTGCCTGCGAGTGAATACGTCAATACCTTTATCTAGTGGGAGAGCATCATCGCAGATCTACTGCATCAGGACACAAGGTGACCGTCAGGGCAAGCAATTGTGCCTCTACTGTGGACACCCTCCCCATGCACACTGAATATACTCACGAAGTCTGACAGTAGCTTGCAACATCGAACAGCTTCAAGCGCACATTAGTTTGGCTGAACACAACCATGGGGGGTGCAGCAAATATGCACCTATATGCATCCCTCTCCACACCTCCTTGTTAGAAAAGAAAATGTGCGGGAAATTTTTTTTATAGTTTTCCCCAAAAGGGCCTGGCCAGCACAAGTGTCTCTACTCCGATAATAGTATTGACGCCATGGTATCGTTTTCCTGTGAGGTTTGCAATGATACGATAGTGAAGAAGAAACTCGCCCAGCACCAGCGCACCTGTAGAGGGGCCTACTTTACCTGCATAGACTGCTCAACCACGTTTTACAACAACGAGCATGTCAACCACACCTCCTGCATATCTGAGGCGGAGAAATACGAGAAGAGCATGTACAAAGGCAAGAAGACTCAGCCCCAGAAACAGCCACAGCCAGTGAAGCCAGTAACTAGCAAAGATGAACAAAAGAAGGAATCAAAGGCTTCGGAAGCTGTTGAAAAGAAGAAGAAAAAAGATTTGGAACAAACTCCGAAAGTCTCGGCCAGCATTGATCTGGCAAAGTATGCTTCTGGGAAAGAAACATCTCTCTACAAAGTCATCAAGAAAATCAACAAGCTTGAAAAGAAGGACAAGTCAGAGATTTTGAAGCTGTTACGTATTGTCAGAGACAAAGACGGCTCGTTCAAAATCTCGGCTTAGTATAGTACATTGGGTATATAGTAGTGATTAGCTTATTGCATATTAAAGTATCGCCATTAATGTGTCGTCTGAGGCACGACATTCTTCAATTAAGAAATTCAGGAATGGGTACTCCATGCCCGTATTCTCCTGGTCTCGTTCATATCATCAGGCCGATTTCTAACTCTTGCGTTTCTTCTTTAGCAACTTCATGAGCTTCGAATAAAACTCACCCACCTCTTCCACAGGAAACACAAAGTGGTCCAAAAACTCTTCAGGGAGCTTTTGCTGCAAAACAGAATTGTTAGCTTCCCTATCTTCAACGCTAGAATCATCCTCATCTAGCTCAGCAACGTAAAGGATCTCATCGGAGGACTTGCCAATAACGAGCTTGAATCGCAGCACACAATCGTCACCCAATTGTCGCAGTTCAATGGTGTGGTCTTCGTCATTTTCGTCATAATTCAGCACACCCAATCCTGTGATCTTTTCTGTGATAAGGAACACGTCATTCATGTTCTCTAGCTCGGCCTTTTGGGAGTCTATCAGCTTGTTCTGTTTCGCCGACGTCTTCTTTAACTCCTGTACCTTTAGCTCTAGCCTCTTATTCTCTTTGTATGCATCTTCTGTTCCGCTTCCCTTAGCTGAAGCCAACTCTTTCTTCAGTGTGCTCACCTCCTTGCTCAGTTTCTGTATCAGGTCGTCTGCAGCGTTCATTTTCTTCTCCGTTACACGCCTGTACTCCTGAAACATTTTTTCTGTCTTATTGTTAGCCACGTCATCAAGCAAAACAGTTAACTCTTTGAGGTCTTTCTTCTGAAACAAAGCGTTTACTTGTGCATCTGTAGGTAGCTTTAAGTCCTTCTTGTTGATATCCATGTTTTCCTTTTCGTTGTCCGGGACGCCTGCATCTACAACTGTGACTTGCGTAGGGATTTCATCATTTTTCACTGTTTCTTTAGAGCTAGTTCGCGAGCTTCCTCTTTTTGGTGGCATATTGATCGTCAGATAATCTGATCAGCCCAGCGTTATGGCACTACAGAGCATTGCTACGTATAAACTTGACTATAAACACAATGAATAAAATAAGAGTCGCGCACCTCTCCAGATCGCGATCGCGTTTCGTGTAGCAAAACCCCCGTACACCACATGAAGGTATACTCTGCTCCATTCCTCCTCTTCTATCCTTCGTTGGAGGGGGAGTTCCTCAGGGAGTAAATGACCCCAAAAGAAGAGGAAAACGCTGCGCCCAGAGCAATTTCCTTACCCAAATCCGAGTGATACCCAATATCGTCACGGTGTAGCAGATCCTCATATATTAAAAACATAAACTTTCCCCAAAAAAGCAAGAGCGCTATTATGAAGGTCCATGGGGGAGGCTCCACAAAGATGTAGCTTGTCATCAGCGAGAGGCAGTACCAGTTGTTGGATTGGGATATCCCATATATCCAGAAACATCGAAATGTGTTAAATGGGCCTTCCATAAGCCACAATATTACCCTTGTAATAACAGAGTTCTCTCCAAACTGGCGATTAACAATTTCGATAATTTTGTGTCGCAGTTGTTCGGCCATATGCGTTGGCGGCTGAACAGCCTCAAGAAACAGTTCGAGGGCATCGTTGATCCTAGCAGCATCTCCTGCATCTGACATGTCTTGCTACTGTGGCAGGAGCGAGAGAGCAAGAGCAGACGACAAGGTCTTGGGCGAAGATGGAACACGGCGAGGCTAACGGAATATATGCAGCTATAAGTTGAGAATTTCTAAGCGCTGAGCGTGATGAATATTATTTAACTAAGCAGCTCACAAAAGTCAGGCGTTCACAAAACTTGGATAAGCTTATTTGGGTAAATTCCTGGTTACCCTGTATCCTCTGCAGCGTCCCAATAAGGCTTTGGCGGTAATGGACACTAGTCTGTTGCCACGACATCTCCGGCAGTTGTATTATCGCGGATGACCCAAAAAAAAATGTAGCTATCGTCGGCTTTGTGTTGCTGTACCGCGAGGCAAAGAATATTCT
Source organism: Wenyingozyma naganishii (assembly GCA_003706235.2). Taxonomy (NCBI): domain Eukaryota; kingdom Fungi; phylum Ascomycota; class Pichiomycetes; order Pichiales; family Pichiaceae; genus Wenyingozyma; species Wenyingozyma naganishii. Next base: position 6,390 of record PPKS02000015.1, on the reverse strand, counting down.
TTTTCCCTTCTATTTTCGTTATCGCCAGGTTACACTTCTAATCTTGCTTATAAAAGTTATACAAATTTACAAGAGTACCCCATTTAGTAATAACCATATCGCTTGATAGCATTTGTTGCATTACGTTCATACCTGCCACGTTCAGGGCATAAAAAAGTTGCAAGTTTACTTTCAGAGCTGGTTTTAACTTATCTTCAAACGTTAACCTCGAGCTGATCTAAAGTTTCAGGCTTTGAATTACGGGTTCGTACGCCTACTTTTGATTGAGCTCATCTATACTTGCAAGGTTATATCATAATAGACACTCACAATGTCAGAGGACCAACCAACATGTCGTATTTGCCGATGCGAAGGCACCCCTGAAAACCCACTATTCCATCCTTGCAAGTGCCGAGGCTCTATGAAATACGTCCACCAAGACTGCCTCGATAGCTGGTTGGCTCATTCGCACAAAACCACCTGTGACATATGTCATACTCCATTTGTTTTCTCGTATGTGTACGACGAGAACACCCCTGATACCGTACCCTTTTACTACGTCTTGCTTGCGACGTGGAAGTTGTCGAAGAAAGCAGTAAAGTACGGAAGTATGTTTTTGGTGTTTTTCCTCATAATGGCACTGGGGGTCCCCTATGCAATGTCTGCCGCTACAGCGCTTTCGAATTGGGCGATTGGGTGCGACTTGCCGGGAACGAGCTTCTTAGAGATGGTTTCTTTGGGTGACGCTAAGGCTTACGACTCCCTCCCCGAAGAGTACTCTATCATACTATCTACCATTGTGTATGGATACGCCAAAGTGATTACCATGGCCCTGCTGGTTTTCCTGTATATTATTGCACACAGGGAAGTGCTGAACGACGAGGGACTGGACAAAATCTTGTTGAAGAAGGTGGGGACGGATATCAAATGGATGATGGACATGATGGTGCGACAGCACAGGCTCCGCCGACAGGAAGAGCGCCGGAGAGAAGACTTTCAAAGAGCAAGGCGCGCTATAGTGGATCTCCAAGGAATTGCCAATGTTGGTGTGAACAATATAGACAATGCCGAACCCCATGCCAATATCATCAATGGTGGTGTCGGTGCTCGCTTCTTAGATGGAGCTAATGCGGAAGCTGCTGCCAATGTGGCCAACGTAGACGCACAAAATGCTAACGCAGCAAACTTTTGGCAGGAGGTAGATTCTGATGATGACGAAGAGTGGAGACCTGAAGATCATACAGATCATTCAGATAGCGATGACAGTCTCCACATTGACTCCGATGACAATTCTGACGTTGAGCGCCTGGACTTAGAATTGGGCGAAGAGGATGATCCCTTTGAGGATAGGCATGATGATTTTAATGAAGAAGCCAACGTGCCCGACGCTCCACTGGAAGCAGCAGTCGCAGCAGCTGCAGCTGCCGCTGCAGTCGCCAACGAGGCAAATTTTGATGGAGCCAACGTAGACAATGAAGGTGGCGAAGAGCAAGTGGATGCCATATTCTTACAGCTAGAAGTAAGCTGGCAGGTACTAGGAACCGCAGTACTAGTGGTAACAGCGGCGATATTTATTGCAGTGGTCACACTACAATGGATACCGTCGCTGATAGGCATGGTGGTTATCAATCTGTTGCATACTATAGCACTTGCCTCAAAGTCGTTCATAGTCACAGCATCGCCTTGGCTGCCGCCTTTGGCCTTTTCCCGGTTTTTGAATTCTTTTTCACCGGAGACTGCCACTTTCTACTCTGCAAAATGGGCATTCATTCAAAGCAGCCTTGACAACTCTCCGCTCATGGCAAAGATAAATGAAATTATTTTGGTTCCCTATCTTGACATGGTCAGAAATGTTGCAAATTGGAACCCTAGGGCAAGTAGGCCTGAGCTGGGACACCTTTTATTTGTCGGGTACGCCTGTATGTTCTTTGCAGTGCAAATAGTAATGCTGTACTATGAAAGAAAATATCAGAAGAATCGTACGTTGCCCAGCAGCGATCGTGCCTTGTACAAGACTCTCATGTTGCACGTACTGGCCCAGAAAGTTCTCTGTATTTTTACCACGGAGCTGGTAATTTTCCCCATAGTGTTTGGTCTACAGCTTGACTTCATATTGTCTCCTTTATTGGTGGAGTCCTTCTCTTGGAATGAAGATTTTAGCCTGTTGTTTTATTCCAAACAAGTAAATCGATACTTCCTCATAGCGGAGTACTGGGTTTTAGGCACGTCTTTCATGTTCTTGTTTGCAAGGTACGTGGGTATGCTGAGAAACAAGGTGCTCAGACATGGTGTGCTCTTTTTCATTAGGTCTCCGGACGATCCAAATATCAGACTGGTGCACGAAGTCATAATGCGTCCACTCAAGCTGCAAGTCTCCAGAATTGCTGTCTCTGGAATCGTCTACACGATGTATATGGCAGTAGAGTTTGGCATTGTGTGCTGGGGCTTGCGGTACTTGCCAATAAAAGTCCTTCCTGTGCAGCAGGATTTTGAGTCGGGCTTTATGGCGATGCCGCTAGTTGTGGCGGTAATGTATGTGAATGTCAATTGCTTCGGCGGACTGAGAGATATGTTTGTGAAGTACTGGCGAAGGGTATTTGTAGTGGCATGTAAGGAGTTGCGCCTCTCCTCGCTGATATTGGGCCGCAACAATAACTCGGAAACAGGGCGTATTGTTTACCGCTCGTGGAGTCGTCGGGGAGGAACACTCACCAAAGGGATCAGTTTTGCGTCGGGCTTGGTGAGCTCATCCGTGAATTTAGTCATTATGTTTTTCTCTCTGTCTAGTACTGCCGATCTCTCCAATGCGTCTGACATCGCCAAGTGCAATTATGGCGAACCTGTGGCTGAGTCAGAGCTGGATGCATTTTTTGCAAATGATGGTAATGACGGAACTGATTGTTGTTTCGTCCCAGACGGTAACTTCATTCGTGCGCCTGCCGCTGACAGCGTTTCTCGTTCTTTTCTAAAAGAACTGTTTGTAAAAGTGACGCGTACGGACCAGCTACTGGAGCCTATTCCGGAAGTCCCCAAGTTTGATCAAGATAATCCATATGGAGACGAAGATATCGTACCCATTAGGGAATACACCGTGGTGTACCGCCCTCCCAATCTCTACACCAGGATTGGTCTGCTCTTGTGCATTCTCTGGTTTGCATCAATTGGCCTATTTTTTGCGTACGTGGCCGGCGCTTTGGTATGTGGGCTACCAGTGGCTATTTTTGAAGCTCACACAATGCCAATACTACCGAAACACAAGAACTATGAGTCTACCCAACTGAACCTTTTGCAACTTGTTGTTGGATCTCTTATCTTTGATTGTGTCCTAACAGTGGCATGTCTGCTGAGAAAGAGTTCCGGTTCACCCTTATCGGAGCTTGCAGTGAGAGGTCGGGATCTGCTAAACGTTGCGAAGAGATTTGTGGAGGAGAATCAGTTTCTTTCAACTATGTGGGTTCTATTTGTGGACAGGTCGTTTCCCATTGTACAGTTGACATCTGTGCCGATCAAGGTGTGGCTTGGCCGCCTCAAGCTGCTATTGCCGGCTCACGCATTTTACATCCAACAAGCCGAAATGGTGGCTTTCAGAACCATGTTTGTAGCATCACTCTTTCTGGTGTATTTTCCGAGACTAACGTCGCGGTTTACATGGGGCAACAGGTTCAAGGTGATACCCCTATACTATACACTCCCATGCTTCCACATGGCATACCTAGCTCTAAAATATATTATGCTACAGGCCAATCTGTACATGCAAGATAAGTTGAAGTCTGCTGAGTTTATTGCAGCAAAAGAGGCGGCATTTGCTGAAGAAAGTGGCTTAGTGGTGGGTACTGTTTGGCTGGTGTTCGTGACGTACAATAGTGTCAGGCTGATAAGAAGGATATTTGCCGCTATCAACGAGTACCTCAAGTCACAGTACTACGGAAGAGGAAGAGTACTCGTCAACGCTGACGACTAGTAGAGTAGGAAGAATATATTAATTATGTACATAGATGTGATACCAATCAGGTGTAATGCCGTCCACCGTAGTGGGAAATCAAACATTCAGCCTGCATTTACTGTGGTGCAGAAACCTGTAGTGCTACAAAGGAAAACGGCTGTAACAATGAACTACCAATATGCTAGTACTCTAGAAACTTTACAGTATCGTATGCTCGAGAGAACAGCGTGAGATGCACATGACTAACGTCCTCATACTGCAGCCAATCAATCAGTGATAAAAATTGCGGCGTAGCGTCTCAGTTTTTTTGTTTTCGCCACTCTGCGTAAATAAGCAGAGCAGCGCCTCGCTCTCAATTTCTTGGCAGATGGTATAGATAAGGTATACCTTTATTATTTCTGTTAGTGAACGTAGTGATCAACGAGCAGCAAAATGTCTGAGAAAGAACAGAATGCCGAGGTGGTAAGAGTCTACCAAGAAGAAGAGATCTCATTAGAAGAGCTTAACGAACTAAGAGAAATCAAGGCCAAGTATGAGCGTCTCCAAAGTCTTCGTATGTCTGTGGTAAGGGGTATCTTCTTGGGTATTTGTATCTTTACCTTTTTTGGATTTGTTCAGTATCACGTCACGGCTTTCCATGGTGGCGACCATGGAACTCACGATGTCGTCTTGAATGGCAGACCCAACTATAGATCAGGCCATAATGTGCACCCCGATCATAGTGGGCCTTTCTTTGGAAAGCACGGTTATCGTGGAATTCCCGAGGAAGACAAAGCTTTCTTTCAGCCTGAGGAGAAGGGTGCCGGAGAGATTATAGTCTACTACACTGAGACCGAGGACCACGGTGAACATCACGGTAAACATCACGGTAAACATCACGGTAAGCATCATGGTATGCATCACGGTGAGGACCACGGCAAACACCACGGCAAACACGCCTTCCGTTCGCACGAGATTGATTTCAAGGGCAAAGACTGCCATGGTAAGGCGTCTAAATCGCCTGTTAAAATGACGCATGCCTTCGTGAAGGTGGACGGGAGACACAAAAGTAATTGAAGATGACTTCAACTGCAACACGGACGGCACGTGTGGAAGAATATATCTTTTTAAAGATGACTGAAGCGACAAAAGTGCGATCATCGTGGCATTGACGAGCAGGCCAAGACTATTGAAACATTGAAAAATGCACGGAGCTTAAGGTGTTGCCTGAATGACATCAAGTTTTAACGAAAACCATGGCAAAGAGGATGAGAAGGTCAAGGGAGGATTTGGGAGATCGGTTCGGCCGAGCAAATGGGTAAACTGCAGACGATAATGATATCACGACGTATTTTTTCTATTATCTGAGCTTATTCCCATATTGTCGGGTGTCCAGGTTAATAGTAGTTACCGAGGTCTTTGCTCCATTGGTGTATTTATCCGTGTTTGAGTGTCGTAGCGTGAACCTGACAAACTTTTATGATACTTATTTTATTTATGTGTTCTTTTATAGCTTACAATAGCAGAATTTGGGTGATATGTTTAGGCAAGAATTGTATCATAAATGTTGGCGTCTTTTTTTTCATTACTTGAACACCAGAGGCACTAATTGATAGTTTGTGAAACCTGCGACTTATCGAAGAAACCAGCATTCTGATTGCCGGTCCATGATTTTAGCTGCTTCTACATTTCTGTCTTTAAACAAACGGTGAAGTATAATATACGTGCTTTTTACGTCTGAAAAAAGGCAAGTCTACTTTTCAATAATTCAAATAAAACTCAACGTCTTTAGCCATATTTTCTTTCATTATTTAATTAAGTCAAAAACTTTCTATCTATGATTTTTTTGATGCCTCAACCCGAATAACTAAATCTTTGTTGCAGTAAAATCAAAATTACTGGCTTCCATTACCACTGATGTTGATAGGGATCCGAAGGCAAAAAAATACTGAAATTATTTTAGTATTAAAGATTCTTTTCTGTGTTGATCAAAGTTATGCTAACTCTTCATATTATATATCATAAAGTCTGAAGATTGCCCACAAAAAATTAATATTATACTTGGCGAGCGGGCAGTTGTGCAACTTGGTTTACGACTACGTTGGTGCTTACAGTGATGGTAATAGTTGAAATATTAATAAAGTTTATATCGACTATATACGCCCGCTCAATCCAGGTAAAACCTGCGAATCAGTGTACAAAGAAGATGCCGAACGCTCACTTAAGTATTAAATATACTTTACCTATGTACGGCAAGAACAATGCTTATCATCAAAAGGGTTTCAGAAAATATTTTATACCTTAGGCGCTAATCCATGGGATCTCCGAGCCTCATCTTCCAGGCATTGACAGATTGATACGTAATTAACATTGTCAAATATTAATTCAACAGAAGCCCGTGTAGCGTAATGGTTAACGCGTTTGACTTCTAATCAAAAGATTCTGGGTTCGACTCCCAGCATGGGTGGAAGTTCCAAGAAAAATTGCCT